>CM033279.1:40055369-40615369 GCA_019343175.1 Oedothorax gibbosus | reverse complement strand
TAGAACAGCTTTCTATAGCTTTTTCTATTAGACAGTCTCAACTCCACCATGTTTTTCGCTAAACACAATATTAATTCTATTATAAACCTTTAAACGCTAAATTTGGCTAGTTTTATTTATTTTATTTCGAAAATTCAATAATTATTTCTTTAATAATAATTCAATAATTATTTTCGTTTGCAAAAAATTAATTTATATTTTAAAAAATAAATATGTAATATTTTTCTCTTTTAAATATAACCAAAACATTTAATATAAACAACAAATAAAAAAAACTCTTAAAGAAATATATTTGACGTCATTTCAAAATGATTGATGTCGCATAAATAAATTTCTTTTAATTTATTATTTCAAAGAATTAAAGATTCTCGAATGATTGCTGCGAATGGCAATGGTGATTTAATTCTAATAAAAATGGCATCGTATGCTTTTTAAATGAACATTAAATTTTGCAGTTTCTTAAATAATTAAAGTTCTTCGAATTCGAATTTTTTTATGAGATTTTCAATGTCTTCTAATTTCGATGCGGTGAATTTTTTGACGTATCACACTTGTCTGTAGCATTTGTAGTTTGGACTATAAAAGTGGATGATGGACAGACAGACAGACAGACGGACGGACAGACGGAATGAACGATTATAATACCTTCCACTTTTTACGTTATAAACGTAGTGTGGAAGCTAAAAGTAAACTCTAAAAGAAAAGGAACCTTTAGAAAGTAGCCTACCATCCAGTAAAACTCACTGAAATTCTTATAGAAAAGCAAGCATATTTTTCACCCAGGAAAACATACAAGATTTGTGACCCATTTGTCTGTGATACCTGTGGTTTGTTCTGTGAAAGTGGGTGGACGGACGAACATGCGAACTGAACAAGAATAATTCCTTTCACTTTTACGTTATGAACGTACTGTGTAAAAGCTGAAACTGTTTGTGCAAAAATATCACAAAAAAATTGACGTCGGGATTAAAACCACTATTGAATTTGGTGTGACCCTTAGCAAACGATAAACTCATATAATAATTATTAAAACAAAATAAAATTTGTTTCAAAATTTTCCTTGCAAAGCATACTTATAATAGTTTTCGATATGTGAAATATGTTTAAATAAATATATCCTAGGAGGCTAATACTTTTTACGTTTTTACGTCATAAACATAACGTTTATGGAAATTTAAATGAAGATGCAACCCTTCCGCTCGGAGTTAATGTATGAAGATGCGATTTTGAAACATGCTGTTTCGATTTTTGAATTTTATAATTACTTTTATTTCGAATTAAAATAAATTTATTGGCCGGTTATTTTGCTCTACAATCACATACGAAAGGTTGGAATGTGAATTGGTTTGTCATGCACTTGAGTCCGAAGCAATCTCAAGGTTTGGTTAGAACTCGGCTATAGTATAGACAAACCGGTGGATGTTTTTTTGTTTGTAATTAAACTGGTTTAAATCTAACTTACTATTAAAATAATAATTATATAGATAATGGGTGGAGGTTTTACAGAAGCGGATAGCTCAAATTTGCTTAAAGTAGATTCCAAAATGGTGTTTCAAAGTTTGTTTATAGTTACTAGTGACATCATAGATACCACGTGGCAGCCACAAAGCGTTTTCGGGAGTGATTTTTCGTCCGAATTTTAAAATTCATTTTTCCCCTTTTTATGGGGTATTTGAAAAAAAGAAAAAATACGGGTCTAATATTTTTGGCATAAGAATATTTTAAGCCAATAAAATTGGGAAAACTTTATTTTTTTTATTAATAAACTTAAAAACTCGAAATTCTTAACTATACTGCGCAGAAGTAAACATTAAAATTCGGAAAATAATCTTAGGGCTCTATCATCATTGACTTTACTTCCCCTATGTCCCTCTCTCAAAGTCCTGCCTCAATATCTTCAATCTTATATGTTTCTTTTTCTCTTTCTCCCTCCAATAAACCTTCAGACTGCGGTTGTAATTTTAGAGATGGTCCCTTAAAGATCATCAAGTAATTCTATCAAATTATTCATTTAAAAGAAACACATACTTAGATTACACTCTTAAAACAAAAGAGTGAAATCCACTCCTATAGGGGAAATGCATTTTCGGCACCGGAAAGGAGTGGAAATTAACTCAGACTGAGTTAAAACCGCTTGTTTTAAGAGTGTAGGACGTAGTTTGTTTTCTTTTATTTCTTTTACCCACTCCGCAAAAAGAGTGAAATCCACTCCTATAGCGGAAGTGCATTTTCGGCACGGAAATGAGTGGAAATTAACTCAGACTGAGTTAAAACCGCTCGTTTGTTTTAAGAGTGTAAAGTAGTTTTTCGAGGGTGCTTAACCTTTCTAAGATATAAAAATTGGGTCTTGCTAATGTAAATATTTAGGTTAGCATCATCTTTTGCTTGAAGACGAAAGACACCCATTGATAAACTATAGACAGGACGGGGAACACAATTTAATTCGAATTAACATTCATTCGGATTATCTATATCCTTTTACGACCCCTCCAGATGGCGCTGATTTAAGGTTATGGGACTAAATGTTAAGAGTTTCATCGAAAAAGTTGTTTTAAACAGCATCAATGCCAGCAACTCCTTAAGAACTACGTCATTTTGTATACAGATAAATGACTGATACAAGTCATCTGCTTCGGTATCAATATTTTTGAAAAGAGCAAACATTTGAAGAAAACAAACTTGAACATTCTCTTTTATACCCGCGCAATTGGGTAACTCAGGCCTTTAAAAGTTATTCTGATTAAGGTAACAGGGAACAAAACGGCCACTCAAAATATCGAATTTTCTTTTAAACTTCAGTTACTGAATCGTGACTTTACGAAAGAACTTCTATGATGCACATTTGAATATGGGGCTGGAATTTACAAATTTGGTAGTTAATTTCAATATAACTTTGTTGCCCCAGCTTTAAATGTCGTTATTCCAAAACACCCATTTTCAACCTTAAGGTACACTTTTCTCTTTTTCTATTTTACTAGAAGGGTTGAAATTTTCTGTGATGTCGTATACATGTCTATTTAACACAGTGAACCAAAAATATTCCAAAAAAAATATTAAGTGTGTAAAAATAAGACGATTTTTTTTAATTTAAGAAATGTGCAAAATTTCTATTTAGGTAAATAACTTAAAATTATGAATGTTTTATCGTCAAACTTGAGGTTCATTGCGTTAAATAGACTTTTTTTATTTCTATAAAAAAATTATTTTTAGATACACGCAATAGTTGTGCTGGAAAATGTGCCTAAAAGCTAAAAATAGATGTTTTAAAATAATGACGTATGAAGCTGGAAACAAATTTATAGTGAAATTAACTACCAAATTTGCGAACTCCAACACCATATTCAGGTGCGTATTATATAAAAAATTTCGTAAATATTCATTTCAGTGATTGAAAGTTAAAATGAAAATTTGATATTTTGAAGCTTCGATATGTTCCCTGTCCCCTTAATGCGGTTCGACTGTACCACACTAACCTAATCACACAGTTCCCTATCCTCAAGCCAATCACTTCGGATAATATGTCCTCTCGGATAATATGTCCTCTCGGATAATATGTCATTTCGGATAATATGTGACAACATGAACGGTTCACTGCTAACCCCTTCGGGATTGGGACCACGGCCGCAAATGGAGCATCTGAAACGTTTTTAACCGTTTTCTGAACTTCTCAAGAATATTTTGAGCAGTAGAAGTAGGCAAATCTCTGTGTGACGATAATCACCAATTGAGTGTGACGCTACGTGTTTAACCCTCCGCGGCTCACGGTAGCGGGTTCGATACCATTATTTATGGAATGATGGTGTATCACGAAAACAAATTAGGTTTTTTTTGGTATTGTTGTGTTGTCGAACGAATTTCATGGTCGGGTGGGGTTGTAATTGTAAAACATGGGTTTTTTCTCTGTTTTGGTGGGTAATGATATGAGCTAGAAAAAATTCGTTTTATTTGCGTAGTGAATTTATTTAATTAAGTGATATGAGTATGTTTGCTCTGAAAAAAATGTTGCAAAAAATATTGAAAAAATGAATAGCCCAAAATGTAATAAGCAAGTAAGTTTGCAACAGTACATGAAAATTCGCATTTTCTTACAATATATATTTTTTATCATTAATATTCAACTATATTAATACAAAATAGTAGGAAAATAAGTTGAATAAAAAAATTATAAAGTTTTTGTTTGTAAAGCAAGTTTTTTCGTTAGGCGTGTTACATATTTTTCCATTACATAAAAAAATATATTTACTTTCCTATTTTTAAACTGAATTATAGAGTTTGAAAAAAGAATGTGAACTGCCTAAAATGTATCTGTAAAAATAAAGTTTATTAGTTTCTTGTCTTAGTTTTACCATTTTTTTGCCTACTTTTCTATTTTAATTTGAATCAATTGAAAAAAAAAACACATGGAAAAAGTGTGTTGTCGATATTGACATGCTGGATATGTTTGGCTGTCCGTCCGTTTGTTCATACCCCCTTCATTTAATCGGTTCTATTTGTTGGATCTTAAAAATTCTTTTTTCATCCCTCTTGTCCATCTGTCAGTACTCCTGTGACGAGTGTAGTTTTTATGAAAGAATCATCGAAGAGGTAAAAGTAAACTATTTATTAAGAACATTTTAAAATCCAGTCAAGAACTAAAACAATAAACCACCAGGTTACATTTTGTAGCCTCCAGCCTTTTCACCCCCTCCATCTGCTGCCAGATATAGCCTTTATCTGCCGCCGCTGCTGCCAGATCCAGATCACGAAGCCCGGAGGTAGGTTTATGCCACACAGTTGCGCTATGGAACTCAGATGATTACAGTCAATGTGCCGCACTGAAGTTGGTTTAGGCCAACACAGGAGCAGACCATGGAGCACAGAACTACGAGGAAATCCCTCACGGTAACTGAAACCTCACAACTCCTCCCCCCTTCAGAAGGATTTTGCAAGATCCGGCAAAATCTGAAAAACACTTATTTTGGCACAAAATAGGTTTCACCTTCACTTTACCACTAGAGGCAAAAAACTTAATTTAACATTAACACAATATTTATATAAAAATTTTTAATTAACAAAGTTATTAAACATTAAAACATTCTACTTAAACAATCTGCATGTTTGTTATCCTTTCCAGCCCTGTGTACCACAGTATAATTAAATGGCTGCAACGCTAAAGCCCATCTCATAAGCCTGTGATTATTTCCGGCATTATTCTTTAGAAACACTAAAGGATTATGATCCGTCTCTATAATGAACTTTTGTCCATCTAGATAATGTCTTAATTTCTTAATAGCGTAAATTATTCCAGCGCATTCTTTTTCCGTCGCACAGTACTTCCTTTCCGCATCTGTGAACTTACGACTCAAGTACAGTACAGGGTGGTCTAAATCTTTCTCCCCTTTCTGAGCTAAAACTACCCCTATTCCTATGTCGGAGGCATCTGTTTGTACTATAAACTCTTTCGTAAAATCCGGAGCGTATAGAACAGGCCTATCCGTCAGTTTTTGCTTAAGGACCTTAACTGCTTTTTCACATTCCTCTGTCCACTCAATCTTTTCCTTCCGATTTTTACCCTTTAAGGCTCGAGTCAAAGGTTCTACAATAGTAGCGTATCCCTTTATATACCGGGAATAGTAACCACTTAGACCTAAAAATTGACGGACTTGAGTTTTCGTCCTGGGAACCGGAAACTCTAGAACAGCGTGGACCTTTGCCTCAGCTGGTGTTCGACATCCACCCCCTACCATATGTCCTAGATACTTAACACAACTCTGGGCAAACCTACATTTCGATGGTTTAATCGTCAATCCAGCCTTACCGACTCTTTAACACTTCATCTAGATGCTTCAGATGATCCTCCCATGTGTTAGAGAATATAGCCACATCATCCAAATAAGGTACACTGTACTCCTCGCACCCCTGTAATAACTGAGACATAAACTTCGAAAAACCAAATGGGGCATTTACTAATCCGAAAGGCAAAACCAACGGTCTGTAAGTCCCAAAAGTAGTCACGAACGCCGCCAGCCTCTGTGCCCTTGCGGTCAATGGAATTTGCCAGTATCCCTTGGTTAGGTCAATAACAGATATGAAATTAGCCGCACAGACCCTCTCAACCCTGTCCTCTATATTAGGAAGCGGAAATATTTCCATGCGAATTATAGAGTTCAGCTTACGATAATCTATACAGGGACGAGGATCCTTTCCAGGAGCCTCCACCAAAATCATAGGGGATGTGTAATCCGATTCTCCAATCTCAATGATTTTTAAATCCAACATTCGTTTTATTTCCCCTCTTAATATCTCGTTTTGCCTAGGAGACGTTCGATAGGGTCTGGAGCGTACTGGTTGATCACTAATCAAATGAATGTCGTGCTCAATTAAATCAGTTCTACCAGGCTCATTCGAAAAGATTGATCTGTGCGAGCCCAAAAGCCTCCCCAACTGCTCGATTTGTTCCTCAGTATACCGTTCGAACAAATCACTGCTCCGTGCAATGTCCTCAAAATCAAAAATGTTGGGGTTTGCCGACGGGTACGGAATTTCTAAGTCCGAATCGTTCACATCCGAGATTACCTCGTCACCAATCAAAAGGTTAACATTTTCCTCCCTTTGATGATAAGGCTTTAGCAGATTTACGTGATATATGTGGTTTTTATCGGTCCTACCAGGCAACTTAACAACATAATTGGTATCCGATAACTGGCTCTCGATAGTCCCAGGGCCAACCCATTGCACTGCCAATTTATTTGGACGAGATGCCGCCAGAACCAATACTCTGTCTCCCGGTCTAAACTTCCTATTAACCGAACCCTTATCATAGTAAACCTTTCGCTTATCCCGCACTTCCGCCGCTCTAGCCGAAGCTAGCTCCTGACACTGTTTCATTCTGTTTATTAGTTCGAAAACGTATTCAGTTACAGCACACTCTCCTTCCGGAGGCTCAACCCACTGTTCAAATATTAATGTCTCCGGAGTTCGCAAATTTTTCCCATGAACTAACTCTGCCGGACTAAACCCTGTAGTTTCGTGAGTCACCGTTCTCAGCGCCAGTAGTGCCGCTGGAAGTATTTTCTCCCAGTCCTTGCCAGACTCTACACACAAAGCCTTTAACAGTCTTTTTAGGGTCCTATGCCATCTTTCAACACTGTTACTCTGAGGGTGTCTCACTGAGCTATGTACAACTCTAATCCCGAACTTCTCAAAAAATGTTGATGTGAGATTACTAGTGAAAGAAGTGCCGTTATCGCACTGCAACACTTTCGGGAAACCCCACCTGCTAAAAATAAGCAGCAATGCATCCGTTACCGTCTCTGACCGAATGTCGGCCACCGGCACCGCCTCTGGGTATTTTGATGCCACACATAGAGCAGTAACCAGGTGACGATTTCCTTTACCAGAGCATGGAAGGGGTCCTACCGTGTCAATACAAACCCTAGAAAATACCTCTTTAATTATAGGAACTAACTTTAGAGGAGCTTTCTTAGTTTCCTGGGCCTTCCCCACCCTTTGGCACGGTTCACAGGTTTTCACAAAAACATCGGCATCTTTCGTACATTGAGGCCAGTAATAATACCTTAACAGTTTGTCCTTCGTTTTGGTAACACCTGTATGTCCCCCCAAACCTTCATGACACAAACTAAGGATTGACTTCCTATAGCACGCAGGTACCAGCACCTGTTTCCTCTCAGTACCAACATGATCTCTCGTTTTCCGAAACAGTAATCCCTTTTCCTCAACAAACTCTTTGGAGTTACCCTCGCCGACCTTTTCCCAAATACATTTCAAATCCGTGCACAGTTTCTGCTCTCTACAGAACGTCGCAGAGTCGATTTGGACTAATTGGCATTTACTTCCACTAGCCAAGGGTAACTGCAGTTCGGGCCTAACCTCTTCCGGAATTACCTTAAACTCCCCCTGATCTGTCTCGATTTCCTTTCCCAACTTTACTTCACCCTTAGTTCGCACTTTTTCTCTTTGAACCTGGCTCCGCGTTACTACAACATTAAGAGGCTGCGAATTATGTTTAATCGAGTCAATCAACTCCTGGGTATAATTTCCCAATAGGTAATGTTCCATATCCACAGAATTATCTACGATCGCTGCCTTAGTTTGTATACACCCGAAACCAACACCCTCCAGAACTATTTTTGCAATAGGCAAGCAACGGAAATTATTTTCCAGAGCCTGTTTGACCCATACCACTTCCCCAGTATAATCTTCCGGATTAACCAACTTAGCCGGGGCTACATCAACGCTAGTTCCACTGTCCCTTAAAATGGTGGTTTCAATGCTGTTTACCCTACCCTGACTAAGATAAGGGGCGAAAACAGGTCCAAATTTTCCTACGGAGTTAATATTATTTACCCTTTCTGTGTTCTGCCTTCTAAGTTCAGGACATTGGGGACGCAGATGATCAGTAGAACCACACTGATAACAGGCAGCCGGTCGGCGTCTCTCGAACTCTCGATCGCGCCAATTTACATCCCTTCCAGGAGTTCCCTTCCAATTATTTACCCCGGACCGTTCATTCCTAGCCTTATTATCTATACGAGGTCTTCCGTACTTCCCCGGTTCCTCAACTACCTTCTTTTCAGGAGGCCTATAAGCCACGGACTTTTTAGCGAAACGCCTACTCGTTTCATAGTCATCCAATTTTTTTGCTAAAATTACGGGATCTACCAACGTACCCCATTCATCTAAAAAGTGCTCCTTTATTTCGGCTGGTACTCTCGTTTTAATTTGATCAGCTATCATCAGATCTTTTAGGTTCTCGTAGTCCCCAACCCCTACACCGTCAAGCCATCCCTCTAAATAACTCCGTAACTCGAAGATCAAATCACGCCACAAAGCGCCCGATTTTCTCTGATGCTGGTGGAATCTATTCCGAAAGGTCTCCGCGCCCAATTTGAACCGATTTAAAAGGAGGGTTTTTACGTGTTCAAAATTATCCGCCACTTCTTCAGGTTCCCGCACAATAATTTCAGCAATATCAGTTGGGAGTAGGGATATCAGTTGCATTACCCACTCATTTTCCTCTATCTTTGCCTTGCGGGCCTGTCGCTCAAAAAGAGTAAGGAATAAAACCATATCCGAGTTTTCAGGATCATATTTTTGCATTACGTACTTCATATTCTTTACCGGCCTAAAATTTTCCCCCGAACCGGATGGCAAAAGGCTGATATCTGCCACTTGAGTAATTCTCAATTTCTCTAATTCGTATGCTCTATTCTCAGCCTCCTTTTCCCCCTCTATTTTTACCCTACGATCCTCTACCATAGCATCCAATTGAAACTTAACCACTTCCTCGTCATATTCCTTACTGGCAATTATCTCTCTTTTAATGTCTACCTTACGATAGTTTTCCAACACCTCGACTCCCATCTCATGCGCAACGAGCATTAAGTCCTCTTTCAAGTATTTTAACAGGTAAGCCATCGTACCAACCAAATGGAAAAAAAACTTTTACCCACGACAGAAAACTCCAAAGACAATCCCCAAAATCCCTACACTCCACACCCTTAAAAAATCACTACCAACCGATCAACGATCTACACTAAAACCCAATCCTACAATACCCTTTCGAAACACTAAAAATCACCGTAAAAACTTCTAAAACCCCTACCAATCATTAAAACCACTCACATATTCTAATTTTCCCAAACAGTTCACAACACCTCACACTCATACTGCACACTCATACAATCATAACAATCAATTTACCTTTATTATGACAATCACTAAAACCCATGCCTACAAAACCTAATAACTAATTTTAAGTTATATTTATTTCAAAATTGCCTCCAGTGAAAAAGTTCCGGCTTACCTCTGCCCATCCGTTTCAAATACGGGGTTTGTCAACCAGTCACGTCGAAGAACTCGTTGACCTCCGGACTAAAGAGAACCTCCTCCAAATTCTTGGTTACGGGTAAATTTTAATTTCACGGTACTGCTTGGCGCGGCTCCAGAAACAACAACAACTTGGCGAAACTCGCGTGTTTCCGCATTGCCAGATTCCTTTCCGCCGATGCAGTAACCCTAGTTACTTTTGAAAAAAAAACAACTGACTCAGGGTTTTGGTTTGCTTTGGGCAACACAAAACAAACTTTACACTACACAATGGGCTAGTAGTGGCAATCCAGTTTAGTTTCGTTTGAATTTTCGTCGCACTAGAGCTACACGAGTGGCAATCCAGTTTAGTTTAGTTTGAATTATTGTCGCACTAGAGCTACACGAATGAGTGGCAATCCAGTACGCACGCGTTTGGGGGTACGGGCAATTATTTTTTCCCTAAAAAAACATCAGTATCCAACATGGGGCAGTATTGTAGGGCCCATTGAAAGCCTAAATACTCGTTTGGGGCCCCGGGCAATTTTGTTTTCTCTAAAAAAACATCAGTATCCAACATGGGGCAGTATTGTAGGGCCCATTGAAAGCCTAAATACTCGTTTGGGGCCCCGGGCAATTTTGTTTTCTCTAAAAAACATCAGTATCCAACATGGGGCAGTATTGTAGGGCCCATTGAAAGCCTAAATATTGGTTTGGGGCCCGGGCAGTTTTGTTTTACGAAGCAAAACAAAAAATTTAAACTAAAAAAATTTAGTTTTATTCTTTCAAAACTGAATGATAGCTGGCTGTCCAGCCATTTTCAAACCGATAAAAAATTCAGAATTTTAATACGCTCCATCCATAATAATCGGATGTTCAAAAACCAAACGTAACCCAAACGTAATGACGATAGAACAAAAAGAAATTTAATAGAATAAAAATAATTCCTTGCGCACAACATCGCGCAACCTAAATACCACGCAAGTATTACCAGCGCCGGCGATTGGTCAAAAACTAATTTAGAACAAATAAATCCCACGCGCCTAACATCCGCGCAAGTATAACCAGCGCCACCTAGCCACAACAAAGACGCCACAACGCATTTCACCAGAAAATGCCGCATCACCAAAATAATTGTTTATCGCTCCCTACAAAAGCGCCAAATCCCTTGGCGACAGAAGTACCGTCAAATTAAAATTAACCTGGTTACGCACAGTCATGTCCAAGACACCACCGGATCAAGAGATTGAAGCTCTGCAATTTCGACGAGACAACCCTGCCACGCCAGACTTCAGACTAGAAGAGGCTCCACCGGCTCAGAAGTTCCGACGAAACACCCGGCCACGCCAGTTTTCAGACCCGAACAGATGAGAAGCACTCCTTCCGACTAGAAGTTCCAAACTTCCATTTCCACCGTAAGCACTCAGAGTCCTACCACCAGTCTCCCTAAAAAGGCATGCTTATCAATTTATCGCACCGCTGCCACCATTTTATTAGCTGTGACGAGTGTAGTTTTTATGAAAGAATCATCGAAGAGGTAAAAGTAAACTATTTATTAAGAACATTTTAAAATCCAGTCAAGAACTAAAACAATAAACCACCAGGTTACATTTTGTAGCCTCCAGCCTTTTCACCCCCTCCATCTGCTGCCAGATATAGCCTTTATCTGCCGCCGCTGCTGCCAGATCCAGATCACGAAGCCCGGAGGTAGGTTTATGCCACACAGTTGCGCTATGGAACTTAGATGATTACAGTCAATGTGCCGCACTGAAGTTGGTTTAGGCCAACACAGGAGCAGACCATGGAGCACAGAACTACGAGGAAATCCCTCACGGTAACTGAAACCTCACAGTCCGGACGGACATCTGTCTACTGTCTGTCCTTGAATTACCCATTAAATTAACATCTAAATGTTATTTGAGCAAGTCGAAAAAGCACGTCATCGCCGGCACGTCATCGTCAGGTTTTGAAAATGGCGCCAAGGATCACCTTTAACTAGGAATTTACCAATTTTCTTTTTTACTTCCAGGTTTGCTACAATGAAGACCAAACTGAATCTCCTCATTATGGTCATATTTATGTCCTTACCATTCTCCTCACCTTTAATCCATACCCATGGGGGTCTTATGAGTGGATTAGGGGGACTAGGGGGAGGACTAGGGGGTCATCGGAAGGGTCACGGTGCCGTGGAATTGCTCTTGGCGACTGGAATCCTCGCCAAACTGCTCAATCATCGTGCCAAGCACGGTGCCAGTGTCGTTGGAAGGCAAATACTAAGTTCCTTGTTGGGTGGACATCGGTATCCAGCTCCTCATCAATCCAGGTAATAAAAATTCCAGGTGTCCAAAATTCCAGGTGAAAACAATCCAGGTGTCTAAAAGCAGCCCCATTACTTTTTTTTAAAGTTAATGTGTCTGAATGCTAGTTAGGTCAAATTCTGCACGTGATAGGGAGGTTAGTTTTGTGGCGGTTACCACACGCGCAACCTCAATATATAATCCACACCCTAGAGGGCACAGATTTACCACTGCCTTCCTACCACTATTCTAAATAACAACGAAAGTAGGTGTATAAAAGCCGAAGTAACTCATCCCCACCTTTTGAGGATCCTTTTGGTAGACTATGGCTTACTGAGGCAGCTACAGTTTGAATTATCATTGCATTAGTCGCATTTGAGTTAGTACACGAGGGCTATTAGTGATTAAGTTCCAGGATCTGCTAAAAAAGGTGCGAATGGGCTAACGCATCAGGTACTCAATTCGAGATAGTGGAGTTTAGCCAGTGTCATCTACTACGGAAGAAGTTGCACTCTCATCTAACTACTTGCAAGGAGTGGATTACCTAGGGCAATATTTTGTAACTGCATATTTCAGATAAAGGATTGATCATTTATTAAAAAAAATCACGTAAATAAAATATCACTAATCAAAGTTTAGTGATGATTTAATAGTCGAAAAGTTAATCACTAAAGCAAATCACGTCAGGTTATTTTCCGTTGATTTGACAATTCTCTTTTTAACCTTGAACAATCATTACACTGTTAAAACTGAAGGTGACAAATTAGTGCAATTTTTCACCCCAGCTTAAAAAGGTGGTACCATTTGGCCCCTCAAGGCTTTGAATCGCCTTGGGTCGAAGAATCTTGGGCTTGTGAAACGCCTAGGGGTGCTATTCTGGCACCCCTAAGGGTTTCGTTGATGGGACACAGCCATTCACTCCTATGGTTGGTTCCCTCTGGACATGCAGTCCATCCACCCAGCCCCTGAACTCTAAACTTGTAAATCTAGCCCATTATTTTAAGTAACATTCCAGGAAATGTCCCCACTGTCGCACTTCAATAACAATCCATTTCCATATTGGTTCCCTCTGGACATATAGTCCATCCACCCAACCCCTGAACTCTAAACTTGTAAATGTAATGCAGATGCCCATTATTTTAAGTAACATTCCAGGAAATGTCCCCACTGTCGCACTTCAATAACAATCCATTTCCATCCAGGTTCCCTCTGGACATGCAGTCCATCCACCCAGCCCTTCTGGACCAATCCAATGATCTTCTGGAGACCCACGCTTCTATGGCTGCTCTCAGCATGCCCATGAACGAGGCTGACCTGCTCATGAACCAAGAATCAGCGCTTCTGGGAGTCAGATCACCCATGCTCATGGGTCAGGAGTCGGCACTTCTCGGGGCCAGGTCAGTTGACTGCTGTTTCAGAACGTAACGTAAAAGCTATGGAAGATCAAAGGGCAAATTGATTGTTTTGAACGTGAAGTACACTCTTTAAAAAGGCCGTTACTTTTTCGCAAAATTTCCATATATTTAGCAGTTGTTCTTCTTCTTCTTCTCATCCCCTGATCTACACTGTTAAAACAATTCCTGTAAAATAACGGGCAGGGAACGGCAGAGATTTCAGTCACACCCCGTTAAAACACACTCATGCCCATCATTTTCTATAGCTAATATATAGGCTAAAATAGTAAAAAAAAGGGAATCGCCCTAATTTTCTAACAGTCTAAGAAATAAGGCCGTTTATTTAGTGGGTCAGACCGTTTTCCATCAAATAAGGCTGTTGCCCATAAAAATTGAAGGGGAAATGCTCGTAAATTTATAGGTTTTTTTTTGCCGTGTAGGCATCCCTACCCCATGTTCATAAGATCAAGCCACCACAATTGCTTTCAAATCTTGTCCAATCTTGTTCAAATCTTGTCATCAGCTGCCTCAATAGGGCATCAATGTAAAACAAGATGTGAGAGGGGGAAGCAGGTTCTTTACAATGGCAAGGGACATAGCTCTTTCCACCCGCCCTGAATCTATGGCTCCTAGTATGTCCTGATCTCAGCCTCGACATAGCTGTTTGGACAGGTCTTGGACAGGAGCTTTAAAGAGACACAGCAGGGCGTTTAGCGTCTGTTTGGGGGAATGCTCCAGGCTGTTTTGGTTTTCCCAATTAAACAAATGCCACCTTAGACATTTATAGTTCATCGGAAGAGGTATTAGGCAGTTCACTACCCTCTCTGGCCGGGTGTACTTCCTTTCTCTGTGACAGTAAAAATTCTTTCTGTGCCTGTCTTACTTGACGAAGGCTTATAAGCGGGTTTCTGATCAAGCGGGTTTCTGTTATATGTACCTACCCTACCCAACCCTCTCTGGCCAGCAGATCAGCGACTTCAGTTTCTTATATTACCACATGTTTAAACTTAATTTTTAGTTTACAGTTTTAAACCGTATGTTACGCAGAGCGCTATGATTCTTATCTATGAACTAATAAAACTTAAAAAATTGATTTAATGTTGGAATTTTTTTCGAATTTAAATTTGCAGCGATTTTTCTGTTTCGAGCAATGAACTAATGCAACGTCCAACATCGATTAATAAAAAATCAAAATTTCGCCTACCACGGGTTCACTGCGATAAAAAAAATGTAAGTAGCTAATTCATAGTAAGACATACGAGGCACTGGTTTTAACACAGAATTATGTCACATACTTTATGGTTTCGAATTGGACATCAACTGCCGGTTTTAAACCATAAAATTCTACGAGTTTTTTAAAAAGTGTATTGCATTTGAAATGCCATCTTTACAAATTGTAAAATAGGGAAAATATTATGTGTGGCAGAAAGTTTTCAACATTATTTCTGGAAAGGACTTATTAACTTGGACTTATTCTGTATATCCGCAGTTTATATGCAGGGCACCAAAATTGTTTTTGTTCATAAAATTAGAGAATTCTTTCGATGCTACATCAAATGAACAGCATTTGTATTTGGTGACTAATATTATTTATTTACAGGTCACCAATGTTGATGAGTGCTTCTATGATGACCGACACGAGCAGTCTGCTGGCAGCTGAAGCTCATTTGTCCCAGCAACTGATGGCTGCAAGAAGGGCCAGGCGGCTGTTGGAGGCCAGAAAAATGCTGGCCGCACAAGAAGCCACTAAAATGCTGGCCGCCCAGCAAGCTACACAGCTCATGACCGCACAGAGCGAGGTGAACAATATGCTGGCTGCCCAAGAAGCCATGCAGAACAACGGCTTTTTGACGGCTGACCAGTCGAGACAGGTTGGTTGATTGATTGAGTTAGGTTGAATACCGTTGGCATGTGTAGGTTGAATACCGTTATATGTGCTCGCCCTGAGGCTGCTTCATCTCAGCCATCCGGGAGGCAGAGAATTATATGAAAAAGAAAAAAGATATCACTCTGAAAAGCCACTAAAGCTGGAGAATGTAAAAATTTCGATGATGAACTTAACTATAGCACGTGTCTTGAACGAAGCATTTTCTGACAGATCAAAAACCCAACTAAAGGAGAGTGGGATAGTACCTATTTTCCTCTAAACACATTTCTAGGGTTAGGTTGGGTATTTGTTTGAAATTGAAGAACTTAGTGGAAGATCGTGCTAAGTGACATTTTTTTATTTTTTTTTTATTTTTGTGTCAATGAACATGTTATTCCTTCCTTTAAAGATGATTCCCCCTTTTCACATAAACTTTAAGTATATTTTTTACCTTTTGTAAATGCCGTTTTTAAAGTATCAAAGTGCAAATGAAAAACTTTCAAGCTCATTTTCTCTTTTTCACCTTTGTAACACTTAGTACATTCGTCCACTAAACACTTCTAGTGTTATATAGAGCGGATGTATTGTTAATAGTGGCCATACTTGTTAATAGTGGCCATAACGTGTTAACAACTGTTCTTGCTTAACCATCAGAATGATAAAGAAGTATAAACTCGTAAACTGACTGTCAAGGTTCTTCAGCAACGCACATAATTTTTTTTTAATTTATAGAATTTTAATAAATTTTGACATTTTAAGTACGGATGTGCCCTTTTAAACAATTTACTACAGGAATAAATGTTTTGAAATACAAAAAATTCAATTAATTAGTTGGAAATTTAAAGTTAAAACTGTGAAGCAATTAAAAGAAGTTTACACTTTAGCGAAATTACGTATACCCCAGAAGGTTAAAGGCGTTATAAATTTCATCACTGGTCCCTTATTTTAGATTTTGTTTTGCATATCGTTAAAATTATAATAAGATTTATGTTTTACATTGAATATATAGGTTAAGTTTGACATTAAGTATAGCGATGGCAATAATCTTACTAACCTATTTTAATGTTGTTGTTGTTGTCGTGTCCATGATGTGTGCAAAAACTAGATGGATCCGAAGCAGTACCTATTTTAATTTCTGTTCAAATACAAAAGCCAATGTAAAATGCACGAGTCATCAGTTATAATAAAATTTTTATATGGTCATTATCTACGATTGTCTTTGGTTTAATTTTCGTTTTTGTTTTTTTAGATATTTACTGCACTAGCACCACCAAGAGGGATGCCTCAACGAAATCCCGGACAACCACTCCTCTACGCAAACAACGACATTCCTTCGTCCGCTTCAGGCAATTTCATGGGATCCCACACCCCGCCTCAGTACCAGGGAATGAACAACCAGAATCTAGGAAATTTAGCCAATTACCAGGGACAAAACGACCAGAACACAGGAAATTACGCCAATTACCAGGGACAAAACAACCAGAACACAGGAAATTACGCCAACTACCAAGGACAAAACAACCAGAACACAGGAAATTACGCCAATTACCAAGGAATGTCCGGCCAATCCGGTAATGGCATGATGGGCTCAGAGTCTGTGCAGCAATCCCAGAGTGTCATGTACAGCCAACCGAGTCCCGTGTACCCTGGACCGACTTCTTCCATGGACCACAGTTCTTCCATGACCCACCAAGGCAGCTACCACACCGGCAATGCGCAAACTCAACGCTATGGAAAGTCGTCAACTCAAGGCATGCAGAACTACAACAACGGTTTTGCGGCTAGACAAGGCAGCGTGCATGGTTCTTCGAAGTTTCAGTCGAACGCGGCACAGAAAAATAGTGCGTCTGTCGCCCCAGAAGTTCTGAGACAGTTTCAGGCAAGGTCTGATGAGGAGGCGGAGGAATACACTGTTCCTTCGGACGTGGACTTGAAAGACGCTGCGAAGATAGTGGCCGGTCTGAAGGGGATGCTGTAAAGAAGACATTTTTGAAGAAATGAAGAGCTTAGTGGAAGAACGTGCTAAGTGACAAAAAAGTGAAAAAGAGAAAAGGAGCTTTAAAGTTTTTCATTTGCACTCAGATCTGTTGAAAACGGAACTTGCAAACCGTAAAAAATGGACTAAACCTAAAAATTACGGAAAAGTGGAAACTAATTATCGTTAAAGTAGTTAGTAATATGATCATTAACACAAAAATCTAAATTTTTTTTTAAAAAAATGTCACTTTGCACGTTCTTCCACTAAGCTCTTCAAATGTCATAGGAAAGACAGATCATATTTTAACACTTAATTTTATAAGACAACAAGAAGAAAGATAGATGCTTTGAAATGGTTCATTCAATACTTGGCCTTTACAGCTATTTACGAATCAAAAGCAGAAATTAAGTAGTTGAATTTTTTTTCCTAGTAAAAAACGTACGATCTGTATTCCCCAAACTCATCCGTGATTGTTTAACTCTAGGTTGCCACACACAAATGCTCTGAAGAATAGTTCATGGCCTACTCAACTCAACTTTAAGGCCTCAAATGCTCTTCGTGACGTCATGCTATTCGTCCATTCGCTTGCCATCTCAAGAAGGCATTGACTATGTTTCTATTAAGTGTTATCGTGTAATCAGATCTAATGCCACCCCCCACCCCTTTTTGACACTTAAACGCTGCTGGCGGCTGTTTATTTCACAGTAGTACAAACTAATCTTTCAACTTAATATCCGTTTTTGTTTATTTTGTGATTTCTATTTTCTATAGTGAAAAAAAAAAGCGTTTTTAAGCATGATTAGGTTATGCTGAAAACTTTTTTTTACAATAGTACGTGAATTGCCTTAACTTTCTTTAAAATGGTTTATCCTTTTTTTACATACCAAAGAGTTCGTACAAAAATATATTTAGCCTTTTACATAATATGCCTGTTCATTCTATCTATTAATTAACAGTTTGCTAGCCAATGATAATCCATCCATCAAACGTACCTTGAACTTAACATCCTAATTTGCTCTGCATTCTTTCCGATCCGAATTTAGTCACTTAGGGTAGATCCCACTGAACTGAACTGAAACTCTGGAATTAGCATCTCATGAAAAGCTGGTGAAGCCTATTTTTGGGTCACTTGGCGACAGCTTTAGGGAGAATATGTGCCACATTTGGCATGAATTCGCCGATCACAATTGACACTTGACTTGACAGTTTGCATTGGATTGTCAAAATCGCTCGCCAAGAATAGTACTCCAAAGAATTTAAGTTTTAAAGATTGTTCCTACAATTCTACTTTTTTAAAAGTACATGTTTCCGAAACTTCATTATATAAAGAACCTCCTAAAGCAATAACAAGTTAATTTTCTTTTTAAAAAAATTATTGAAAAAGTTGGTTTAAAATGCCTATTTTAACAGGTAAAGTATAGGATTGGCGACAAAAGTTGGGTTGCTCTTACAGGGTTGCCGGGCTTCACCGACCCTGTTAGCGAGCGGTTCCATGCACGTTCCAGAGTTTCAATTCAGTTCAGTGGTAGATCCATGTATAGCAGTTTTATGCTTCCTTTAAAGTTGTAATACCTTTTTCTGATATGTTGATGGAGCTTTCCAGAGTACTTGTGATACTTGTGACGTTGCCTTGTGTCCTTATGGACAATGTGTTAAGTCTTTTCTCATGTTATAGCTTCAGAATGAACAGTAATCTTATGTAGAAGGCTAAGCAATGCTTTTTTTAAATGTCGTCGTGTTGTAGTAATGATGTGTAAATATTTATGTTTGCAATAAAAATCTTATGAACTTTATAAAGAATATTTATACTATAAAAGTGTTTATTTATTTTCCTCATACAGTCACTAATGCGCTTAAAAACACAAAGAATTTACCTTTAACGATTCATTTTTTCAAAATTTAAGGAGACATATAAAGCTTAAATTTGAACACATATGAAGAGTACACGGGAAAAACCGCTTAATTTCGTAGAAAACTTTCCTCATCAGGCATCTTTGGCGATGATAGCGAATAATCGCCTAAACTGGTGTAAGGAAACCAGTTTCTCAATTTTGTTGTGCATCTTCTCTCACTGCAACCCTGAAATTCAGTTCCGCGTTTTATTCAAAAGACTGTGTTCATCATCATGTTAAGCTTTAAAAATAAAGTACGATTGATTGAAAATCACGAATTTTTCTAAAACAATTAAGAGAAATTTTAAGATTCGCAAATTAATTGAAAAGTCCTAAACCACGACTTTTCCACCTACCGAGATTAACCAAGGAGACGGCCTTGGATTAACGCGATCCACGATTTCGACGCTTGGACCAAGCAAAGAAGAAAGAGAAAAACCGGTTTCCTGTCGCCAATGTCCGCCAAGCAGTTACAATTACGGAACTACTCCCAATAAATAAAGCGGTTCTTCCCCTGTACTCTTCATATAGTATAAAAATAGGTCACAAGTTATATAAGTCACAAGTCCCTATAATTCTCAGACTTTGGCTTGCTGTTGGTCGATTTTTTAATATTTTATTTGTGTAAGAGATTGGAATTTACTTTCTTGTATGCAAACAGTTGTAGTGGCTGAGAGGTATTACGTGTCCGCCTCTTTTATTCAAGTTTGTGAGTTCGATCCTCGGCAAAGTCGTCAGATTTTCTGGATGGGACAATCGTGGGCACGCATGTCACGTCGGTCAAATGACAAAACCACGAATGTGTAGATTCTAGGGATTTACGTTTTTTGAAAAATAAAACTGCTTTTCTCGGTCCAATCGGTTCTTTTTCTTCCTCCAGTTTTAACCGGGACCAGTTAAAAGTAACTAAAACCAGTTCTTTTGAAAAACCGGTTCTAGTTGCAGAGTTGTTTGAACGACTCCGGCTGTCTATTTAGGTTAGGTTTGAATAATCGGCGCACTAGAGCAACAAGAGGGCTATTGGCGACAGGCGTCGTAATTTAGAACCACAATCATGACAAACCGGTCTATTTCAACAACCGTTTAATAGCGCAGGGTGTTGACGCAGCTCGGACTGGGCATTAGTGTTAGTTTGATAACGCGCTACTGAGAGACACAAGAGTTGTTTGGCGACAGGCGTCGTAATTTAGAACCACAATCATGTGACGAGTCGACACCTGAGTGCATATTTCACCCAACGCAGATTTAATAGCGACATCGCACGCAGCGTCGGACTTTGGAGCATTAAGTGTACTAACTGTACTGTAACGTGTACTGAGATGTACTACACTAGTTGTTTGGCGACAGGCGTCGTAATTTAGAACCACAATCATGTGACGAGTCGACACCTGAGTGCATATTTCACCCAACGCAGATTTTAATAGCGACATCGCACGCAGCGTCGGGACTTTGGAGCATTAAGTGTACTAACTGTACTGTAACGTGTACTGAGATGTACTACACTAGTTGTTTGGCGACAGGCGTCGTAATTTAGAACCACAATCATGTGACGAGTCGACACCTGAGTGCATATTTCACCCAACGCAGATTTTAATAGCGACATCGCACGCAGCGTCGGGACTTTGGAGCATTAAGTGTACTAACTGTACTGTAACGTGTACTGAGATGTACTACACTAGTTGTTTGGCGACAGGCGTCGTAATTTAGAACCACAATCATGTGACGAGTCGACACCTGAGTGCATATTTCACCCAACGCAGATTTTAATAGCGACATCGCACGCAGCGTCGGTACTTTGGAGCATTAAGTGTACTAACTGTACTGTAACGTGTACTGAGATGTACTACACTAGTTGTTTGGGACGGAGTCGTAATTTAGAACCACAATCATGTGACGAGTCGACACCTGAGTGCATATTTCACCCAACACAGATTTTAATAGCGACATCGTACGCAGCGTCGGCACTTTGGAGCATTAAGTGTACTAAGTGTACTGTAACGTGTACTGAGATGTACTACACTAGTTGTTTGCCGACGGAAGTCGTAATTTAGAACGCTAATAATGTAATGAACCGATACCGATTTCTCTACTTAAAAAAGATCTCGAAAGATCTTGTCATTTTACCGACGATATGATTATGTGGCATGTAAAAGATCCGTTGAGTACCCATTCGGCTTGGGTTCTCTCAGCATACTTTAATAACTAGAAAGGGCTCAGATTCATTGAAATCTGATCGTCAAAATTGGTAGCGAGAATCGCCTAGATGGTGCCACAAAAAATGGCTCTCGGTTCTGGGTCTGCAAAGGTTTAATAAAGTAGCTCCGTTGGAAAAAAAATACAAACAGTTGTGTTTTTCATAAATGGAAAATTGTGTAGATTTTTTTTATAATACTATTGGGCGTAACCCCCAAATTCCCTTCTATTTCTAACTCTGTAATGGCAACAATCGAGTTTGTTTCCACTTTCGCCTACGGTGAAGAGCAGATGATCTTGATTTACTCTAAGCGTTATACAAGATTTGTTATTATATATATAGATTAAAAAACAACAACTTTAGGATAGAATCTGTAAGTTTAACTTTAAACATGCATAATATTAGGGATGTAGGGGGCTAGGGGCATACCCCTTAGTATGAAGAAATACTTTTACATACTTTTACTTCTCTATGCTCCATAATGGTATCGTAGTCACCAAAAGCAAAAAGCTGAAGTAAAATGCTCACTTATAATGAATATGAATAGTGACACAGACTATCATTCGCCTTTAGTTCCGTCTGATGGGGTAACTTTGACCCTGGAGGACAACTTTGGCTCAAGTATAAAACCATATTACTGATTACTTCTGGAATACTTTTTACCCATATATCAAAGCAGAGATTCCACTCATTTAAAAAGGCTATCACAGTTTTAAAGAGTGTATTTAATAAGAAGTTGTTAGCTTGAAAAGTTTGTATCAAATCTACCCTCCAGGGCCAAAGTTACCCCATTCAATTTTAGAAGTAATTTTTTAGAAGCACAATCGAATACCTTTTAGAAACAGTGTGGCACATTTACTTCTTTTTTGGTTACATAAAGAAACCTTTGACCAATTTCTAAACTCCAAAACTTTAATAGAGAAAACTGCTTCGATATTAGACACACACGTTCACAAATATACTTTGAAACAGCTAACCCTTTAACTAGATGGCAGCACTAAAAATGTATTTTTTATTAAAATTTTTCTGCGATAGTCTATGGTTTATACGTAACTGTAGAATTAACATTTAGAGGGATTGTTGAGCTCGTTTTGCCTTGTTAGCCCTTTTCCCCCAGGTATGGGAATCAATATAACATCGAAATGAAACAAATTTGAAACGAATATGCCATCTAGTTATTTAATTATATATTTTTGAAGTTTTCAAATGCCAAAAATATACAGCAGATGGCGACACTATTTTGAAACGTTATCAATTGATAATTAAATAACCATATATTATTTTCTTTTCAATTTTGTTTTAAATTGATGTTATGATGTTTCCCTCACCTGGGTGGATATGGGATAACATGTCCAAGCAATTCTGTTGCAAAATTTGTGATTTCAAAACTAATGCATTAGCTCTATGGAACTGACAGTCTATATAAAAACTCACATAGTGGCAAACATAAATGCAGATAAATTATCCAAGTTAAACTTAAAATAGCTAACATATTAACTGTATAGCATCCGTCTAACTGTTGAATTTTCATTGGAATTTGACTATGACTTATTATTAGAGTAATATGTATAACTGTAAGATTAGCTTTAGAAACCCCTAAACATTGGCGCAAATTAATACAGCTAAAGTATCAGTCACATAAAATAGGCCGTGATACACAACTGCTTGGCGTGGTTTTTAGACAAAATACTTTAAAATAATTACATAGTTGCATCGTGCATGCAACTTCAGGGCTATGTCCCATTTAAATAATTTCTTAAGGGGGAATTGGCGCGCTGGACCGCGGGTCTCCAAACTCAAGTGCCTCAGTGTTAATCCAATAGCGAAAAAACTATTTTCTCTGCCACATTTCTGCGGCTGTATTGAATATTTTTACAAACGGTTTTTTTTAAATAATAGAGGTAGATAACTTACAGGTCTCTATCTTCCCACTTTTTGAAATTGCTTCGAATATTTTGTGTAAAATTATTTATTGAAAATTTAAAAAAAATATTAGAACCAATTTCAAAAAGTGGGAAGGTCGGGACCTGTAAGTCAGCTACATTTATCACATAAAAAAATCCGCTTGTAAAAATATTCAATACAGCCGGAGAAATGTGGCAGAGAAAATAGTTTTTTCTCCATAGGATTAACACCGATACACTTTGCTTTGGAGACCCGCGGTCCAGCGCGCCCATTCCCCCTTAAAGGTAATTAACACAAATTTTCGTTTAGCTTAGAACTGAAAAGAAAGATTAATCCGTTCTTTACTGCAGATCATTCTATATTTATTCAACATTCCAAATAATTCAGAAAATTAGGTAGCAATAATAAACAAAATTGTTTTAACATAATTTTCCCAGTATTTCTGGCTAGAAGTAAACATCTCGAGTTTCTATAAACACACACAAAAAAACTCCTGCAGTGAAGGGTTTAAGAAAGGGTCAGGGGTAAAACACTACACTACTTCCAATTACCACTCGATTAAATACGCATTTTAAAGGTAATTATATACCCTATAAATTAATTCAATAACTTTAAAACATAAAAAGTTCTTTGGCAACTTCTGTTTGCGCGATTTTCTCGAAAACCTTATTAGGACGTCCAATAGATACTGGGAACACGTGTAACAAATCTGAAGTATATCTTTTTTTCTATTTCAGCAATACCTTTAAAACCATTACGCTAGCAGTCTGCAAGCTGTAACGGGTGCGGGTTCGATTCCCGCCTTCGCCCTGGGTGTACTTCCTTTCTCTGTGACAGTAAAAATTCTTTCTGTGCCTGTCTTACTTGACGAAGGCTTCATAAGCGAGTCTCTGATCAAGCACACCAAGCCGTAATAAATATGTACCTATCCCCCCCCCCCCCTTAAAACCAAAAATTTGTGTGCCAGATGCCTTTTGTGGAGGCGCGTTTTTTCCGAAAACCTTATTATAACGTCCGCCGGGTACTAGGAATTCGTTTACCAAATTTGAAGTTATGTTTTTTGGCTGTAATTTTTAATTTTTTTTTGAGTTTTTAAAAGATGAAGGGCCATAAAAAACCGCCAAAGGGTTGCCTATGGAGAGTAGTGTGTGAAAACGAGATTTTAAAATGAGGTTTAGGTTAAACTTTGTTTTAGAATGGAATTTGAATTTATAGAAAATACCGGTTTTAGTTGATTTCAGTTTTTTACTGTAGCACAATTTTAAATCGAAGAGTCGCGTAACAAACTACGCTAAGATACGAAATAGTGATCGTAATAATTTTATTTCTTTGTTAATTTATATTATTATTATTTATGTATAATTTACATTTTATACATAATTTTTTATTTTTATACATAATTTATATTTTTATACATTATATATATTTATACATAATTTTATTTCTATAATATTTTATATTTCTTTTAATAATTTTATGGTACCGTTGTAAAAGACTGAAACTCCCCTAAATTCACACACCAAATAGACTCCTCAACAGAACATCGATTTATTAAACAAAAAGCTCGCCTGCTGTTTACAATGTTGGTTGGTAGACATATATATTCAGGTTCGTGTGCTTGGTCAGCGACCCGCTTATAAACCTTCGTCAAGTAAGACAGACACAACAGACAACACACACACACATAAGTGGATCCATCTAATTTTTAGAGACAGAGGCCAACTAGAGGATCCCCAGAATTGGCTTGTCACCCCCAGAGGTATTGATTTGGTATGGGAACTTAGAGGACTTTCGGACCCAACAGATTTAACGAGCACGTACTCCGCATATACTCGGTAGGTCTTCAGTGGTACCGGGACTCGATCGCAGGACCTTCCGATCCCGAGACCGAGACGCTGACCACTAGGCTCACTACGGCCCCATGTTGGTTCTATATATAACTAACAATTCGACAAAAAATTGCATAAACAATAGATAGATTTCATTTAAACAAACTCAATGACAGTGACGTACACAAAACTAAGATCAAATTGGTAGGCAAAACATTTAATAATTATCCAAAACCAAACAAACTAAGATTAGCTTGCAATTACTTCAATAAGGAAATAAGATGTTATGGAAGGAAAAACAAATAAATCGTTTATACGAAAAGGAAATTTTCAGAAAGTCAAAATAAATATGTTTCGCATGGGAGCACTTTCTCGGACTTTCTGAAGTTCTCCCCTCATAATTTCGGTCTTTCGATTCGAAATAAAAGAAAAGCGACTTTTATTAAAAGGATATTAAAGTGAATTCAATAGGAAGTATTTTTTAACGTTTAAGGCTAAACAATGTTTTAAAAAAGATTGTGTAAATATAGAAGGTTCGATAAATTTAGAAACATTTGATGTTTTCATGAGTTAGATAATTCTTGCAATATTGTTGTTTGAGGAATTTAAATGTTGGTTATGATGATGACTCAATTTTGGAAATTTAATTTGATTACACACACTTCAATGCTGTTTGCGAAATTAAATGTTGATTACACAGCACTTCAATGCTGTTGCGAAATTTAAATGTTGATTCACAGCACTTCCAAATGCTGTTTGCGAAATTTAAATTTTGATTACACAGCACTTCCAAATGCTGTTTGCGAAATTTAAATGTTGCTGCAGCTTCAAATATTGTTTAAGAAAATTAAATGTGGATTTAACTAAAATAAATTAACTCCTCAGTGCAAAAACCCATTAGTCGACCAAGGCCTGCCGCGCCCTTTGCAGCTATCGTTCTGGAGTGCTAACCATATGTCCCGGTTTGATGGTCAACCTCAAGCGGAACTTCCAGTGTTTAGTTCCCAAGTATGCTTGGTCGTCATTTCAGTGAACCCTTTCCAATCCAGGATCCAATTCCCGGATCTGCGGCATGGAATCCCGAAAAGCCCTCCCTCTAAACCACTGGATCTGTGGATTTACCATTGCATTTATCATTCAAACGAATAGTCACTTAGGACACATTCTTTTCTTTAAAATTTACTTTTTCATTTAAGTATTTCCAAACGTTCATTATCGTATGATTTTTAGTTACCAGGATCCCGCCTACTCCTTTGATGAGTTCTGAATTTTTTTTTTGTTAAAACTCCTTGTATGATTCTCGTTTAACTTTTTTTTAAATTGCAAATAAAAATTGTTTTGAAAAAGATTAAGAATTTTTTTTTTCTTGGTTAAAAAAATCATATTGAACATTTTGAACAAATCATTTCTATTATTAAGAAATGTTTGATGAAATTTTTGAAATATTATGTTTGAAACAAGCCTCTTTACCATTTTATAAATACATTAATCAAGTAATACAAATTACATAAATAAACACGTAAATAAGCCATATAAAAACATCAATTTAACTTTTTAAACGGTACCAATTTTTCTGATTATTTCTAAACAACAGGCTTGTCTAAAAATTAACAAAAAAAATCTTATCTTGAGAACATTTTTTAAGTTGATAATTTTTTGTATAAAGGTGTTGGTACATACTATGATATCCATTGGGACATTGTGGTAAAATATAAGCAAACGTATAAATAAATTAGTAATAAGTAGTATCACACTATGAATTGCTTATGCAATTAAGGGGATACGGTATCCAAAACATTATTTCTAGAAATAATAACAAAAACTTGTAAATTATAGTTGGTTTATATAATTTTCACTCTAAATAAACATTTTCGAGCAATAAAAACAAATATTTATAAGCAGTTTTTAATTTTTTTAAAAACAAAGTCGAAATTTTGAACTTTTTTAAAACGCTGCTCCTCTTTCAATTTTGAGAATAACTCCACCAAACTTTTATAGTTTTTTGTTTTTAGAACTATTTGTTCAAGAACTGTGCATGGATTTTAAAATGTGAGCTACAGTTAAAAAGTAACATGCATTTATACTAAAAATGTTGAAAGCAGACGAAATACGTATTCAAACTTATAGGAATGACCCCAGAAAATATTTAATAATTTTTTTCTACAGAAGATATCATTATGAAACTTTCAGTAAATGTTCAGAAAGATATATTGTAAATAATAAGAGGTAAAAACTGGAAAATTGATATTGTGACCAATTTTTGGGTACCGTATCCCCTTAAATATCTGAAATAATAAAAAATTGTACTGATGAAACACCAATCATGCATTAGAAAGGCAACACTCATTTTTTAGTCGAAAAGTCTCTTTTTTCCCAGAAAATATGGCAACAAAACAATTATTAAAACAGTTCAGTTGGTTTATAAGCGGGTCGCTGACCAAGCACACAAACCTGAATATATATGTCTACCAACCAACCAACCAACCAACCAACCAGTTCAGTTTCGGAACGCGTTTATTCGAAAATAATTAAACAACAGTATAACAAATCTCTTGCAAATAAATGTACAACTTGAATTAAGTATTACATGGCTGGTGTAAGTGTTTTATTATTTTCTTTTTAAGTTATTGTTTTAGAAATTATATTTCCTTAGTTAAAGGAAGTCTTAGTCCCAATTGAATAATTTACCGCATTTTAGCAAAAGTAAATTTTCACATTAAAAATTATTTGTGAGAAGGGGTATATTTTTAATTAAAAAAATTCTCAGAATATATGTAAAAAATAGATATTCCTAAAGTATTTTTAAGGTATTTTTTTCCTTCAGATTTGCTGTACATTTTGTACTAGCTGAACTTACATTTCAATAAAAAGCATATATAAATAAATTTGAGTAGTTAGTCAACTCTATACAGCTTATGAAAATACAGGCTACAAATACAGTGAGATATCCAAAGTTGCAAATAAAATATAACTCACGTCCATATTTTCGTTAATAGTTCATGACTAATTGAAGAGCTTAGTGGAAGAACGTGCTAAGTGACATTTTAGAAAAAAAATTAGATTTTTGTGTTTATGAACATGTGATTCCCTTCTTTAATGATAACAAGTTTCCCCCTTTTTCATAAACTTTAATTTTAGTATATTTTTTTTATCGTTTGAAAATACCATTTTTAACGGATCAAAGTGCAAACGAAAAACTCATTTTCTCGTTTTCTCCTTTTTGTCACTTAGCACGTTTTTCTACTGATCTCTTCAAATGTGAATTGATCTGTTTAGAATTTTAAACTATTATGGGCTCAATTTAACAAATTAAAAACAAGTTATAAAAAAAAATCTTTATGTAATTATTGCCAATTAGTCAATATTGTCAATAGTAAAAAGAATATCTGAATAAATTAAACGCAAAAAAGGTAATTGTTCAAGTAATTGAAATGTAGTTTGGTACCTTTTAGAAATTCATAATTTTGTCATAACCCTTTTCCCAAATCATAGCATGTTTCGTGATCTTAAATCAAACGATATATAAAAAAAAGAACTACAACTTTCCTTTTACTTTTAGAATTGTTCGTCCGAGAACCAAATGATTCCGATAACTTTTGTTTTTACCGTTTCTGAAGTTCGATTGGACCAAAAATCATAAGGAAGATTCGAAGATTCTTCATGGGAGGGTCAATGATGGGTAAAAAAAGAATAAAATATTATTCGATTAAAAAAAATAAAGGATGGGAAGGAAATAGTCTCTTCCCATCGGACTATTGAGAACGTTCTAACCCCGCCTTCTTTTCGGTATACGAATCGAAGTATATAAGAACGAAATATCGACCATAATATTGTCCAGAAATTGTTTTTGATAGTTTTAAGGTCCTTCATTTATTTTGCCTATTAACTTGTGGGTAAGTCATTTTAACATCGAACTTAAGAATATAAGGTTAAGTAATTAAAATATTAGTTTAAATGGAAATTGTGTTTATTTTTATTTATTTTTGGTTTTCAGCAAAAACCGTTTTTTTTTTTTTGGTGAGGGTGGGGAAGAGCTTAGTTTTAGTTAAAAAGTTAAGAATAGCCAAAAAATGTTTTCTAAAATTTTTGTTAAACTCCTCAAATTTTGAATTAAGTTGGATCTTTTCTATTGATAAAATACAATGTGCTTACAAAATTTGCTAGTCCATAGTTTTCCATAGTTCTTAAAAAAACTGTTTAACTGTAATTTAAATACGTAATTTTATTCTATGCTGCTGATAAATTTATTTCTAAAAAAATACTATATTAATAAATAATATAAGTTCAATTTAATATTTTTTAATCCTACCATGTCATGTGACAGTCAACAATCTAAAATTTAGATAATAGTTCTATAGTCATACTGGTAAATTAGTAAATTCCCATCTCTTTATTGTAGAACAAAGTGCTTTTTCTTCTATTTTGTTAATATCTAGGAAATGTATTACTGAACGTCTCGTCCCATTCGAATAACTCCCCCCCCCCCCCACACACAATTCAGTGTCTGTAGAATCACTGTTTTTTTTGTGGTGGTGCCACCTGCTGGTAATGAAAATTACTTAAAGACCAAACTGAAATTTAGTGCTGCCATCTACTGAAATGGTTTAGAAACAAAATTGTGTTGTGACAAAAAGGACAATTATACCAGGGGTTTCAACTTTAAAAGACTATATGGTTTATTACTTGCACAAAAGTGGGATACCATAAAATAAACACAAAATACATTATTTATGAAAATTTCCTTACTTTTTTTGTTCATCGCAGCAATAAATGTAGTATGGCATTCTTATGATATGAATGTGATATCATTTTGACTTGGTGATATCTTGTCGACATCGAGAAAAATATTCGAGGTTTTAGGATATCGTGTGCTACTAAGTTTATTTATACTTTTAAATATAATCAAGTTAATAAAAAAATAGATTTAAGTGGTTTTCTGGATAAAAAAAAGTATTATAAAAGATAAATAGTTTATTATTTGCTTCTAAAATTTAGTTTGCAATATCATAAATAGATTATTTATTCTTGACTCAGTAATTTAAATTAGTGTGATAACATTATCATTTTACTTAAAAAAAATTGTATATTTACAATAAGGTTAAAATTTCATTTTCCATGCCTACCTATTTTGAAAGTAATTACTTTTTTTGCATTATAACCGGCTCTTTTACTGTAAATAGGTTGTTAGATTTTTTTGAAAAAATAAATATTGCGTTGTGGTTTGGTCAACGATCTATAATAAGTACTGGATAGCCTGCTGAATGTTTAGAAAATACAGCCAATGCTAGATTCCTGGAGTCAATTATTTGATTTCTCCAAGTTAAGCGCTGCTTTCCGGCTCTTTTAGACGATTCACAAACGCTCCAGTATAACCCAAGTTCTAAAATCGTCACAAAATTTAGTCATTTTTTGCTACTGCGCATGCGTTTCTCCTCCCACAAAATTTCGGACTATTCGCTTAAGTTAAGATTTGTTGCTATGAAGAGTTCTTTTTAGTAATAATATATTTCGATGTGTTTGCTTTTTCCGTATTTTAGGTATTTATTTGCCAATTATGAATATTTCAAAGTAACAAACATTTACACGTTTTATAAATATGTATGAAGTAAAGCCTTATTTTGACAGTAATATATTCATTTGTCGGCCCGTCACAAGACTGTGGTTCTAAATTATGACGCCCGTCGCCAATAGCCCTCGTGTAGCTCGACAATAATTCAAAACTAACCTGACTTTGACAGTAATATGTACGAAGGATTTCAATTTTACTTTTGTTCCATTACTTTAATTAAATTTACTTTTGGCATCCATTGTAAATTGTACACTCTTAAAACAAACGAGCGGTTTTAACTCAGTCTGAGTTAATTTCCACTCCTTTCCGTGTCGAAATGCACTTCTCCTATAGGAGTGAATTCACCTTTTCGGAGTGGGTAAAGAAATAAAAGCAAACAATCTGCGTCCTACACTCTTAAAACGAGGTTTAACTCAGTCTGAGTTAATTTTCACTCCTTTCCGTGCCGAAATGCACTTTCTATAGGAGTGAATTTCACTCTTTTGTTTTAAGAGTGTAAGCAACTAAATCCCGATGATTCCAATCAGAAGAATTTAGAAATTCAACTAAAAAATCATTTACGGTAGAAAGTTCCACACTTCGAATATCTGAATTCCACTTATCAAAAAACCCATCATCCGAATAGCTGTTTGCCCAAATCGCTACGCTATTCGCAAAGGGATGTCTTTAGGATAATGTGTCATCGTTACAAACTGCAATTCTAAAATCAAATCTTTAAATCAAAGAGCTATATGTAAGGAACAAATTATAAGGAAATTTATAATGATATCTCATGTAGTTCCTGAAACAAAAAATGTTCCTAAAGTTACACTGTTAAAAATTTTGTGCTTGGTTTCACCATGATATTGGTTCCTTTCACCATGGTATTGGTTCCTAGTAGCTGCAACGGCTGTGTGGTGAAATGTTTCACCTTTTTTTCGGTGTTTGGTTGAACCATTTTTCTGGATTTGGAAACAAAAACCCTGAGAAATGGTTCATCCGAATACCAAAAATATGGTTTAACGTTTCACCACACAGCCGTTGCAGCTACTAGGAACCATATTTTTGGTGAAACAAAGTGCCTAATTATTAACAGTGTAGTAAAATTAACGTGGGCGAGATAGAACCATCCAAATCCCCTTAAATTGACACATTCTTTATCTGTCAATTTGTCCTCAAGCATTCTTATTTCAATCACACTTCCCATTTCAGCCATTTCTTTTTTTCTTTTCTTGATTTGATATCTTACTCACCACTCCCAAGCAAATAATTTCCCTTACGCTTTTGTACGCACAAATTTCTTCCCGAATGTAAAACAATTCCGAGACTCAGTTCAATCACCGCCATGTTTTCACTAATAAGCTTTTCACGGGGATGATAAAGAACTGAAATTCTTGTTTTTAAAACCTGTTATTAAAAATTCTCTTAAGGATAGAAAATGGTGGAATGTTGTTTTCCCAGGCAAAGATTTTAATCTATATTACGACGGATTTTTTTAGAATAGTTTTTTCAATGAGTTAGTTATTTCACGTCGTGGATGGCAACAGCTCCAACGGTTTGTTGTCATTTGTTGCCTGGAATTACTTATGTTTCGGTATTCGAAAATGAGTTTTCTAAGAATAAATTACTTATTCATTTTTTTTGAATGCCAACTTCTTGCTTTGCTGTTAGTTGTTAAAAACATTTGTTAAAAAAAGCTTGCATGGAATGAAAAAAATTCTTTTCATCTATATCGGTCATTTTGAGAGTGAAACTGAAGCAACCAATGGAAATCGCACATATTTTCATAAATGAAAACATAGCATAAAAATGAAAACGAGAGCGTAACATAATCTGAAACATTCCCATTGTATTTTTGTTACAAATGTTGTAAATTATATCATCTGTATTTTTGTTACAAAAGTTGTAAATTATATCATCAAGACTTTATTTAATGTGGAAAGAACTATGATATGTAGATAATTCGGTAAATTATGTCTGTTGAAAAAAAATAAAAATAATTTCAAGGGAGAATCTTTTTTGATACCTTTATAGGGGTAAGAAGAATTGAAAAGTTTAGAGATAGAACTTGGTATGTGACACTTCTGAGATTTTTTGCCCATTTTAAACCCGGAATTGCCACTTCACACATTCTGTTCGCAAATAGACGTTTCCAATTGGGAACATTGCTGTACACAGAAACCTTACAACCCAATTGCCATTTTTTGTTCTATTTTACAATTTTTAAAACAGTGCATGCTTAGCTGCCCCCTTTGTCAAGGGAGCTGAAATATGCACAGTAGGCTTTGGTCCAATCTTGTGGGGGCGTGTAAACTTCAGTAACCACAACAATGAATTAGGCCATTTTTGCTTTGAAATAATTAGTCTTTCCCAATGTTTGACTATAGGTTAGAGTAATTTAGTTTTTGCAACCATGGTCTAAGTCATTAGCCTAGTCACTGCAGTTCAAAATCGAGTTGTAAGGTTTAGATTTACTTTGAATTATCGTCGCACTAGAGCTACACGAGGGCTATTGGCGACGGGCGTCGTATTTTAGAACCACAGTCAAGTGACGCGAGTTGTAGGGTAAATAAATATCTGGGTGCAGTAATGCTCCAAATTGGAAAGGCTAAATTTTTACTCAATTTGGGCAAACTCTAACTCTATTCAAGGTTCTTCAAAATTCCCAAAATTGATACTTTTAATATCCATTTTGAGACTCAAAGAGATGCCTTCTAATGTCTTTTAAAGTGCTGTTCAGTGTTGGTCTCCCTTCCTCAGAAAATATATAGAGTTGCTTGAAAAAGTTCAGCATAGGCTACAAAAAAGATTAAGGGTCTATCTGGTATTGATTATGATAACAGATTAAGATCTTTTTAAACATGTATTCCCTGGAAAACAGGAGAGCTAGGGGTGATTTAATGAACTTATTCAAGTTCATAAAACAGGGAGACATGGAAGGCTGAGGTTTACCTTAAATAGCCGGACCAGAGGACATGATCAGAAATTGAATAATCATGCTTTAGAAGGGAGGTAAGAAAACATTATTGTTACATTAGAGTTGTCAATGAGTGGAATACTTTATCAGATTATGTGGTGTATTCGAAGAGAGTAGAAGATTTTAAAAAGAATCTTGATAGTCATTGGAAACCGGTAAAGTATTAGATTTATTTTGGACCAACCTTGCTGTGTCTCTGGCCTGTTGTTGGTCGACAATTTTTGTATTTGTATTTGTATTTTGTACCCAGCGGGTCTTTGTGACCAAGCACACAAGCCTGAAAATATATGTCTACCAACCAACCAACCAACCATCCCCTGCATTTCGAAACAAGATATAACAGCTTTCATCAAATAACCCAACCCCTTCTCAATCCCAATCCGACTTTTTAAGAGGAAAAGGATTTTTAAGAAGAGACAAAAACGGCTTTTTCGTGCAGCCACCGACAGGATAACCAATCGAGCGAATCCCTTTCTTTCCCTTTTGTTTTGCGGGGGTCAACGCCACTTGCTTTTTATTGCTGCTTATTAATATTTGATGTCTAACGATCTATTTTTTATGGGTGTAGTTTTCCGCATCGGATTCAGAAGTTTTCGTTGTTCTGCTGGGTGATATGAAAAATTTAGAAAGTTATGTTTTTTTAGTTATATAATAATAATAATAATAAGAATAATACTAACAATAATAATGATGATGATGACGATGACGACAACGACAACGATTATAAAAATAATAATAATAATTATAATAATAATAGTAATAGTAATAGTAATAGTAATAGTAATAGTAATAATAATATAATAATAATAATAATAAGTAATATAAATAATAATAATAGTAATAGTAATATAATAGTAATAGTAATAGTAATAGTAATAGTAATAATAATAATGATGAATGATATGATATGATGAATGGATATGATAATGATATATGTATAATGATATAATAATATAATAATATAATAATATAAATAATATAATAATAAATAATCTCTAATACTTTTACTATGATCTCCACGTTCAACACTCAAATTGTCTGATTATTTTTAGACAATTACCATGCAACCGATCAGACTCACCACCCTGACAACTATCCTCAGCCTGCTGTTATCCTCTACTCTATTTCTTCCAGCGCTGGTTCTATACCGTTTTTACAAAATAGACTGACCCATGACGCCATAGACCAGATATCGGGAACTGAACGATTATATTCCTTGGCTCATTTTATAGAACCATCTGCTCTTTACCGTCTTTGAAAGTAGACTAGTCCACTAACCCATGACGTCATACGCCAGATATTTGGAACTGGACTACATAATTCCCTGACTCATTTCATGAAACTTGTGCATCAACACTCAAATTGTCTCATTACTTTTAGACAATCACCATGCCAGCGTTCAAACTCACAGACCACTAAATTTATTCTTTAGTCAAATGGGGTAACTTTGGCCCTGGAGTGTAACTTTTGGCCGAAACTTTTCAAGCTAATATACCTTCCCCATCAACGCAGTCTTTTAAAATATTAGTGTTAGCTTTTTTAATAAGTGGCAACCTTACTTTGACCTATAAGTAAACAAATGGAAGTCAGTCCTGGGGTTTTCTGCTTACCCCAATCCACGGTATTCAAGTGGTCTTATTATTTTCAGAAAACCACCATGCCAACGATCAGACTCACCACCCTGACAACTATCCTCAGCCTGCTGCTATCCTCCACAATGTTCATACCAGCGCTGGCTCTCTACAACCAGAATCGCGGCAACTCTGGCATCGAAATGCTGCTGGCAGCTGGGATCCTGGCCAAACTCTTGAACAGGAAGCACCATCACCACAAGCAGCACCATGTACCAATCCATATACCAGTACCGGTACACCATGGAGGGAACCATGAAGTGATTCACCATGGGCATCATGACCACCATGGATATGGGAGCAGTAATTACTATGACTATGCATCTGCCTATGGTATGAGTGGTGTGGTTGGAGGGTATGGTGGCTATGCGGCTGCACCCTCACAGTATATGCCGATTTATTATTAGAACATGTTATACTGGCCGTAGTGAGCCTAGTGGTCAGCGTCTCGGTCTCTTGATCGGAAGGTCCTGCGATCGAGTCTCGGTACTACTGAAGACCTACCGAGTATATGCGGAGTACGTGCTCGTTAAATCTGTTGGGTCCGAAAGTCCTCTAAGTTCCCATACCAAATCAATACCTCTGGGGGTGACAAGCCAATTCTGGGGATCCTCTAGTTGGCCTCTGTCTTTTAAAATTAGATGGATCCACTTATGTGTGTGTTGTCTGTTGTGTCTGTCTTACTTGACGAAGGTTTATAAGCGGGTCTCTGACCAAGCACACAAACCTGAATATATATGTCTTCCACCAACCACAACCAACCACATGTTATACAGAATCTTTTAAACATGTTACAATAAAGTCCTTAAATAGTATCTTGAAAAGGTTTTGAATGAAACAGTTCAATGTGCTTCAAAACGATTCTAAATGGCATGAATGAAAGTTAATTTTCTAAAGTTCTTAAAAGTGCTTGAAAATGATTCTGAGTGATATAGAACAAAAAAAAAATACGTACTACGTATGGCGACATCGGATTTCAACGAAAAAATCTCAACGTGAGTGCCGAAGCATGTGATTTCTGAACATGTGATCTCTCACATGGGGTAAACTGATGCCAATGTATTTTCTTACCCCTATTTCTTATCATAATTATTAATAAAGGCCGATATGCTCGTGGATAGGACAGGTACTTACTGATTACATAATAGTTAAGCTATGGGAGAAGTATTTACTATGACTATGCTTCTAGTAATAGGACAGGTGGTATAGCTATGCTATCGTACCATCATTAAAATTTTCCATTTTATATGTATTAATGGGTACGGTGAAAGTACGGAAAAAAAACCAATGATAGGTTTAAAACTTTTTTCAGGATCGACACGCAATCGCTTATATTAATCCATATATCGGTATAGTTCGCTTGTCACTTCTTAGCATCTTAAATATTTTGATTGTGGAACAGTCCACTATGAAAACAGGTAAAGAACCTGAAGGAGGTGCCGACCCGGCAGCACAATGGTTAGGGAGCCTTAGGAGCCTTTGGAGCCTCTGGGTTCGGGCTCGAATCCCGGTAAGATATGGATGTTTGTGTTTGTCGAGTATGGGCGGAGTACGTGCTCGTTAAATCTGTTGGGTCCGAAAGTCCAGTAGGCGGTCATTGCGCAGTTTCCCACGGGTACAGGTCCCTGGAGACTATTTCCCTCCCCTTCAGGGACATGTCTAAATTGTGGAGGTGGCGATAGATGGCAGAATCTGTCTTATATGTGTGTGTATGTCGTGTCCGTCCTTCTTGACGATGGTTTATAAGCGGGTCTTTGTGACCAAGCACACAAGCCTGAAAATATATGTCTACCAACCAACCAATTAACCTGAAGGAGACAGAGTTGCCAATCCCATGGCGTTTGGCAAGCATAAAAGATTGTTGGGTTAGCTTGGTTGGAAATAAAGCGTCACACAAAAACTACACATGAGTTATTGGTGAAAGGAGGATTATAGTTGATTGCTGATAGCCGTCAACGATTGCACATGCATTTCTTTGCTATCTTGACTTGATCGTCAATCTATTTGTATCTTTAGTATGTATTTTTTTAACATATTAATTTTTTTTAACTAAGAAGTGACAGGCGGACTATACCAGTACAAGATGAGGGATCATGATTTAATTCACCATGATCATAAGAGTAGTAATTATTATAAAAAAAGGCAAAAAGGCTCTTAGTTTGCTGATCTTTTATAATGAAGATATGAACCGAACTAACAACGAACATATTCACCGTGAGTGTTCATTGTGGGGTAGTGGGGGGGGGGGGGGTACATATATATTCCGGCTTGTGTGCTTGATCAGAGACTCGCTTGTATAAGCCTTCGTCAAGTAAGACAGACACAGAAAGAATTTTCACTGTCACAGAGATAGGAAGTACACCCAGGGCGAAGGCGGGAATCGAACCCGCACCCGTTACAGCGCGCAGACTGCTAGCTTAATGGTCCAAACCACTCGGCCATCCGGGCCCCGTTCATTGTGGGAAAGTGTTATTATCTTCTAATGGGTCGAATTTGAAAATGCGAATTGTATTCTCGTTTATAAATTAAGAATTCCAGCTATGTAAAACAGCTGTGTTTTTTTTTTTTAAAATCAAATGTTATTTATAGTAATAGGAAGGTACATCCTTAACTAGTATCTCGAAACAACAAAAAATAGATACATATTTTTACGATCGTGATTATGTATGTACTGTATGTAATTAGAAAATATTTTTAGTTTACTTTCCTTTTAAAAAAAAAATTAAATTCAAATGAATAAAGACAAGTTGTTTTGTAACAGAATCTGCCCCTAATACCCCATTTTAGAAGGTGAAAAAATCTTGTGTGAAAGTGGTTCTAGGTTATAGTTACTGGTTAAAAACCTTCTTTTTTTTAATAAAAAAAATTAAAGGTAGGCTGTTTTAGTTCTTTTACAACTTGTTTTATTAATGTTAAGTTGTGTTATTGTGTAAATAGTACGAAGAAATAACTACTCTTTTTAATTGTGTAAATGTATTGTTTAACAGAATAAATGCTCAAAATACTGCTATCATTTAAATTGAATTGTCTTAACATGATTTATATTGAAGAAAATTTCAATCTAGGCTTAGATGAAAATCATGTAATATTATTAAATATTGTTATTCATGTTGTATACTTCTGTAAATATTAAAAAAAATATTACATATTTTTAAAAATTATATGTAATTGTATTTTTGTATTTCAATGTTACTTATAAAATTGCATCTTATTCATTGCATTGTTTTTACTAAGTAGCAATATATTTTTCTGAAAAAAAAAGTTTTCTTAATTTGTGTAAATAAAGTCATACAATAAATTATTATTTTATGTGACTCCTTTAACTACCATTAAGACATACTCATATAAAAAAGTTTACAATTTCGCAATTAAATGTGTTTTTGTGACAAGATGTCTAGGGAACAACTTGGTTTTTTTCGGTCTCACGCTGGTATAGTTACTTGATTTGTTTTGGTAACTTACTTCATTTTCATAGTTTTAAGCTTCGTTATATAATCTTATATTTAAATATAGCCAAATCAACCAAAATTAAAAACTTAAAATATCAACAAATTGTTTTTAGGCTTAAAATACCAAAGGAGATATTTAAAAATTTTGCTAAGCTCTAAAGTTCGCATAATATTACAGGGTTTTATTATATGCAACAAAATTATAAATTAAGGAAACTTCTATTGAAATTACTCAAATCATGATACATACATGATGGAATGTTTCAACTCTCAAATTTGAACAAGAAATACATTTTGCAGTGGATTCCAGCACACGTTGGTATCGACGGAAACGAGTCGGCTGATATCCTGGCAAAAGAAGCAAGAAAACTCAACAATGACGTTCTTCCCCAAACCACTCTTAATGACATCAACTCAGTGGCCAAAGCAAAATTTAACAGCAGAAGTGTTAAAATTAAACACCAAATTTGTGAGTTAAACACCAATAGGGTAACTGCGACCACCCTAACTAGATTAAGGACAGGCCACTTCAAAGGTATGGAAATCCAAAAAGATGGAACTAGAAAATACTCCAGCTGCAGAAACTGCCCCGACTCGGAATTGGATCGAAAACATATTTTCTCCTGTCCAGCCATCCTGGCAAAATTGCAGCAAATTACCAACTCGCCCTACGAAGACCTTTATGAGGACCACTGTCTGCAGATCGCTGGGGCGGTCTATGAGACCTTTGGTCCTATATAGTCTCTATCCATGGACACGACATCATCATCATTACTCAAATCTACTGATACGCTTATCAGAAACATTTATTTTATTGTATCACACCCCCAAGAGTTTTTCCTCTATTTCCTTCATAAGATTCCATGAGAAATCAGATTTATTACATTCAGACAACATCCTCGGGAACACTTTCCTTCTTAAATGATCAAGGAAGGTCTTGTGCGAAATTACCCATCCAATGCGAAAGCTAAAATAAGAAACTTCTAAAGTTGATCACAAGTTTTAGAAGCAGAGTCGAAAAAGTTACGATGATCAAGAAAATAACTACAAAATCTTAATTAGGTGTTATATTTATTCACTTATAAGTCATAGTTAATTTCTCAAGTCTAACTAGTTATTTTTTCTTATAATGTCTCAAACGTAGATATGCAAAGGGAATAATGATTACCGTTGAATGTGGTAACTTTAGACCTAAAGGGTTAGGTTAGTTTGAATTATCTTCGCACTAGAGCTACACGAGGGCTATTGGCGACGGGCGTTGTATATTAGAACCACAGTCAAGTGACGACCCGACACCTGAGTAGGCACCCAACGCAACCGTTAAGGGCGACATCGTACGCAGCGTTAGGGCTTTGAAGGATATTTAACGTGCACTCCCGACACACGGGGTATTATTCGTCAGACATTTTTGGCTGCATGGGCCGTTTATAGGTCGGCAGTTATTTTGGAGATGCCCGGACCCGAACCAGGGACCTTCAGCATGCTAGGCGAATGCCTAATCGACTGGGCACCCCAGCCCAGACCTAGAGGGTAACTATAGCTCAAGCATTCAACCCTAGCACTGTCCTTCTTTTGGAATATTTTTTTACTCATTGGTCTGGGCGGTGTTGCCACTTATTGAAAAAACCAAGCATGTTTTTAAAGAATATACTTAAGGGCGAATGAGCCCGTTTTACCGATGGTGTCCAAACCGAAGTGCCCCAGTGTTAATCCAATGGAGAAAAAAATATTTTCTAAGCCACATTTCTCCGAATGTATTGAGAATTTTTACAAATGGGTGTTTTATGTGATAAATGTAGATGACCCATAGGTCCCGTCAATCCCACTTTTGAAATTTATTCGAATATATTTTTTTAAATTTTCAATAAATAATTTTACGCAATATATTCGAAGCTATTTCAAAAAGTGGGATTATAGAGATCTGTTAGTTATTTACATTTATCATTTAAAAAAAAAACTAGTTGTAAAAATATCCAATGCAGCTGAGAAATGTGGCTTAGAAAATAATTTTTTTCCATTGGTTAACACTGAGGCACTTTAGTTTGGAGAACCGCGGTCGATCGGGCTCATTTGCCCTTAAGGGGGAATGGGCGCGCTGGACCGGGGGTCTCCAAAGCAAAGTGCTTCAGTGTTAATCCTAGTGTTATTCCTTGCGAAAAAATATTTTGTATGCTTTTTATGTGATAAATGTAGCTGACTTACAGGTCCCGACCTTCCCACTTTTTGAAATGGGTTCGAATATTTTTTTTAAATTTTCAATAAATAATTTTACACAAAATATTCGAAGCAATTTCAAAAAGTGGAAAGATAGAGACCTGTAAGTTATCTACATTTATAATTAAAAAAAAAACCGTTTGTAAAAATATTCAATACAGCCGGAGAAATGTGGCATAGAAAATAGTTTTTTCGCCATTGGATTAACACTGAGGGACTTTAGTTTGGAGAACCGCGGTCGATCGGGCTCATTTGCCCTTAATGAAAAGTTATTAGCTTGGAAATCTTAGGTAAACAGTTACCCTCCAATGTCAAGGTTACCATTCCGATGGTATTACAAAAATGGATTTTCTTGTATTCTGGTGCGATTTTTTTGTAAAAAAATAATTTTTTTATTAACTCTTATGTGACCGGTTTTTGTATAACGTCCTGAGACCTAGCTTCCATTTAATTAGGTGTTAAGTTTTACGCTCCTGTTACTACAGTATTTATTTTATACAAGAACTGAAATGGTTAGATAGAAGAGGATTTTTTTTTACGTTTCAACCTCGATTATACTATTATCATTTTCCGGATATTTTACTCAAAATTTCAATAATTTTTTTTAAAAGTGAATTGAATTTTTTTTCACTCGATAAATGAAAAAGGCCAACATTATATTTGCCAAAAAATTCATTGAAAATGCACGAATTGTGACTTTGGATAATTTTATTCTTTGCAGGATAATACAATTATTTTAACACTAATTGGACTTGTTTCACGTGGATCCGGCAACAGATCAGCGGTCCTTGTTTTTCATTTTTCTCGAATTACTTTTGCTTTGGTATTCCAAATTGAGTTTCTAAGAATATTTTAGTTGTTATTTTTTTAAAATTTCAACTTCTTTCAATGCAAATTTTCCTTGATAAATGATTAAAACAATCAACAAAATAACTTATTTTTAGAAAACTCAATTTCGAATATCAATAAAAGTAATTCGAGAAATATGAAAACAAGACCACAGAGCTGTTGCCAGATCCCACGTGAAACAAGCCCATTCAGGTTTTAAATAATAAAAGGAGTGCAGAATAAAAAATAAACAATCAGGAGAATACAAAAACTGTTTTTTATAGATAACTTAAATGATTTTTTCAAAGACCATTCAGAGGAAGTATTCACGTCAAAAGGAAACAGAGAAATGCGAAATTATTTGGAGGATTTATAAACATAATCTGTTTCACTGCTAAAGCAATCTTCAGTTTCAACAGGTTTTTATACGCTACATTTCTAAGAGTTGGTTTTGTTTGAGGCTTAGTGGCTCAGTGGCTCAGCCGGTATTGCCTTTTGATACCATGCCATATTTTTTTGCAGATAATTTTTCATTGTTGGCATAATTAAGATACGAAAAATGGTTTGTTTAAAATATTTTTTGCAAATTTTATTTTGTCAATATATTTTATTATTGTTCTACAGGATGTCCTATAAAAAAAGACTAAAAAAAAGTCAATATTTGGAAAATGGTTAGGGTTAAAAAAACTCTATATGTGGAATATATGTGTGCCAAAAAAACTCTTCTGCCGTGTAACTCATTAATAGGCAAAGATCTGTCGTGCCCATTTTAGCTCCTGTGACCTAAGGTTCTCCACTCTTAAAGCAAACGAGCGGTTTTAACTCAGTCGAGTTAATTTCCACTCCTTTCCGTGCCGAAAATTCACTTCCCCTATAGGAGTGGATTTCACTCTTTGTTTTAAGAGTTTGGGATACTAGGCATATTTCTCGGTTAGGTTACCAACCTTACGCGGTACCCAAAGTATTTAGTTCCCATTATGCTTGGTCCTCTTTTTATTGACCCACTATAAAGTGACGAAAGTGTTGTGACTAGCAGCCTAGAAGAAACATTATACGAATAATTTCAGAAAAGAGCAGTTCTCCTATTAAAATGAGGTAGAATTTTGTTTTCTTTAAAATTTGATTGGTTAAAATACAGTTTTTCGTTAAAATTTCAAATTCTTCGTATAAAATAATCAAGATTTTCTCTGTAAATTGTACGACATTTTTCTGGCACTCCAGCTGACAGTTTTTTTCTGTAAAAACAACTTTTTTTTACAGTGTAGTTAGCAAATTTTTCATTACAAGAAATTTCAGAAAAATATAACAATTTGGTACAATGTTAAAAATTAGGCACTTTGTTTCACCAAAAATATGGTTCCTAGTAGCTGCAACGGCTGTGTGGTGAAACGTTAAACCATAATTTTGGTATTCGGTTGAACCATTTCTCAGGTTTTTGTTTCCAAATCCCGAAAAATGGTTCAACCAAACACCGATAAAAAGGTGAAACATTTCACCACATAGCCGTTGCAGCTACTAGGAACCAATATCATGGTGAAACACAAGCACAAAATTTTTAACAGTGTTGGCTAAGAGCCAAAATAAGTTTTAGTTGATAAAAAAAAAGTTTTCCGCTCTTTTTCTTATGTTTATTCCTGCTCCTTGAATAATTGGTCGCAAATGTATTTTTGAAGCATGCATGTTGAGACAAATGAAATGAAATATAATTATTTCCTTGTAATGAATGTCTTTACTAGAATGCATTCTACACTCTTAAAACAACCGAGCGGTTTTAACTCAGTCTGAGTTAATTTCCACTCCTTTCCGGTGCCGAAAATGGACTTCACCTATAGGAGTGGATTTCACTCTTTTTTTTAAGAGTGTAGTTTTTACGAAGAAGAAGTAAACAATGTTGCACATCACGCAATTTTGCTGCTGCTTTATAAAGCTTTTAATAGCCAACAATTCCGTAGTCTGTACGACTTCGAAAAAAAATGTCTACTACAATTATATAACAACAAATTATTTCCAAACATTTTGTCTAACACAATTATTAAAAAAATATATTTGTAGTATTTTTGTTTCATACCACTGTACAATAAGTAAACCCCGCTTCTGGGAAATCCCATTTAAATAAAAAAAAATACAAGCGAAGAGTGAAAAGAAGTGACAACAGAGAGAAAAATACAACTAGAACCTGAAAAATGAGTGAATTTTTGAATTTGTTTTCAAAATGGTGAATAAAACCAAGCAGACAAGGACGGTGAAAAACTCCTGTTTATGTTTTCCTCGGGGTCCTTGGGAACTAATATTATTAGCAACGTAAATGATCAAGTTTAAAGGACATTTCATGTGCTAAAACACTTATATTCAATGGGCTATTTCCACTTCAATAGGTTATTAAAACAAACGAGTTGTTTTAACTCAGTCTGAGTTAATTTCCACTCCTTTCCGGGCCGAAAATGCACTTCCCCTATAGAAGTGGGATTTTACTCTTTTTGCGGAGAGGGTAAAAGAAATAAAAGAAACAATGTACGTCCACACTCTTAAAACGAGCGGTTTAACTCAGTCTGAGTTAATTCCACTCCTTTCCGGTTCGTTTGCACACTCAGATCTGTTGAAAACGGAACTTCGGAACTTGCAAAAAGTAAAAAATATACTTAACTTAAATTTTTTGAAAAGGGGAAATCTTGTTATCTTTATATATATGTAAAATAAGTCGACAGGGAAACTTCGGAGTAATTAAAGATCTTTTATTTAGTAACTAGTCATCAGGAGAAGGTTGATTTGATGTATGCAGTCGACGAGAGAGTGTGATCGAATGATCACAAAAAATGGCGAAAAATCTCGAGCTCTGCTTCACTCACTGACCAATCAGAGTAATGAGAAAGTTTGAAAGATCAACTTTAAAAATGTGATGACTAAATAGTTTCTGTGGGAACAATCGTTCTAGGCGACTGTTTGTCGACGACAGGGTATAGTTGGGATGTTAAAGTACTAAGTGATATTAAGGATATATGAAAAAGATAATTTTAGTTATTAAGTTTAATTGAGGTACAAAATATAAGATTTTGAGGGGGTTAAGTTATAATGAGGGGATTAAGTTATAATATGTCATATATGTTATTATAAAATATGTTCATTGACACAAAAATCTCAATTTCGCAAAAATGTCACTTAGCACGTTCTTCCCCTAAGCTCTTCAATTAGGTTCTCGGATAAATAAAATTATGGGTGTGATTTAGTGTTAAAACTTGCCATCGAAAGATGGCGAATTTTTATTGCAGTAAACCTTTTCTAACTATTATATTTTCCCTCTTCTGCTTACTACTTACCACGCCTACTGTCAAGTGCATAGTTAAAAAATGATGGATGTGTTTTGGATTTTCTGCGAAAACGGTGGGCAACCGAGGTTGAGTGAACCTCGTCTAATCCGGGATTCGATCAATGGACTTGTGGCGTGAAGCCATTGAGCTAGAAGGAAAACTGGAGTGAGGTGTGTGATTCACTGAACAGGGCAGCAAACGAGCCGGTCCAATAACGAAACGCGGAGGAATACACAGCACTGCGGCAGAAACGAACCGGGCAGAAAACCTAGAAATTTGCCTATCTCGCTATTGGATTCGTCTACGCTGGTTCTTAGTTAGTGATCCAACGCAGCGTTAGGACTTTGAAAGATATTTAACGTGCACTCCCTCTACACGGGGTATTATTCGTCGAACATTTTTGACTGCACGGGCCGTTTATAGGTCGACAGTTATTTTGGCGATGCCCGGACCCGAACCTGGGACCTTTCGCATGCTAGGCGAATGCCTAACCGACTGGGCTCCCCCCCCGGAAACAGTAAGTTTGAGAGTTTCTGGTTTTCCATCCCTCACTCTTAAAAAAGTGGCTATTGCTTCAATCGAAATAATGGTTACTAGAAGCTGCAACGGCTCAGTGACAAGTTTTACCAAAATTTTCAGTACTCGCGGTTGAACCAGTTTTTAGGTTTTGAAACCTGAGAAATGGGTAAACTGAATACCGCATATATATGGTGAAATATTTCACCTCTGGTTACCCATATCTCACTGTTAAAAAGTGTGCTGCAAGTTAGCACTGGAATCCTGGCACTTTCAAGCTTTCACCACTATTTGGAATATATTTACAAATTTTTCCATATAACCATAACTTTGATGCACCATAAAAGTGATAAATCAACGCTCCAAATAGTGGTGGCAGCTAGAAAGTACCAGGATTCCAGTGCAATCCGGCTCCAAATTGTTTTTTAACTGTGCCATTTTTTAGAACATTTGTTTTGTTATTGGAAACCGACGACAAACACATCTTAATTCGCCGAATTATCCAAAACAAGTCTAATCGCACGTGCAAATCGTTCCTTTTCCGTCCTTTAAACGGGGAAAGATATGACCGCTGAAAAGTGAAAGTTGCAAAAAGCACGGAATCCCCTTTACGCTAATCTCTCCCCGAAATAGAGAATTTAGAAAGTGGGGTCGCTCGCTCGGAACGCGCTGGCTCCCTCGGGCTTGAGGAACACACTTTTAAAATTCACATGGGATGGATTACGTTTGGGTTATTTGTTGAAAAACAGTTTGCCTGGTTATTGTCTTAGAGAATTTAAGGATAAGGGACTATTACTTTTATATCATTAACTTTAAAAGAAATCATACAGAGGTATATATAATATATATATATATATATATATATATATATATATATATATATATATATATATATAATATATATATATATATATTATATATATATATATTATATATATATATATAAAATATATATATATATATATATATATATATATATATATATATATATATATATATATATATATATATATATATATATATATATATATATATATATATATATATATATATATATATATATATATATATATATATATATATTTATATATACATACATACATACATAATACATACATACAAACACCAGCTTGCTAACAACACTATTTTTTGTTATTCATTAATAAGACACAGATTTAGCACAAGAGATAATTTTATTGACCAATTATTATTTATAATGCAATCATTATTTTTTCAAAAGTTTAACTAGCTATATATTAAAAATAAAAATCACGTTTAAAGAACATAAAAACCACGACGAATAATAAAACAGGAATTTTCTTCTATAATTTGGCTATGATTATCGTAAAAAATAGTAAAAGTAAAAAAAAAAAGCGAATATATAATTTTTTAAAAATTTCAAATGAAATCAGAATTGCAAACTGAGCTAATGATTTAAAAAAATATATACAAATTTCGATACTTTATATAAAAACTAACAAATATTACAATAATTAAAACATTATAACTATTGTTGAAACAATTTGAGCACAAAATCACAATTTATCCGCTTATGAGAACAGTTAAGTTACATTAAAATATCTATTATACATAATAAATAACCAATATAACAATATTTAAAACATTATAATTAATGTGAAAATTATTTTTATCATCACACGAGCACACTTTAACTGCTTTCCAGAACAGTTAATAAGAAAAATTCTGTTTTTTTCTTCCTCATCTTTTTCAAATCTACCCAAAACCATTCTAAATCCCTAATAATCGGGAATGTGAGCCGATTTTGTGGACTTCGTCTTTCCTCGAAAACACCGCTAAAGAGGGAAAGAGTGCACTCGTATAAATACTATAATTGAACCCCGGTGTTGTATTGAATGTGCATTTTTGGGTTCGTTAGCTTAGGAGGTGGTTCTGTTGGGATCTTTTGCTTACATTTATTTTATAGGATACTTTGGTTAAAAGGTAAGTTGCAGTTTTGTTTTTGAAAATTTCATAAACCTAAAAAAAACCATTTACAGTCCCTGGATAAATTATTAGACGCACTGTATTGTTTTTTAGTAATTTTATATTTCTTAAGAATTTTTATGCAATAATTGTATATTTAAACTACAATATTATTGGTTTTTATTCAAAAGAATTGTTGTCGATTACATATTTTTATTTAAAATAATACAACGGTACAATATTACCCATTAATTAATATTTTACATGAAATCTTGCAGTGCGTCTAATAATTTGTCCAGGGACTGTAGTTACCAATTATTTTACCTACAAAAAACAATTAGTACAATTTCCAGTACCATATCACTGGAGAGCATATCGTTTGCTAGTTTCATGCATCCAGATAAAAAAAATTCTTATTTTCGAACAATAAAAAAAAAATATCCATGAAAAATTAATAAAAAATAATTTTCGAATTTTTTTAAAAATAATTATTTATTTGTTATAAAAAAGGAAATTAAAAAAAAATGAGTTTGAGCAGCATCATCATATTAAAAAAAACATTCCTAATTTTACGATTAAAAAGTATACATACTATCTCTGATTAAATTAAGGGATAACTTTTTTAAACGAATAAAAGTATTAATATTAAATAATAAATATTTCTTAAATATTAAATATTTCTTAAATATTAAATATTTCTTAAATATTAAATATTTCTTAAATATTAAATATTTCTTAAATATTAAATATTTCTTAAATATTAAATATTTCTTAAATATTAAATATTTCTTGTTATTTATGGACTACATTGGAAAAAACATTTATAGTTATGGTTTAGTTTCAAAATTGCTAACAAGTTTTACAACTCATATTTTGATTCCTTTTAAAGTTCTGAATTATTTTCTTAAATTGATTATTCTGAAATTAAAGCGACATTTTCTATAAAAAAGTTGAATATAAAGATAATTGAAAGGTTAGCGGTATCTCATTTACTTTATTATCAATTGCAATGTATTTTGATAAAATAATGGATTTCTTAGTCATATGTATAATTTTAAAAATTATTAGCTTGATAGAAAACATTTCAAATATTTTTTGCTCATAAAAAAATCAGGGGATTACATTTATAAGAAGATATTATTTTTAGAAAATAAAACACAAATTCTACTGAAAGATAGCGAACACGTAGGATTTAAAAAGCCTTCTTATAATCTTAGCCATTTCTTATAATCACAAGAGAAAAATATTGTTTTAAATGAGTTTGTTTCAGATGAAGTATAGCCCTGTTTTCTTTTTTGTTATTCCTGCGATTTCGTGGATTGTTTCGAATTCAAATACAATACAAATACAAAAATTGTCGACCAACAACAAGCCAGAGGCCCAGCAAGGTTGGTCCAAAATAAATCTAATACTTTACCAGTTTCCAATGACTATCAAGATTCTTCTTAAAATCATCTACTCTCTTCGAATACACAACATAATCTGGTGAAGCATTCCACTCATTGACAACTCTATTGTAACAATAAGTTTTCTCACCTCCCTTCTAAAGCATGATTTATTCAATTTCTGATCATGTCTTCTGGTTCGGCTATTTAAGGTAAAACCTAAGCCCTCCATGTCTCCCTGTTTCATGAACTTGAATAGCTGAATTAAGTCACCCCTAGCTTTCCTATTTTCCAAGGAATACATGTTTATATCATTCGTTTATAACATTCGTTATAGCATTTCGCGGTATTTGTCTCTGATCCGTCTGTTTTAGAGTTCTTTTAGTGCAACTTGTTTTATTCTCGCTATTTGTTAAATTTTATCGGTTTTAATTCGAATAAATGTTCAAGTATGCAAATAGCGTCAACAAATCGCCCATGTTGTCAGAAAACTGCGGTTTAGATGATAATTTGTTTTATGCGGAAATATGGAAAAATTAAGCGAAAGTGTGGGACAGCAATTTAACGCGATTCACGAACATAGAAAAACTTCGCTTCAATAAAAGAAAAAATTTGTACACAACATTTGATTTAGTAAGGTAAGAAAATATTGCACTGATCAAATAAAATGTAATTCCAAAAGTACCAAAAATGAAATCAATATACTGTGTGTGTTGGAACTATTGTCATTCAAGACTTGAATCATACCCATTGCATATAATACTTTAATATCACTAAATAAAAAATGAAAAGTTAATTTATCTCATGCTCGTTATACTATTTTTTATCATCAAAAAGCGAAAAATGTAGGCGTAATATAGGATGAAACAGTTCAAAAAATTTGAATTGAAGCACGTTTAAAAGAGTCTTTTTCAAATTGGTTTAAAAAAAGCGTGACTTAATTATACACGATTATGGATAAGTGGGATCTTTTTTGCATGGGATTTTAAAAATTTGTTTTAATACAATCCTATTTTAATGATATGAAGGCTAATTACGATAGATATGCTTAATTACATATAAGAAAATAGGAGAGGAAAAGAAAAACATTTTTTGCGAAAAATATTTTTATAAGCGGATAATTCAGAGACTGATAAGTAGGTATTTTTTTGGAGAAATGTGATAATCTTGTGTAACTATTAAATAAATGATTATTAAACAGAATGTGATGATTTTAGTTTTTATATGCTTTTTGTCAATGCGTGATTAAGTCTTTAGAAAACAATCATACGTGAAGTATACTAAATTAAAATTTGAAGAGTACAGGGGAAAAACCGCTTAATTTCGTAGAAAACTTTCCTCATCAGGCATCTTTGGCGATGATAACGAGTAATCGCCTAAACTGGTGTAGGAAACCAGTTTCTCACTTTCTTGTGCATCTTCTCTCATTGAAACCCTAAAATTCAGTTCCGCGTTTTATTAAAAAGACTGTGTTCATCATCATGTTAAGCTTTAAAAAAAAAGTACGACTGATTGAAAATCATGAATTTTTCTAAAACAATTAAGATACATTTTAGGATTTGCAAATTAATTGAAAAGTCCTAAACCACGACTTTTCTACCTAGCGAGATTCACGCGATTCACGATTCCGACGCTTGGACCAAGCGAAGAAGAAAGAGAGAAACCGGCTTCCTGCCGCCAATATCCGCCAAGCAGACACAATTTCGGGTCGACTCCTAATAAATCAAGCGGTTCTTCCCATGTACTCTTCAATTGTGTATCTCTGTTAAGTCGCAGTTTTAAATAATTTTAATCTGTAAAAGTAATCTTTTCATATCAAATGCATGCAAAACATGTCTACAAGGACGAATATATATTTTTTTGTTTGGAATACACATATAAATATAGTAATTGTGGAATGAGGGTAATAGTCTAAATGTATTATGATAATCTTATAAATTCAAACTTCCTCTAAATTTTCGAGAATATTATAAATTTTATTTAATTAGCTATAAAGTTACATTTATTAGTAAAAATGATGTGCAATTCAACAAAATACACGTGGAAGTAGTAATATTTTGTGTAACAAAGGGCGAGGGAGAAATGATGGAGAAACGGAGTAAGCTAAAAAACACTTATGAGAAATTATTTAACTACACTGCTCAAAACAATTAGGGGAGCACTTTTCATGCTTTTGCTAACCCTTTTAGTTCCAACGTTTTATTTTTTAGCCTACTTTTCTTTTTTTAATTCGAAAGAATTAAAAAAATGAAAAAGTAGGTATTGACATGCGGTCGATGTCCGTCTGTCTGTCTGTCCGTACCCCCCTTCCAAAATCAGTTCTATCCATCGGATCTTAAAAATTCTTTTTTTGTTAGAAAGCTATGACCTCAGATACCCAACTTTCATACTTTTTGTCCGTCTGTCTGTACGTCCGGACGGACATAAATCTACTATCTGTCGGCGAATTTCCCATTTAATTAGCATTGAAATTCAATTTTGAGTCATTTAAATCACTGTTGCCAAATCAACAATGGCATGAGAAACTTTATTTATTTAAACATATTTGAAGCAAAATAATATTTTCATGAATCAGTTTGGAATGACGTCATAAAATGTAGCACAATTTGATTCCTTGATTATTCATTAATTATCTACCAAGAAAGCGGCAAGGCATACTTTTGCATGCAATTATGCTTAGTTTTTAATTTACATTTCTTATTTTTTAATGCAGTTCGGAGTAGTTTCATTACTTTTGTTATCAATAAATATTTAATTATTCTTCGAACTACAAATGAATCACGAGCATATGATAAATAATATTTAATTAATTTACGAAAGAATATTAAGGAAAATAGTTGATTTTGGCTTTTAGAAGTTTAAATTATAGCTGGGTGCTATGTTTCGATTTTTTCTAATGTGTATAAATCTAGTGTAGAAACGGCTGTTGATGATATTTACTTTAGGAACCTAGTTTTTTTTCCCGATTAGAGCTTCAGTAAGTATTTAAGTAACAGGAAAGTAGGCTATTTTAGTTCTTTATGAACTTCTTGTTATTCTACAAATCTAAAATTTGTGAAATAGATTCATTATGCATCTAAAATGAAAAGGTAAAAAACAGGGAAAAAAATCCTAATTTTTTAACTAAAATTTACGGGGGAAAAATTAAGGAAGCATAACTTTTGAATAAATTATAACAATAACTTTTTAAAAACTTTATTTGTTAAAAAAAAAGTTAAAATCAATTTTTAAACATCTAAGAATGTAAGCGTGAAGAATTTAGGGTCAATTTATTTCATAAAATTTTTTAGGAGAGAATATTATTTCACCATGTTTTTCATATTTTCATTTAATTAAAACAAACATTATTTAATTCTTCAAAAGACATGATTCTTCCTTCTAACGATAAATAAGTGCGAGCTCAACTTAGTGAGAAAAAAAATCGCAAGCTGATGACTCCAAATGGAATCATTTTGGGTGAAAGGATTTGAACCATGCATTCCCCTAATTCTTTTGAGTAGTGTATATGATGTAGTTCCCTTTGACCCTAATTATCACTATTGAAGAACTGCGGATCTAATATCTTTGTTTAATCGATCTTTACTCTCTTTCTTCCTGTTCTCAACTGCTATTCACTTAAGTAAACCATTGCTCAATGAGTGCCATATTACAATTTCATTATAACCAATAGTTTTAATTTAATAGACATTTTTTTTTTATCTGAACTATATCATAAATGTGTAAAAAAGACCTGAACAGGAAACTTTTTTCCCTTTTCCTACTCTTTCACCCTCTTCTTTCTTTGTTAACAATATGACCGTTAAAGAAATATTAATGGCAATCAGACATTTTATAATTAAAAGAAAATTGGCATTTGAATTATTATTCTTATAAAACTTAACTAAATTGAGAAAACTCTGCTAAGAAGAGTATTTTTGAGCGCAGATTCTCAAAAGTTTAGCACAGTTATTGCAGCTATGTGTGATTCCGTTATAGATATTGGTTAAACTTATATTTGAGGAGAAAAAGTAGCAGAATGTGGGATCGATAACAAAAAGAAATCATCGAAATATTTTATAATTATACGTAATTCATACATTTTATCAATATAACTACACTATAATTTGTTTCGCATCCTATCTTAACTCCTACTCAGTAACATGATTTAGTTTACAAGAAGTCCTAATTAAAAAAAAAATTTGAAATAAAAGAAGGTGAAATTATTTACCTCTTTACGGTAAGTGAATTTCTTTTGTGGTGATAAAAGAAATTTAAACTCAAGTTTGTGTTTTATACTTGAAATTACTGTGTTTAGAAGATAATTTTTCTCTAGGTGTGTTTAATTAAAAAAAAGTTATTCACAGGGATTCAGCAGTTTCAAGCAGCAAGTACATTACGTACTTAGCTGGTCTGGAGGGCGTGGGGAACCTAGTGGTTAAGATCTCGGTCTCGGGGTGGGAAGGTCCCGCGATCGAGTCTCGACACCTCTGAAGACCCACCGAGTATATGCGGAGTACGTGATCGTTAAATCTGTTGGGTCCGAAAGTCCTGTGGTCGGTCATTGCGCAGTTTACCGCGGGTACAGGCCCTGGAGACTATTTGCCTCCCCTTCAGGGACATGTCTAAATTGTGGATGTGGCGATAGATGGCAGCATCTGTCTTGTATGTGTATGTATGTCGTGTCCGTCCTTCTTGACGAAGGTTTATAAGCGGGTCTTTGTGACCAGGCACACAAGCCTGAAAATATATGTCTACCAACCAATTAACCTTCGCGAGCCTGACCTCAACCTAGTGACATAGGACCGAAAGGTTAAAAACTATTTGGGTAGCTGGTCATGGTTTCACTCTCAACCATTCCTGCTTTCGGTAACAGTAACTGAATGCTAATCAAGTGCAATAGTCCACGTGTAGCTCTAGTGCTACGATATTCAGACTAACTTAACCTAATCAGGTGCTCTAGGTCTTGGGCCAAACGGAAGCTACTGCACCCCTCCAGGCTATGCCCTGGAGGAACACGACAACAATAACAACAGCAACTGATTGAGCTGTAAACTGGTGGTTCGGCTTAGAAATAACCACGAGGAAACAGATAATTTCTATTACTATTTAGCTCTCACACAAATTTGCCCCCTTTGAAATACAGTAGTCTGGTCTGACTTTGCATTATAGAAATGCAGCTTAAACTATTTAGTTATTTTGTTAAAATGTATTAAACAAGAACATTACTGCAACAGAGATTTGTCTTCAATATTGGTTTCATTTAGCAATGTCATGAAATTAAAACTTTGGATAGTAAGTAAAGTGTAGCTCAATAGGTAATAAATTTCCAGTATTAGCACTTCATCGATCAGCAACGGCCTTAGGGCCAGTAGGCTTGTACATTCAATGCATAAGAAATGTATTTATTATCAATAGGAATATTATTTCTTTCGAAAACTAAAACTTATCTTAATCTTTTCCCAGCCCAAAGATGAATTCCAAGCACTTCTTCATCCTGCTAGTGACAGCCTGCATCCTATCCACGGACATCCTCCTCCCCACTGTCATGGCGGGCGGCAACCACCACAACCACCACGGAATCGAGCTCCTCCTGGCGGCGGGAATCCTCGCTAAGCTACTCCACAAGAAAGGCCACAAGCACCACCACCATCACCATGGCCACCATGAGCACCACGGTCATCATGAACACCACCACGGCTCAGGTTCCAGCTTAGCTGAACACTCTGCCCCATACGCCATGCCTCCACCACCGGTCATGCCTCAACCTTTCGCCCCTGCAGCTACTTCCTTCTCTTCTTCTGTAGAGTACCCGGGCATGTTTCCACAAGCCTCTCAGCCTTTCCCTGTGCCTCCCATGCCCTACGCGGCACCATCGGCTGCTGGGTACCTTGGGTTTGAGGCACAGCCCATGGGTTTCGGACGCATTCCCACAGTGTAGGCCAAGTGTCTGCCCCATACGCTATGCCTCCACCACCGGCCATGCCTCTGCCTTTCGCCCCTGCAGCAACTTCTTTCTCGTCGTCTGTAGAGTACCCGGGCATGTTTCCACAAGCCTCGCAGCCTGTCCCTCCCATGCCCTACGCTGCACCATCGGCTGCTGGTTACCTCGAGTTAGAGGCACAGCCCATGGGTTTCGGACCCATGCCCCAAGTGTAGGTCTCCACCAGCGGCCATGCCTCAACCTTTCGCCCATGCGGCAACTTCCATCTCGTCTTCTGTAGAGTACCCGGGCATGTTTCCCCAAGCCTCGCAACCTTATCCTCCCATGCCCTACGCTGAACCATCGGCTGCTGGTTACCTCGGGTTTGAGGCACAGCCCATGGGTTACGGACCCATGCTCCAAATATAGGTTTTTTTTGAGGTTTGGTCCTGGTGTGTGGACCCAAGTAAGGTTGCTATAGTTTGGTTCCGGTGTGGACGATGGTTTGTAGTTTTGGAGGTTCTGTGGAAGTGTGGTTAGTTGAGGTTTCGTTATAAGGAGGAAATGGAGTTAGGTGAAATGTTTTGGAGTTTCGATATATTAATGGCTTAATGTAATGTATCAGCATTCAATGTCTTGTTAGATATGTCTTTTGTTGATATTTACAAAATGAAGATCTTGTTTGAGGAAGGCTTAATGTACCTACTAGCATAATTCAAAAGCATGATAATGTAAATTTATATTTAACTGCACATTTTGTGGGTATCTGAAAAAAAAATACTGTTTAGTATACTTTTATCCATTAAGTACTTCAATTGTAATAGAGAATTACGAACTTTGATTGGAAAAGCGCCAATGTCCAATGCATTTGATGGTAGTTTCTATTGCTAGTTGATTTAAGCTAGGAACGCAACGCTTGCTGACTTAAGCTAGTACCGCAACTCTAGCGAAAGTAAGCTAACAATGTAAAACTTGTAAAGTAGCAAGCTTATCTACAATCTAAGTACGTGCAAAAGAAATTCCTCCCATTGACTTCTTTGGCTATGAGCCTGTCTTCAAGAATTAAATGATAACGTTACCAACATCCGTTTTTGTTATTTTTAAGCCCGATAAGAACTAACTACGATTACTCCAAAACGAAATCAAATGCAGCTTAACTCTTATTTCCATTTATTCATTTCATTCATTTGTAAATCCTCAATTTGTACAGTAATGTATAAAATCACACATTTAAGGCAGAAGTAACCGAAAACCACTTCATAATGGAAGCTAAACTAGAGCCTTTAATACTCTGCATTTACTTCCTATTAAGTAGTTCTTAACATCAAGCTGCGAAGCTGCATTCGCAATTCGAGTTTTCAAGTACTTCTAACATCGAACTTGGGAATTTCGAATAAAAATTCAGAATAAAAATCGACTAGAATCAAGAATAAAAATGTTTGACGCTCGATTGGGTAGGCAATGCTAAAAAAAGAAGTTAGCTATTTGTATTTTTATGGATTGCTTTCTTCCTTTTTGGAAAACCCAAATTAAATGAAGTAAAAATTTCATTTGTAAATAGTTTATAAACAACCTGTAAAAATGTGTATAAACATTCAATGAATTTCAACATGTATAAATATTATATAAACTTCATTTTGAAACATATATATTCTCATTTTCATGTAAATGCACTTTATTTTTATAGATTTCTTCTTTTGTTGGGAGTTAAAGAGTTATATTTGTATAATATTGCTATATTTTACGCTTTTATTTCTTCATCTTTTGCTATCTTCTCCTTCATTTTTCGTTCTCATTAATTTTTATTAAAATGTATATATGATTTTAAATAAAAATATAATTTCATCATCAACGTTTTTCTTATTTTTTTTATGTTGGATCGAACTAAACTTTTTTTTTTATAAAAAAACAACAACTTTGGAGACAAGTTCACCAAAATTTATTAGATATTATTTAGGTAAAGTTCAAAATAAATAAACATATATAAAAATAAAATTATACACAAACGAAAAAAGTTAAGAATTTTTTAAACATAAATAAAGTATTTTAAAACCCTTCCCTTCTTATAGTTTTAAGTGTGTTTTAGTGATTACAAATAACTTGATCTCTGAAGAAAAAAAATCAACTAGTTTTATCGTATCTATCAAAATTGTATTTTTTGTGTATTATGAGAAGTCTAAGGTTAATTAACCATCAATTAAATAGTTAATTCATATATGCAGTTTCTGATTTTACATTTTTACCAATTATGAGAAAAGAAGCTTAATTTTGGAGTAATTAAATTCGCCCCAAAAATAAGTCAAGGAAAAACGTAGTCCGTAGTTTTTTCAAAAGTTTCGTAGATTGGACAAATTTTTGTTTAGTAAATTATAAATTTTTTCGAAAATTACTACGGGAACACATGAAACGGGATATGGGGCACATTTGCCAACTCAAATGTTTCTTGAGACTAGATCATTAAAGTTCTTCAGACTGGAAAATTCGAATTTTTCAGGAAATGATTTTCATAATTTTTCAGGTTTAATAATCATAAATTCAAAGGAAAAGGAAAATGTTACTGGAGAGTAATATAGTTATCAATTATTGTTATACTAGCAAATAAATACCCGTACTTCGCACGGACTAAAAAATAAGTTTTAATTATCCAAGAATATGTACAATTTAATCCATTATAGGATAATAAACTTGTGTTGTTATTCCCGCTCGTTATAAAGTATAAAATACTCTTACTAATATTACCTTAAAAATAAAAATAAAAAATACGCTATAAATGCACTCATAAAAGTCATCGTAATTTTCCTCACAAAATATGAAACCTTTTAGATCATTTGGCGCGTTTTTTGAAAGAATTTGGCAAGAAAAGAGATATAGCTACAAACACTCTTATTATACAGCTCTACCACAATGGACTTCGAAAAACAAACCAGCTTATAATTAAAAAAAAAATATTATTTGGCGTGTTTAGATAATAATTTGGCGAGTTTGGCAAAATATTTGTCGAAAAAGTGAAAACAAAACCCTAATAAGTAGCTCTAGTACGATGGCCTTGAACGCGTTTTTGGAAAGAATTTGGCGAGAAAAGAGATATAGCTACAAACACTCTTATTTTCAGCTCTAGCACCATGGCCTTCGAACAACAAACCAGCTTATAATTTTTTTTAAAAAATATTATTTGGCGCGTTTGGGTAAGAATTTGGCGAGTTTGGGAAAATATTTAGCGAAAGTGAAAACAAAACCCTAATATTAAGCTCTAGTACTATGGCCTTTAACAACCATCATAGTTATAATTCAAGGAAGTAGCTTAAATATGCACATTTTTGCAATCAACAGAACCCTCAATGAAGAAATCCATCACCTAAACCCACAATAAAATCCCGGAATGGAGAATGGACGGAATTACGTCACTTGAAACATGTCAATTATTTTTCAAATTTAGTTTCTTAAGGTAATGGCAACAGAATAAAATAAACATTTTCAATTTTAAATATTTTCGTTAAAAGTTTTATTTAATTTTTTCAGCAGATGGCATCAGGAAAGTAAAAAAAATTATCGGATTTGAGCGAAAGTGGTGTATTTTTTTTAGAATATTCGAATTTTCTCTAAAAATAGAACATTTTTAGCTCTGAAAGTTCAAAATCTGTAACTCAAGTATGAACTACACATTTGTGCCAAGTTACGAATCAAACAAATGTCTAGTTTATGAGTAAATATTTTCGTTAAAAGTTTTATTTAATTTTTTCAGCAGATGGCATCAGGAAAGTAGAAAAATGATCGGATTTGAGTGAAAGTGGTGTATTTTTTTCAGAATATTCGAATTTTCTCTAAAAATAGAACATTTTGAGCTCTGAAAGTTCAAAAATCATAATCTAAGTATGAACTACACATTTGTGCCAAGTTACAAGTCAAACGTCTAGTTTATGAGTCTATAAGAGACATACCCACAAACAAACAAACAAACAAACAAACAAACAAACACACACACAAAACTTCATTTTTATTATTATAGATTGTAAAGTATAAATTTAATGGAAGTTGTGAAAAAGATAATCACAGGAAAACCAATGTATAAACATGTTAATTTCGTGTTAAACACACATTTCGAAATGCTTGTTCAACATATTCATATTAAATTGTAAGTCCATTGAATTGATAATAGTTTTATTCAAGAAACGGAGAAAAAACAAGCGTACAATACCAGAAGTTATTATCTTAAAACATTTGAAAGAAAATATAAGTGTTTTCCCGCACTTGCTTTAATAAAAACATTACTTTAATATTGAATTATATAATATAATTAGGTTTTTATATGTTAAATGGAGTTGTCCGTCTCATATACTCAAGGGAATAGCGTTGGATTATTTTTTCGATTTATTAAAAAAAAGTACTATATTTTTTTTAAAAAATGTAAAAATTTATTTAATATAATAAATCTTTATGGCATTCTTCCAAAAGCTTTAGACATTCCTTAAATTATAGGTTCCTTCGATTCTAACATTGCTTATAGATATAAAAACATTATAAGAGTATAATTTTGTATAGTTGCTTATGTGCAAGCCCAGTTAAGGAGATTGATATCTAAATTAATAAGGCGATATTTTTTTCCCCAATTAGAATTTTCGCTCATAGCACGATTTTAATACCTAAAGTAACGAGTGAACAAAAAACGTTTTTTGATATACCGAAAATTATGTTGAGTTGATTTTGTTTTTATAACAACGTGCAAAAAAGTTATTTTTTTATATCATATTCATTCATAAATCGTTGCGAAAATGACACTTTACGTGCTTACGTCACAGACAGTGCCGAAAGTAGTACTCAGGCGGTAAAGTAAATAAGGGTATCTGATTGGTAGAAAAACAAAATGATGTCATGAATATCTCCATGGAAACTAAATGATGTCATGAAACTCACTTATTTCTATTGGTTCATTACTTTTGCATTTTCTAATACTCATGGAAACTACAAGTACTACAAAAATTATTAAAGGAAATTAAATAAAACAAAAGTAAGAACACAAATTTCACGCCAAACTATACTTTTATTTAACATGCACATTTATAGTAACATTTGATTCAAAATAGAAAATTATTTTACAACTTTTCTTTTACTACTTTGCATTTTCGAATATCGCCATGGAAACTAAATGATGTCATGAAAATCACTCATTGGTAGAAATACTTTTTTGCACGTTATTATAAAAAATATTGTAAGCAAACACGTGCCAAATAATACTTTATTAAGCTCTTGTCATTATTTCAAGCCACTCGCTTAATAAAGTATTATTTTCGGCACTAGTTGCTTAAATAACTATTAAAGCTTATTAGGATGACCTTGATTAAAGCTTATTAGGATGATATTAGGTGATTATTGGATAAGGAAAAATCGGGGTAATTATTGGACAGAGTTCAACAATTATAGTGCATCATAATTTATTGTGTCTAACAAACCACAATTTTTATATGCATATCCAGAAATGCTCTGACTATAACTATTGGGTTAAGATTAGTACTTTTTTCTCCAAAAATATATTAATAATCCTAAGTGCTTCAAAAAAAAGTGGTTTAAACTTTTGTTCAAGCGATGCCGAATTGTGTATAATCTTGCTTTCTCTTACACGAGCTTGAATTTTATAATGTCCTGTCTTAACTATGTTTATGAAGGTGGTTTGTGCTGAAAAACACCTTTTGTAGAATTAATAGTAACATTATGACATGCATGTTTAGTCATGGGGGAATTATTGGACAAAGTAGAAAAATTGCTGGACATGCTATGGACTAAGACAGACGTCATTGCAATATGCTTAAATTTACTTATCATAGTTTGTGTGATTAAGAAACATTATCTATGCAATGGTTGAACTTGGAAAAAGAAGAAATTTAAATGTTTTGTAATTTTTACTAGATTTTTACTGTTATACATTTTTTACAGAAGCCATGTGGGGTGTGAAATAATTATCAAATATACAGTAATAAAGTACACACCACATAACACAATTTATACCTTGTATCAAGTCTAAATACTGTGCAGATTGAAAACTACGAATAATTACATCAATTGGCGCGGTAATTTTTGGACACATGTTTCTTAATTTTTTTTAAACTTCTAAGGAGGAAATAGTAAATTTCAACATTGGTATCCGCCAGATATATCAAATAGTCATTACGTAAAAAAAATACTGGTTAGAAAATTACTTAAATGTAGCAGCTATTCTAAAAGTTTGATTTTTGTAATAATGTTTTCCAATAATTTCAACATGTCACCCTATATAATTAGATTCTATAGAAATATTAAATCTGCTATCTGACTTTAATCTTATTAACTTGCAGTTTAGCACAACAGGCGTAACGTTGTGAACATCGAATAAACATATTCGCTTTAATTTTTCAATCTTTCAATTTTATTGCTGAAGCTAGTTCTTTTTTGAGTGAGTAGCCATTTCAGAAATTGATGTCTATGGTAGGTAATCATCCCAGTAAACTTCGATATTTATTAGCAACTTGTGTATAAAAATGGTGGTAACATAGGTGTCATAAAAATATGTGTTTCTCTATGTGACAAAATATATGTAATAGAATAACATCTACTACACATGAGAGTATAATTCTTATTTAGTTAATCGAGAAATGAAGGAATATTGGACATCCAAAGAGTGGTTTATTGTAAACAAAACATATTTTAGAGTTTGTAAAGGACAGAGGCTGGGGCCGTAGCTCGGCACGCCAAAAAGCACACAACTTTACATCTAGAGGTCTAATTGAAAAGTGACTATTTTTAATGGTCATGAGAAGAGTGGATCAGAAGTCAAAACAAAGTCTGCTGCGTCTGCAATTTCTGTGTAAAAGACGTGTGTATTGACGCCTATTGAAACGTGGGAACTGTTCGATGGATCGGCAAGACATTAAATGAGAGTTATTAAGAATCAATACAAATCTCTATAATATTCTAATATTCAGTTCTTTAACTGAATATTAGAATATTATAGAGATTTGTGTGGTTAATATTATAACTTTATAAAGATTTGTACGATATATCACAGATATTAAGCTCCGAAAGAATTTTTTTAAAGCTTAAAAATGATGGATACATATTGTTTTAGTGTATTCTGTTTTCAAATACATTTTTGAGTAATAGATTAAAATTGCTTACAATAGAACTCCAATTTTCGAACTCAAACTACCTGAAGTCTAATTTTTCGAACTCAAATCACTTGAACTCCAACTATTTAGAATCAAATTATTTGCACTCCGACTTTTTCGAATAGTTGATAATCTGAATAACTCTACCTCTTCACAGCATGTACGGATTTCGGAGACAACCTCAAAATGCAGTTCTATTATTGGCTGTCTTTCAAATACAAATATCCGAATTTTTTGTTTATATTCGAAGGCGGTTCGGTCCAATTGATTCTGATAATACACTGTTAAAATTTAGGCAATTTGTTTCACCAAAAATATGGTTCCTAGTAGCTGCAACGGCTGTGTGGTGAAACTTTAAACCATATTTTTGGTATTCGGTTGAACCATTTCTCAGGTTTTTATTTCCAAATCCAGAAAAATGGTTCAACCAAGCACCGAAAAAAAGGTGAAAAATTTCACCACACAGCCGTTGCAGCTACTAGGAACTAATATCATGGTGAAACCAAGCACAAAATTGTTAACACTGTACGAATTCTACTATACTTTTTTGCAGTTCAAGTATAAATTGTAACAATAAAAAACCTGTATAAACTTTTCGATCTTCTTAAATTCCAGAGAACAGCTCAAGTGAAACGCCAAGCAACTAAAGAATAATGAATGAAAAACAAAAACTTCTCCTAAAAAAACCTATTAAAATACAGTTCACACGGGAACTCAAAATCCATGATAAAACAAGCTTCTTTTGACCTAAATTTGCAAGAAAATAATACATTTAGAACGGCATTTGGTAATATTCGTGTGAAAAGTATTGCTTTTTTCTTGTTGGTATAGATTAAGACTTTTTGATGTGTTTTTATTAGACATCTTATTTTTATTAGGAACTGTCAGTCGTCAACAGTTTGAGCAAATAGTTTTATTTTTAATCTCGGATCAGTGGGATTTTCTCTTCAACCATGACAGCTTATTGAGGATTGGCGTGATGCATTTTGAGAATGACAGAACGCTTTTCCCCTTGAAGGCAACAAAGTATCTATTTGCTGTAAATTTACCTCAGAAGCTATTTGAATTTTTATGGATTGCTTTCTTCCTTTTTAAAAACCCAAATTGAATAAAGTAACAATCAAAGAGTTCTATAGTAGGGTACACTCTTAAAACAAAAGAGTGAAATTCACTCCTATAGGAGAAGTGCATTTTCGGCACCGGAAAGGAGTGAAAATTAACTCAGACTGAGTTAAAACCACTCGTTTTAAGAGTGTAGGACGCAGATTGTTTTCTTTTATTTCTTTTACCCACTCCGAAAAGAGTGAAATTCACTTCTATAGGAGAAGTGCATTTTCGGCACGGAAAGGAGTGGAAATTAACTCAGACTGAGTTAAAACCGCTCGTTTGTTTTAAGAGTGTAGAGACTGAACCTGGCAACAGCACCATGGACTAACACGGAGACAATATAGGGTGGCATGTGGGGCCCGATGGCCGAGTGGTTTGGATCGCAGGCCATACCGCTAGGAGTCCGCGCGCTGTAACGGGTGCGGGTTCGATTCCCGCCTTTGCCCTGGGTGTACTTCCTTTCTCAGTATCAAAATTATAAATTAACTAGCACTTTTGCTACTCTATTCGGGCTCCGTAGTGAGCCATGGCTGCCGATGGCAGCTCAGTACGAGTCGTTCCTCTACCCTACTATAGAACTTCTTTGGTAACAATTTCACATTTGTAAATAGTTTATAAACAACCTGTAACAATGTGTATAAACAATCGATGACTTTTAACCTGTATAAATATTCTATAAACTTCATTTTAAAACATATATATTCTCATTTTCATGTAAATGCACTTTATTTTTATAGATTTCTTCTTTTGTAGGGAGTCAAAGAGTTATATTTGTATAATATTGTTAATTTTTTCTGTTAAAAGATATACAAATATGATGGGTGGGTCAAAATTGTTTAAATAATTAGCAAATGAAAGCAGCAAGGAGCAAAAGGACGTGGAACTAGGATATGGTTAAAAGTTGGTTATAATTCGTTAAAGAGTTTATTTCTTCAGTTTAAGATAATTATTTCAAGTTTAAGATACAATATACTGTAACACTTTTCCATAAAATTTATTTGTCCTTTGATAAAAAATTTGCAAAACTAAAAGAAACTCAATACTATATATTTTTTAAATGTCGATTTTTTGTTGTCTTAAAATACTATTTAAACTCTTTAGTTTTCTTTCTGAAGTTTTCAAACAGTTGTAGAATATTTTTCACATTAAAAAAACTTTTATTTTAACCTTTCATCGAATGTTCCACTGCCATTTTATTCTTTGTGAAAATATTTGATAGATTTTTTAATAAATAAAAGTTTGAAAGTTGTATTTATTTTTTTAGGAAAATCGGAAGTTTACTAACTAAAATATATTTTCCCTGAAACTGTTCCTCGCTTAAAAATACAATCCCTAAAGTTATTAAGAATGATTTAATAATGTTTACAAAAAGTCATTAAAAATTTAATTTAAAGTTGAAGAAAGGTTTTGAAATATGCCTTAAAATATTTAAATATTTTAAATAACTTAAATTACATAATTTTTTTAAAAAAAACTTTAATTTGTAAAATTTCAGTTTGATACCATTTTATACCTACACTGCTCAAAGCAGTTAGAGGAGCACTTTACGTACTTTTGTTAACCTTTTCAGTACAAACTTTTTTGTTCTAAAAATATAAAATTTGTGAAATAGACTCATTATGCACTCAGAATGAAATGGGGAAAACAGGAAAAAAAATCTTAATTTTTAGCCAAAATTTAAAGAAAATTGTCTTGGAATCATAACTTTTGAAAAAATTATAACAATAATTTTTCAAAACTTTATTTGTAAAAAATAATTAAAATAGTTTTTCAACATTTAAAAACGCAAGCAAGAAGAATTTAGGGCCAATTTGTTTGATAAAATTGTTTCAGAGTGAATTTTATTTTCACCCTGTTTTTCATATTTTCAGTTAACTACAGCAAACTTTAATTCTTCAAAAGACATGATTTTCCCATCTAATGATACAAAGAGAAAATATAATTCTATAGAAAAATGTTTGGAATATTTAATAAACTTTATTTGAAATAATTGCGAGTTTAATTTAATGAGAAAAAAATTGCAAGTTTGTTGATTCCATCTGGAATCATTGGGAGTGAAATGGTCAATAAACTTACTAGGTAAAGTCAATAAATATACTTACTAGGATTGACTTATAGAGATAAGTCAGTATACTTACTAGGATTGACTTATAGAAATAAGTCAATATACTTACTAGGATTGACTTATAGAAATAAGTCAATATACTTACTAGGATTGACTTATAGAAATAATTCAATATACTTACTAGGATTGACTTATAGAAATAAGTCAACATACTTACTAGGTCTTTCGCAATTCATTCTGAAATCGGGATAGATGTTTTCTTTGAATCACTGCAAAATTTTCAAGAATATTTAAAAGGAAATGACCTGACTTACGGATGAACAGGAAAAAAAAAGTTCTCACGGAATGTTAAAACATTTATTTCAGAAAAGCGATAAGGTGTGTAGCTTTGGTGTAACTGTTGTCGAAACTCGTAATGAATGATTTTATTAATCTTCCTAAAGAGACATAATAATGTTCTTCTTCACTGTGAAATTGTTTGAGGAAGCAGCAGTTAGATTTGGAAAAATCGATGAAAGTTTCCTTGAGATAACTTAAAATTTTAACCATAACTATTTTTAAAGGTATTTAGCTAATAGCCCTTTAGATTTGAAACTATTTCTTAAAACAGGGAAAATGTGTTTAAAAAAAGTTTTTTTATGTTTTGCGGCGTGTGAAAAGACTCTAGATTTAGGTGTAATATCTAGCTATATTTTTTTTGTTAGTGCAAGCTTATGGATAGGCGTTGCTAGGTTTGCTAAATTATGGTTAAACGTTGCACTAAAATTTGGAGCTTTCGCATGCGATCAAACTATGAATAGAAGTTTTACAACAATTATTGAAATAAAGTAACTGTACAGTAACTCATTTGTATTGACTAACCAAACCATCCTAAATATACCTCCGACACTTCTGTTGCCATAATAATATTTTTTACTTGTGATTTAATATTTGTTTCTTTTTTTGTGTTTGTAAATTTACATCATATACTTTTTTATGTTCGCCAATATGGTCCTTGTGACCCTTGGTCTTCTGTCTACTGTATTATTACTTTTGTATTTGTTTTTCCCTCAAATTAATGTCTGTTATTTTTTGTGCAATACAAATTATTATTATTATTATTATTATTAGTTGCTTCAAAATCTAAGGTTTTGATACATTCGTAAGTTTAGTGACCTTGCGCATTTGTGGTCTGCAAATTGACTCCAGTTTTGCTGTTGATTAAGTGTTCTCATTTAATTTAAATAAATGTTATTAACGCAACACACAGTCAAATGAAAACGAAAATCTTTTTTTAGGTATATAATAAACTCCATTTGTTTAAGTTGTTGGTAAAGTCATATCAACAAACCTGACATTAATTAAAAGATAGTTAAGAGAATTAATTATAGACATTAATTAGGATAATAAACGACCTTAGGGATACAGACGCATAAACCTATCAAATGATCGTCATTTTTTCAGCAACACATATTACTTAAAAAAAATTAGTTAATTTTAAATTTTATTAAATTTAAACATTTTAAGTAAAGAGCCATTTAAAACTATTCACCACATAATTGGAATTTTAAAAAACATAATAAAATTTAATTAAAACAGTCCAAAATTTAAGTTTAAAATTATGACAGGTTAAAACTCTTAAAACTAACGAGCGGTTTTACTCAAGTTTCTGAGTTAATTTCCGACTCCTTTCGTCAAAATGCACTTCCCTTAGAGTGGATTTCATCTTTTTGCGGAGTGGTAAAAAAATAAAAGAAACAATCTACGTTCTACACTCTTAAAACAACGGTTTAACTCAGTCTGATTTAATTTCCATCATTTCCGGTGCCGAAAATGCACTGCCCCTATAGGAGTGGATTTCACTCTTTTGTTTTAAGAGTGTAAGTCTGTATCCCTCAGAGAGTTAAGCAATTATACATTTTCATACTCTAGCTTTCAGAGAAAATTTTTCAACTTAAGCTTCTTTTCTTCATATGCTATAAGAACTTAATTGTCAATTAAAAGCCACAAAATTAAGTGTTTTCACACGATTTTAGGATAAAAACAGACGATCTCGAATCCATATACAACGCTGCCACTCAAAATCAAATTTCCTTCCTCACATATCTTTACACCCTTTATCTTAAATGTGTATCAATCACTTTAAAGTCTAATTTCATCAGGAACTCCTTCTCCACAGGAAAAACCATCAATTTGGTTGTGGAAACGACTCTTTGACGAAAATAATTTCCTTTTCTCACCCCATTACGTGCAGCCGGAACGATGTATTTATAACTGTAACTGCGGGAAAACTCTTACCGCCCCTCAGACGATAATTTAAGCCGGAAAAGGAACTGAATCGTCTGCAAATTGGGTGCCCATATATAAAGGGAGATTGGTAATTTTGGATATGTTAATTTGGTGTTGTGTCTTGTTTAGTCAAGTTATCGGAGGACGTGTTTCTTTTTGGGATATATTGAGTTGAAAAGTAAGTAAGTGAGTCAATATAAAAATATTTATTTAAAATATTATTAATATAAAATATTTACATAAAAATAATATAAAATATTTACATAAAAATAATATAAAATATTTACATAAAAATAATATAAAATATTTACATAAAAATAATATTAAATATTTATATAAAAATATGAGATAAATATAATGGGGTTGTTTCACGTCGTGGATGGCCACAGCTTCAACGGTTTGTTGGCATTTGTTGCCTGAAATGACTTATGTTTGGTATTCGAAAATGAGTTTACTAAGAATAGTTTACTCATTAAATTTTTTAAATGCCAATTTCTTGCTGTGCTGTTGGTTGTTCAAAACATTTGTTAAAGAAAGCTGAGATAGAGAAAAATTATTTTCATCTACATCGGTCATTTTGAGAGTGAAACCGAAGCAAACAATGAAATCGCAGCACGTGAAACCGAAGTAACCAATGAAATCCAGTACGGATAAAAATGAAAACAAGAGCGTTACACCATCTGAAACATTAACATTAAGTTTTTTAAGAATATTTTATTTATTACATTTTATAAATGCCAACTTATTGCTGTGCTGTTGGTTGTTAAAAACATTTGTTAAAGAAAGCTAGCATAGAGAGAAAAATTATTTTCATCTACATCGGTCATTTTGAGAGTGAAACCGAAGCAAACAATGAAATCGCAGCACGTGAAACCGAAGTAACCAATGAAATCCAGTACGGATAAAACTGAAAACTAGAGCGTTACACCATCTGAAACATTAACATTAAGTTTTTTAAGAATATTTTATTTATTACATTTTATAAATGCCAACTTATTGCTGTGCTGTTGGTTGTTAAAAACATTTGTTAAAGAAAGCTTGCATACAAAGAAAAGTTTCTTTTCATCTATATTGGTCATTTTTAGAGTGGAACCGAAGCAACCATAAAATCTTAGTACGTGAAACCCAAGCAACCAGTACGGTTAAAATTAAAAAAAAAAAGAACGTTACATCTTAAACATTTCCATTCGCATATTATAGTAATTTATGGAATAGTGGGATGTAGATGTTGTGGGAACATTCTGGAAAAAAAAATCCGTTACAAAATTAATATTTTGCAAGCATATTGAAAGCATATTTTACAGTTTGTAAAGGTCAGGGGCCGGAGCCGTAGCTCGGCACGCCACAAAAAGCACACAACTTTACATCTCGAGGTCTAATTGAAAAGTGACTATTTTTAATAGTCATGAGAAAAGTGGATCAGAAGTCAAAACAAAGTCCGCCGCTTCTGAAATTTCTGTGGGAAAGAATGTATTGACGCCTATTGAAACGTGGGAACTGTTCGATGGATCGGCAAGACATTAAATGACAGTTATTAAGAAAGAACTGAATATTAGAAAATTATAGAGATTTGTGTGGTTAATATTATAACTTTATAAAGATTTGTACGATATATCACAAACATAATAGTTATTTATGGAATAGTAGGTCAAGTAAAAAATTTTAAAACCAGGGGAATGATGTTTTTTTGATAAGCAAGGCACTTAAGTTGTCGATAATTTTCTTCGAGTTTTAAGAAGTACAATTTTAACATGAAAGTTGGATTCATAGTTTTTTTTTATATAGTAACATGCAAAAAATACTTTAAACATTGCACAAAATTTTTTATTGTTACTTAATAGTTTCCCAGACTTACGCGTAATTTATATCGCGCTCGAGAAAATATTTTTTATTATCACATAAACAAGTAAGTTTAAAGTTGTATAAAACAGTGCAAAAATGCTTCTTTAGGCACTTGGGCTTAAAAGTAATTTTTTATAATATCGTGCAAAAAAACTTACTTTTTCCAATCAGTAATCGTGGCAAAAGTGATGTTTTTAATGAAATCGTGCTTCAAAGTTACTTTTACGCACTAGTGCAACAATGTAAATAAGAGCATCTGACTGGTTTAAAATTCTTTATTTGAGCGGGATATTTTGTTCGGCGGCTTTGTGATTGGTGTAAAATTCTTCATTTCAACGTGATTCTTTATTTGGCGTCTTACTTCCAATGCCAATCTAAGAAATACTTTTTGCACGTGATTTTAAAATAATCATTAATATAAATAATCACCTTCAAATCATTTGAACGTGATAATAAAATAATTAATAAGACAATCAATAAATGCCAATTTAATAAATACTTTTTTTGCATGTTATTATAAAAAATAGTGTATTATTATGTTTAAAGTTTGAAAAAAAATGATAATTTGTAAACTGATAATTATTTAAAATAGTTATGAAATAATTTACGCATACTTTTCGAATACGATATTTAGCACGTTGCTTCAATGATAGGGTCTCACCAGGATAAATAGGAGGAAGATATTATCAAACAATTCAGCCACAAACAATTCAGCAACAGACAATTCAGCAACAGACAATTCAGCATCTGTCTTATATGTGTGTGTATGTCGTGTCCGTCCTTCTTGACGATAGTTTATAAGCGGGTCTTTGTGAGCAAGCACACAAGCCTGAAAATATATGTCTACCAACAAACCAACCAACAAACAATTCAAAAACGGTTTACCAAGTCAAGCCATGATTGATTCTGTTATGCACCCAAACAAACCACTTGGCGAATGATTTGGCACTACCGTTGCATTAAATAAAGTTAATAAACAATAATATGGAATTAATGTCTTTTTTAAATATGTTTAATTTTTATTTAATTAGATTATCTTTATAGAAAAAGCTATCAGGAATCTTAGATTTATTTATTATATTATTTTGGTTTTTAAAACCACTAAAAAGAACCGGAAACGTGATGTGGTTTCCAAACAATCGTGACGTATTTTGTGACCAGTAACAATTATTGCGTCAACTCATTTTCGCCAAACTTCAACACTTTCAAAGAAAGTGCAGACGATCTGTTTACAAATCGACATCACTCCTAGAATATCACGTGACTTCATGTTTGAGATTGATATCGAACTATATTAAAACTTAAATTTTAAAAACAAGGAGATCTCAGAAAAATGTAACTAAGGTTATCATACAATTCAGGAATATATGCAGTCTATTTACAGCACGAAAAAAAACCCCACTGTAGCTTCCTATTGACATTTTTCATTTGATGAGAAATAGTAGAACCGTATATTAAATTAGGTTTTGCACAACAGCCTACGAATGCACAAAAATCATCACTCGAGGTTTAATCAATTTGAGAACTTTCAGACCCTTTAACTTTTTTTCTTGCTTAACATCTTCAAAAATTATATTTATATTTAGCTTATATCTCCCATAGATATTTTGATATTTAGTTTCCATGCGCTACCCAGACCTCTATTCAATGGGACGATTGACGTCTTGAGTGGCAACAGTTCCACAGTAATGAAAATGAGGTATCGATTGGAGTGGATTTCCTGTGTTATGCCACCAATCACCGAAACCACGAATAAAATTCAGGAATGATATACGTCATGTGATAAATACCAGTTGAGACCCATACGAGTTTTCTCTATACGAAGCGGTAGATTGACTTCTAAGTTAATTTTCCTCAATAGTTTTATAAGAGAGGCCAAGTGGCTTAGTGGTAGTGCTTCGCATCGCCACGCCACAGGTCTGGGGATCGCATCCCGGATTGGGCGAGGATGACCCATTCTTTCATCCCTTGAGTGGGTCGATAAAATGGGTACCAAGCATGCTTGGGAACTAAACACTGGGGGTTCAGGGTGAGGCTGACCACCTTACAGGGACATATGCCTAGCACCCCAGAGCCCTAGGTCACGAAAGCTGAAATGGGCACGGCAGGCCTTGGCCCAGTAATGGGCTGTTGCGCCGAGGAGTTTAGTTTTATTAAGAAGATCGTGATAAAAAGATTCCGGAAATCATAGATGGAGACTTAAATGAACGCTAATACGCTGTTAAAAATTATGTAATTAGTTTTACCATAATGATAGTACTTAGTAGCTGCACGGCTGTGTAGTGAAATGTTTTCTTACATTTTCGGCATTCGGTTTAACAATTTTTCAGGTTTTGGAAACAAACAAGTGGGTTTGTAACAGAATCTGTCACTTAACTCGCTTCCACATATTTGTGTTTAACAGGAAAAAACGCGCCAAACACAACATTAATTCTATATTTAACATTTACAAGCTAAATTTGGCTAGTTTCATTTATTTTATTTCGAAAATTCAATAATTATTACTTATCGTTTGCAAAAATTAATTTATATTTTAAAGAATAAATATGTCATATTCCTCGCTTTTAAATAGGATGAAAACATTTCATATCAACATACAAGGATTCGTAGTGAAATGTATTTGACGTCATTTCAAACTGATCGATGTCGCAGAAATAAATTTATTTTAATTTATTGTCTAAAAGAATTAAAGTTTCTCGAGCGATTGTTGCGAATGGCAAATGTGATTTAATTCTAATAAAAACAGGGCCTTTAGCTATTTGTAATTCAAAGTTTTTAACGCCAAAATTAACTATTTTCATTAATCTTCTTCCTCAGATTTAATAATTAGACTTTATCGTTTGCTAAATTTGTTTGAAGTTCGAAGAATAATGATGTAATCTTTTTTAATAAATATTTTTGTCGCCACAATTCCATTTACATTTCTTTCGAAAATCACTTATTATAGTTGTAATTAATTTACAGTTCAAAAATTATAATTTGTACAATTGATGCTTTAAAACTAAAAGCGAAACTTAGCATATTTTTATGCAAGTTAGAATTCTCTATGCTCTTTCTACATACTATAATATAGAACCATTAAAAGAACTCTATTGTGATAATACAGCAATCCAAAACGAATTATTTCAACATATAAATAAATATTTTCACAAAGTGTATTTATATTTACAAAGTTTCTCGTACGTTTACGAAATGGCAACAGTAAAATATTGAATAAAAATGGAATTTGCATGTATATTCATGTAGATTAAATTTTAGTTATTTAAATTTTAATAAGCTTCTAGTTTAAATTTTTAATGAAATTTGGCATGTAGTCTAATCTGATTTTTGCTCAAAATGACGATCCCATTGTCTGTGGGACTTGTGGATGACACAGTGAAAATATGATAAAAATAGAATTGCATGTTTTCAATGTAGATAAAAAAATGTTAGTTATTTAAATTTTAAATAAATTCTAATTTAAATTTTTAATGAAATTTGGAATGTAGCCTAATCTGATTTTTGCTTTAAAAGACGTATCCCACTTGTCTGTGGACTTGTGGTTCTTTCTGTGAAAGTGGGTGACAGACAGACGGACAGACAGACAGACGGACTGAACGATTATAAAACCTTCCACTTTTTACGTTATAAACGTAGTGTGGAAGCTAAAATCGGGGCTGGGGAGCCCAGTCAGTTAGGTATTCGCCTAGCATGCGAAAGGTCCCAGGTTCGGGTCCGGGCATCGCCAAAATAACTGCCGACCTATAAACGGCCCGTGCAACCAAAAATGTCTGACGAATAATACCCCGTGTAGAGGGAGTGCACGTTAAATATCATTCAAAGTCCTAACGCTGCGTACGATGTCGCCTTTAACGGGTGCCTTGGGTGTCGGATCGTCACTTGACTGTGGTTCTAAAATATGACGCCCGTCGCCAATAGCCCCCGTGTAGCTCTAGTGCGACGATAATTCAAACTAAACTGGAAACAAAAATTGGAGAAATAGTTCTACAGAATACCGGGAATATGGTAAAACATTTCACTTCACAACAGTTACAGCTACTATTAGGATCCATATTTTTGGTGAAGCTACTATTAGGATCCATATTTTTGGTGAAGCTACTATTAGGATCCATATTTTTGGTGAAGCTACTATTAGGATCCATATTTTTGGTGAAGCTACTATTAGGATCCATATTTTTGGTGAAGCCAAGTGATACATTTTTAACAATGTACTGCATGCATTGCTAAAAGCTTTTTCCCCAACATTGATAATAAAATCTCTTGTCACTTGCATACTAGTTTTAAAATTACGAAAATACTTACCAGGTTATGGTAAATAAAACAACTTTAATAGACTTAATTTATGGTCAAATTCAGTTTATGACTGCGATGTTGGAGTGGGGAAGATTGAGCACATTATACAAATACAAATACAAAAATTGTCGACCAACAACAGGCCAGAGGCCCAGCAAGGTTGGTCCGAAATAAATCTAATACATTACCAGTTTCCAATGACTGTCAAGTTTCTTCTTAAAATCTTCTACTCCCTTCGAATGCACAACATAATCTGGTAAAGCATTCCACTCATTGACAACTCTAATGTAAAAATGTTTTCTTACCTCCCTTCTAAAGCACGATTTATTCAATTTCTGATCATGTCCTCTGGTCCCGCTATTTAAGATAAAACCTAAGCCCTCCATGTCTCCCTGTTTTATGAACTTGAATAACTGTATTAAATCACCACTAGCACTCCTATTTTCTAGGGAATACATGTTTAAAGATCTTAATCTGTTATCATAAAAAGTGTAAAATGTTAAATAAAATATGTTTGTTTGCTTAAAATTTACTTCACAGAGAAATATTTTTGAATTTAGCTGTGTTGTGTGTGTAAAGAAATTGATCATTACCCCTTTCAGTCCCAGTGATGCCATTTGGCATCATCATTTTTCTAATCATAATTAAAAAAACATTATCGGGCTGACATGTATTGGGATTAATAAAAAATATTTTCTAATTAGAAAAAAGTTTGAAGAATCGAATGATGGGCTTTTTGATATCATAAATGGCTATAGGTATAGACGATCCGAATTTTTTTTTTCTAAAATGATGATACCAAATTGTCATTGGGACTGAAAGGGTTAACAGAAAATTTACCTTATTCCTATTAACATTAGTAAGACATTTTTTTTGTTCTCTTTGTTAATTATATTGATGATGCTTATAAATCCACTTACAGCAGGACTCCAACTATCCTAAGTAATTGAGACATAACCACATTATGATTATTGGAAATTCGGATAATTAGAAAAGGTACAATCAATAAATTGACCTTTTATATGACAAATTAATACCGAATATAAAAGCAGATACAGTTAGTACTAACGTTTATATGCTAATTAAACTTTTATACCCGGCCTACCTGTTGACTATGGATGACCTGGTGTCATGCCAAAAAAATTACTAGGCAACGTGACAGGTAGGCCGGGTGGAATTTTTCTTGAAACTCGAATAATCAGCAACACTTTGGATAATTGGTGGTCTACTGTAATTCTTTTGCCAATAATTTATGTATTTGTTATTGAGTAATAATTGTTATAATTAAATTTTTTAAGCATTGTGTTTAATTTATATAATCGTATTCTGTGACATGGACATTTTTTTTGTATTTTTTGCAAGCTAATGTGTATGATATTTTGCAAAAAATACAAAAAAAATGTCCATGTCACAGAATACGTATATAAATTAACACAATGCTTAAAATTATTAAACATTATACTGTATGATACCCCTTGCAACCGTAGATACCATAGTACACATAGATTTTCTTAATAATTAATAGAAAATATGATACAAATATGCATTTATATGATTTAAGTCTGTTGTTCAGAGGTAACTCAAAAATCAATTTTTAGCTTTAAGAATAGTTTTGTTTTCTGCCGGTAGATGTCAGTGTTCTTCCGCTGGTTTGTAGTTCCAGAAATTTGATTTCAATAGCATTATTTTACATTTTCTATTTCTTGAGATATTTTTAATATATATTTCGTGTTTGGTTGATACACATATATTCAGGTTTGTGGGCTTTCGGGTTTGGTAGAAATGTCAATTAGTATCCATTATAATTTTTGTATTAATTACAACTGACCTTTAACAACTAATTGATTAATATCTATTAATTTACAATTAATGTAAAGTATCAATTAACGCCTATCATATTGCAAACTTCAAATAGGGAATTACGCTAGTGAATTTTCAATCAATTTGAAGTAATTTTATGTAATTTTTTATTAACTAGTAATTAAGTTTAACAATTTTTAATTTAATATGAATCAATCATAACTTGTTATAATAATTATAGTTAAGCAACAGTGACAGTCATTTTTATTGGTAAGTAACCGTTAACCCTTACGGCGCTTTTGAGCTATAAAACAATTGGTATACTTTTCTATTAATATCTCCTACTAGAGCGAGAGCCCAGGGCCCCCCAGACCTAAGTCATTTTTTAAAGGATGAAAGTATCGAATTAGGTCGGTTTTTATTTACTATAGATTGCTACCGCTGAGTGAACGACGGCATTTTACAGGTATCGTGTGAAAAATAGTAAATTAAAGTTCATAAGTCATTTTCAACGATTTACGTATGTCAGAATAATGTAAGTCTAATATTTCCCAGAATTCCGTCGCGCTTTTCAAACGCTTTAAAGTCTTTATCAGTCGACTTTGTCCCACGCATCTGGCGGCGTGACATGGCGCTACAATCGTCCTCGGACCACAGGAAGGGGATGTTAAGCAAAAAAGAACTATGTGTGTATTGGAGATATGGTTGGTTGGTTGGTCGATTGGTATATATATTCCGGTTTGTGTGCTTGATCATTGGAGATGTGAAAATGTTGTAAGCTAAAGACAGCTATGGTTACTTGTTTATTAATTTATTTTCTAATTAAACGAAAATTTAACCAACCAACCACATCTCCAATACACACATAGTTCTTTTTTGCTTAACTTCCCCTTCTTGTCGTCCGAGGACGATTGTAGCGCCATCTCACGCCGCCAGAAGCGTGGGACAAAGTCTGAACTTGATAAAGACGTTTAAAGCGTCTGGGAAAAGTTTCGGCCGACTGGAAGTGTCTGGGAAATTTATTATGAACTTTTAACATTATTATCTAAAACATACGTAAAAATCAGCCTTTAGAAAATGATTTAAGTTAACTTATAATTGACCTACTTTTTGCACCCGATACCTGTAAATTGGCCGTCGGTTCACTCTAGCGGATATGCATATACCAAAAGTAAATGAAAACTGAACCTAATCCGATACATTTCATCCTTTAAAAAATGACTTAGTTCTGGGGGCCCTGGGCTCTCGGTCTATACTGTTCGATAAAATAGTAAACAAAGTTGGAAAACAGTAAATTAAAAAAAAAAGAGTAAAACAAGTAATTGAAAAATTATATTAATGATAACTATTCGAATAACAGACTAATTAACTTTTAACCTTTCGATTTTTTGATTGGCAGAGTTTTATTATTTCTAGTTGGCTATTTTACATTTATTGAGTGATTTTTTTGTGAAAAAAACTGCATTGTATGTCGTATGTCTGTGCAATCGCCGTAAATCAGTGGATCCCTTAAAATATAACTATGTATTTTTTTTCTTTTTGGAGCCATTTTTAGTTTAATAATCTACAGAAAAATCAACGATTTAGTTTGCGATGAAAAAACGCAGAATTCCTTAAATAATTTCCCAAGTAATGTGGCTTACTGAAAATACTGAACCTTTTCCTATGCATAAAAATGTTAAGTGACTTAGAAAGGTAGGGTAGGGTTGGTACATAATATATTCCGGCTTGTGTGCTTGATCAGAGATCCGCTTATAAGCCTTCGTCAAGTAAGACAGACACAGAAAGAATTTTTACTGTCACAGAGAGAGGAAGTACACCCAGGGCGAAGGCGGGAATCGAACAAGCACCCGTTACAGCGCGCAGACTGCTAGCGTAATGGTCTGCGATCAAAACCACTAGGCCATCCGGGCCCCGACATGGAAAGGTTATGCGCTGTGTTTATGTAGTTTGTTTCTGAAGTACACAAATATTATCTGAATGGAGTACCTGAAAATGATAGTCACTGTCATAAACCCACTTGTCTAGTATTTAAACATTGCAAATACATTTGAAACAAAAAGACACGTTTTTGTTATTTAGTTCACAGCAATAAAAATTAAACATTTACTTAAAACTTTTATGGTCAGTATTAAAAAGAGTAAGGAGTTTCAAACTATACTATATTAAATATGTTTCTCATAAGCGAAGTGAATAAGTTAAACAAAAAAATTTCTAAGTTTCTAAAATATTTTTTTGAAAACCTGAGAGTTTGCTGTATTTATATGCAGGCGGATGCCATATTCGAAAAACACATTGTTTGTATTTATTGCCTATGTTGTGAATCAGCTTGAAGTAGACCAGGTAATCTTAGACTATTACTCCATTAATATATATTACTCATAGAAAAAGAGTCAAAACATTTAAAAGTACGATTCTTATATTATAAAATACTAGGGGGTACGTCCCCTTCTCGCTATCGCTCGCCAACCCCCGGGAACTGATTAGGCAGTTCCCTTTGGATGGCTTCACGATCCAGGCTCGCTTCGCTCGCTCACCGTTCATCGAAATATTTAGTCTAGCCTTAAGGATTAACCTTAAGGAGCATGTCCACCAATTTTTTTGCCAAGTATGGTAACCCCGCCAAATTGGTATTATGGCAGCCATTGGCTACGAAAATCGCAACACATCGTATTTTAAGCGAATACTAATTATCTAATAGTTTAGTTTTTTTTCTATGTATTCTGTTTGCATTAGAGCATTATATTTTACTACTTTCTTTATAAGTTGATCTTGTCCATTTCTTTTATCGTTAAGAATTCTTAAATCGTATTAATATATTTAATATGTTATTAATCATTAATTATTAAAAGAACTCATTTCTTAAATTATTATTGTGTACATTGTTTTGAACTTGCAACAAACTGTTGTGAGTTCCGATTTTCTTATTTTAAAATATCGCTACGATCTACGATCGCAAATGCCACGATAATTTTTAATAAGGAAATCTTTCATGTTCTCTCAGAAGACATTTTCTGTTTTGAGCAGCATTTTGTTGTCATTTCACAGACTTGGCAAACGCTCGGTTTGTTGTCATTTTGACTTGGCGACATTTTTCGACTGGCCCCAAATAAGGACATAGTCCTTTACGTTAACCGCCTTTATAATCCTTATTTAAAATAAAATAATTATAAATTAATGCTTATAAACTAATGGTTATTATTGCGAAAATATTTCGCTGCTTGACTAAGATCCATTTGTAAATAAATTGGAAACCGTGGTAGCCGTCAACGCTTGGAAACTATATTTAAAAACTATTTGAATTTTTCCTTTTTTATTAACAATAGTGTTTGGTAGTCCAGTCGATCGAAATTATAATTTAAATTTTCAAATATTAAACGTTAATAATATGCATGTTTAAATTTAAACTTACTGATTCTATCCTAACGTTGTTTTTTTTTAAAACTAATAACGAATCTTATATAACGCTTAGAGTAAATCAAAATAATCTTCTCTTTACCGTAGGCTAAAGTGTTATCAAACTCGATTGTTGCCATTGCAGAGTTAGAAATATAAGGAAATTTGGGAGCCGTATAAAAGAATCATATATAGATTACATTTCAATTTATATACATTGAGATAGTTAACTACTGCCTGACTCTACTTATAGTTAAATAAATAGAAACATTTAACCTGATTCAGAAAGCATACAAAAAAGTTACTTATAGAAGGAGTGACTACATTTATAAATAAGAAGTTCTAAAAGAACTAAAATAGCCTACTTTTTTGTAACTTTAATACTCAATTGAAATCTTTATTGACTAACAAGTAGGTTTGTAACAGAACCGCACTTGAACAAAAGAATTATAGACACACAAAAAAAATTTTCAAACACAACCTTTACCAATAACCTAAACTTTTAAAATCCCAAACCGGCTATTTTCATTCATTTTCTTTCGCAAATTCAATTCATATTCGTTAAGGTTGCTTAACTTATTTGCAGTTTGAAACATTAGTATGTAAAATTACCTGCTCTAAAAGCGGAAGCAAAGGAGAAATCCTAGTGTCCGTTCCGGTACATTTTTCTTTTTTTTTTTAAATCTCGCCAACGCACAATCGACGCGAGCTTTTTATTCTTAAATAGGCCTCAAAATGAAATTTGTAAAAAAATCCAACACTCTTAAAACAAAACAGTGAAATCCACTCCTAGAGGGGAAGTGCATTTTCAGCACCGGAAAGGAGTGGAAATTAACTCAGACTGAGTTAAAACCGCTCGTTTTAAGAGTGTAGGACGTAGATTGTTTTCTTTTATTTCTTTTACCCACTCCGCAAAAAGAAGAGTGAAATCCACTCCTATAGGGGAAGTGCATTTTCGGCACGGAAAGGAGTAGAAATTAACTCAGACTGAGTTAAAACCGCTTGTTTGTTTTAAGAGTGAATATTTTTGAGTTAATTAGTAATAACAACCCCCCCCCCCCCAACAAAATGTTAACTTTATCACTTTCGAAATGTCGTCGGAACGGATACTAGAATTTTACTGAAGCAAAGTTTATTATATCATGATTTTAGTTTCTCAATTTATTTTTCAAACAACGAATTTTAACTTTCGAAAAATCCTATACAACAACATGGAAACAAAATATCATCTTCAAATGATCTTTCTTCTTGTTCTTCTTCAAAGCAGAAAAATAATAACACTGCGTGTTGCTTTCTTGGTGAACAAATAATGAACCATCAAAAAATCTTATTGCACTACATATAATGCCGTCATTTCCAACGATTTATATAACAAAATACATTTTCCTACAAATATTAATTTTAAATAATTTGCGATCGTTGACTTGGCAAAAATGATTTAAATGAATAAAATTTAGCTTTCAAATCCATTCAAATGCGATCGTCGACAGATATCCGTCCAGACAAACGGTCAAAATTATTAAAGATAGGTCTCTAGCTTGTCTAACTAAAAAAATAATTTTTAATATCCCACAATTAGAACTAAATTTGAAAAAGTACGAACAGATAAACGGATTTCTTCAGTCTGTCAATAATTACTTTTCCAGTTTTTTTAAAAATTCTTTCGAATAAAAACAAGAAAATAGGTTAATTACTATTCTTATATTATAAACTATTATGATTCATTTGATAAGCATTGGGTTTCTTCAGTGACACTTTATTCATAGCCAAATAAGTAGAAAAATATCACTTTGTTCGGGAAACCCACAAAATAACTTCAACTTTTTTTCGATATAATTCCTCCAACATCCGTGAGAGTGCTAAGGGGAAAAACAGAACATTCTATTCAGCTTTCACCCGTTCTGCATGGAATATCACGAGTTAGAAGCCGGATTAAAATAGATTCTCTTTTTTGGTGAATGGAAGTTCTGTGTGAAGTTTACAAAGTGTGCTTTTTTAAAGTTCTGGTTTCTGTGTGTAAGGAAGCTGTGTCAGTTTTGAAATTAAATGAACATGAAAAGAGATTCGTCACATTTATGAGGGATAGTCAGTCCCATAGAGCTAATGCATTGGTTTTGGAATCACAACTTCCGCAAAAGTATTGCTTTGAAATGTTAGCCCTTGTTCCCCAGGTATGGTAATCAACATAACATCGAAATGAAATAAATTTGAAACAAAAATGTTATCTAGTCATTTAAATATATATTTTTAAAGTTTCAAAATGCCCCAAAATATTCAGCAGATGGCGACACTATTTTAAAACTTTATCAAATAATAATTAAATAACCGGATGTTATTTCCTTTTCAATTTTGTTTTAAATTGATTTTATAATGATTCACATACCTGGTGAAAATGGAGTTACATAGCAAAGCAATTCTTTTGCCAAAAGTTGTGATTTCAAAACTAATGCATTAGCTCTATATGGGACTGACAGTCCCTATTAAATACCAAATTGGAGTGCCTTGCCCTTAAAGATGTTGAAAATATTACTATTGCAATCAGAAAAAAACTTCAAACAGCCCAAATCAGAAAAAAGTTCAAACAGCCCAAATGGAAAACAAGTATTGTGTAAAAATGGCAACATCACAATATTGTGTTGTTCTAATTCAAGAATTGTGTTGTTGACACACGAACTCAAATTTGTGTTTTTTACAACACAACTGACGATCGCGAGAAGAGTGGCTATTGTATCCATGCGCTATCGACAAAAATTTGTAAACTATATAGCTTTCTAAAATATTTATAACAAAATTATAACATTCTTTTTAAGAGGGACTGTCAGTCCCATACACTGAGAAAAAAATACTGTAAACATACAAAAAATGTTTTTTGTAACGTTACAGAAATAACCAATTTTACAAAAAAAGTTTTTGTAATTCTGAACAGAAATCCTCATTTCTACAGTTACAGGAAATGTTCTAGTATTCGCAATTTTTTTTCAACCAATCATCTTCGACTTGAAGTTGCGCGCGCATCGCTTCTAAAGTTTCGTTTGTGATTTGGATCAATTCATCACCATTTAAAAATGATATAACGTTTTAAATTTGATACAGGTATAAAATATAGGTGAGTACTTTTATTTCTTTTTATTATACTATTTATAATTCTTATTTTTGTATTCGGCATTGTTCCGATTGTTTAATGTTTTATGTTTATGAACATTTCGTTAACATGTAATGAAGCCGACCCGGTGGAGCAACGGTTAGGGAGCTAGCCTTTGGAGCTTCTGGGTTCGGGTTCGAATCCCGGTAAGGCATGGATGTTTGTGTTTGTCTATAAATGTTGTTATTTGTCTATGTGTTTGTGTCGTCTCTTTCTTTGTGTGCCTCTTGTGCCTGTGTCATTTCTGGGGTTGAGTACAATAGACCTGAGGTCGCAGTGCTCGGCGAACTTGCCCCCACCAAGAAAGTCATAACATATATTGAAAATTGTTCTGTTTTGCTAGAAAATAAGTAATAATAATAATATACATAAAAAAGTCTTGTAAAATTACAAAAACATTACATGTATAGCATACATAAAAATTCTTGTAAATATACAAGATATATATATATGTAATGTTAACACAAATATATTAAGTGTTTTTACAGTACTATTTTTAGTAGTTATTTACTAGAAATTTTCTAGGAAAAGTTTTTTACAAAAAATATTTTTGTTATGGTTACAGATTTTTTTTCACAGTGTAGAGCTAATGCATTAGTTTTGAAATCACAACTTTGGCAAAAGAATTGCTTTGCCATGTTATCCCATTCTCACCAGGTATGGGAATCATCATAATATCCATTTCAAACAAAATTGAAAAGAAAATAACATCCGGTTATTTAATTATTAATTGATAAAGTTTTAAAATAGTGTCGCCGTCTGCTGTATACATTTGGCATTTTAAAACTTCAAAAATTTATAATTAAATAGCTAGATCACATTTTCGTTTCAAATTTGTTTCATTTTGATGTTATGTTGATTCCCATACCTAGGGGAAAAGGGCTAACATGGCAAAGCAATACATCTGCGGAAGTTATGATTTCAAAACTAATGCATTAGCTCTATGGGAGTGACAATCCCTCATAAAGTATAGTAATATATACTTCTTAATTCTATTTATTATCAAAACATTAAAGTGCAGATGCTCAACTACATTTTGACGAATACGTGTGTGCTGCGCCTGTTTGCCTAGTTTTTGTGCTAGTCATACATTATTATTTGGAACAATACAATTTTTGTATTGTTTCAACAAAATGAATTGTAACAACTGGGAGAAAGTTTTTTTTTTTGTATTGAAAGTCAACAGAAGATTTTCTGAGTTTATTGCCATTTTTGCAAAAGGTATTTGCCAGAATTGATAATAAAATTAGCTCGAGAGAATTAAGAGTTTATAAGAAAAATAATTCAAATTTTTTTTGAATTGTTTATTACTACACTGTAAATAATCTAATACTTATATAGATGTTTTTAATTTTGAAATAATCAAATTTAAAAACGACGTAAAAAGAAACGCAAGTGAAGTTTTTATCTTTGCCATTCTGTTTTGACCAGTAAATCACAAATACAACACATTTCAAATTCTCTTGGAAATGATTATCCATATATACTTAGATCTAGTACGATGTTAATTTTGATATAGTCATACGAGATACATGCTCGTTGAAGATAAAAAAAATATATAAGAAAGTCGTAATCTCTAAAACTAAAAATGTAATTAAAGCTTCTCCTCTCAATCAGCAGCTCTCATTTTGAAAGATAATATTAAGAACAATATGCGTCGATGATATCCCTTTAATTACGTGTACGCGCCGCATACAAACTGCCGTTTTCCCTCGCCGTTAACGGTTAAAGGAAAGGCCAACGAACCGAGCCGCCTAATCGCCGAAACGACCGACGTCCAATCAAGTGTGACACTTTTCGGCAGTGTTCCCCTTTTTTTTTCGCTGAGCATTCCATAGCGTTTAGAAAGTGTTTGCATGGATTTGCCAAAACTGTATTACATTAATCTAAACTCCTCGGCGCAACAGGTGGGCCAAGGCCTACAGTGCCCATTTCTGCTTACGTGACCAAGGGCTCTGAGGTGCTAGGTATATGTCCCGGTTAAGGGGTCAACCTCACGTGGAACCCCTAGTGTTTAGTTCCCAAGCATGCTTGGTCCTCATTTTATCGACCCACTTACGGGATGAAAGGCTGAGTGAACCTCCCCCAATTCGGGACTGGATCCCTGGACCTGTGGCGTGGCAATCCGAAGCATTACCACTAAGCCACTGGGCCTCAAATGTATAATGTTGGCACACTGTATTACATTGGCTTTGACAAAAATTAATTTTCATTTGCAATTAAATTCAAAGACTGAAAACGTTGGACGATAAAAACGTGTCGTTTTATTTTCGGTGGGATCATAAATATATTTTTTCTTAATTTGGCGGCAACGCATTCACTCAGAAAATATTTGGGTTCAAACAGCACAAGTGGATCGTAAGTATTGTGTAAAAATGGCAATATTAAAATGGCAATTATTATGCAAGTATTGTGTTAATGGCACTATTAATGGCAGGGTGTCCGTAAAAGAATATCCGAGTTTCAAATTGTGACCTGACATCACGCCTTGTGATTTCTTCCTTTGGGGCTTCGTAAAAGATCGGGCCTACGTTCCAACCCTTACCCCACGATTTACCAACCTTGAAAGGTAGAATTGCACAGGCTGTTGCTTCCATTACTCCTGACTTACTGCAGACAGTATGGGAAGAATTGCATTTTCGTTTGGATGTGTGCCGTATCACTAAAGGCGCACACATTAAGCACTTATAGCAACAACTAGGTTAGTTTTCCTTCAATGCCATGTATGATTTGTTATATTTAGTTTAAAATAAACTCCTGTAATATACCATTACAACTCGGACATTATTTTACGGACACCCTGTATTGTGTTGTTTCAATACAAGGGATGTGTTGATGACTAACGCTAATGAACACACATTTATGTTGTTCCAACCCACAGCTGACGAAAGCGCGATACGATTATTATATCCAGCGCGATTGATAGAAAAACATTTTTTAATAATACTTATATTATAATATATAAACTATTTTGTTTTCTAAAATATGTATAACTAACATGAAATATGTATAACTAACATGAAAGATTTCCTTATTAAAAATTATCGTGGCATTTGCGATCGTAGATCGTAGCGATATTTTCAAATAAGAAAATCAGAACTCAACAGTTTGCTGCAAGTTCAAAACAATGTACACAATAATAATTTAAGAAATGAGTTCTTTTAACAATTAATGATTAATAACATATTAAATATATTAATACGATTTAAGAATTCTTAACGATAAAAGAAATGGACAAGATCAACTTATAAAGAAAGTAGTAAAATATAATGCTAATAAATTATAAAATTCATTTTAGAGATCTGTAATCTGTATACAGGGTATCCGTAAAAGAATGTCCGAGTTTTAATGGTATATTACAGGAGTTTATTTTATACTAAATATAACAAATCATACATGACATTGAAGGAAAACTAACCTAGTTTTTCCTATAAGTGCTCAATCTGTGCGACTTTAGTGATACGGCACACGTCCAAACGCAAATGCAATTCTTCCCATGCTGTCTGCAGCAAGTCCGGTATAATGGAAGCAACAGCCTGTGCAACGATGTAGCGGTACAAGCGCCTGCGCTTATCTGAAACTGTTGGAGTTATTCTTTATTCGTCACCTTCAACCACATTATAATTACACTTCAGCCACATTGCTATTACAATTTGAAACTCGGACATTCTTTTACGGACACCTTGTATATTTTTTAAGTTTTAGTATAGCTGTTTATCAGAAACATCAAAGAGCAGATGCTGGTATCTTTTTCGGAAGAAAGTATGCTTGCACATTTTTTTTCTATAAAATTTTTGTGCTAACCATGTATTATTACTTGGTCGCACATATTTTTAGCCTACTTTTCTTTTTTTAATTCGAAAGAATTAAAAAAATGAAAAAGTAGGTATTGACATGCGGTCGATGTCCGTCTGTCTGTCTGTCCGTACCCCCCCTTCCAAAATCGGTTCTATCCATCGGATCTTAAAAATTCTTTTTTTGTTAGAAAGCTATGACCTCAGATACCCAACTTTCATACTTTTTGTCCGTCTGTCTGTACGTCCGGACGGACATAAATCTACTATCTGTCGGCGAATTTCCCATTGAATTAGCATTGAAATTCAATTTTGAGTCGTTTAAAGCACTGTAGGTATTGAAATGCGGTTGATGTCCATCTGTCTGTCTGTTCGTATGTCTGTCTGTCTTTCCGTCTGTCTGTCTGTCCGTCTGTCTGTCTGTCCGTACCCCCCTTCCAAAATCGGTTCTATCCATCGGATCTTAAAAATTCTTTTTTTGTTAGAAAGCTATGACCTCAGATACCCAACTTTCATACTTTTTGTCCGTCTGTCTGTACGTCCGGACGGACATAAATCTACTATCTTTCGGCGAATTTCCCATTGAATTAGCATTGAAATTCAATTTTGAGTCATTTAAATCACTGTAGGTATTGAAATGCGGTTGATGCCCATCTGTCTGTCTGTTCGTATGTCGGTCTATCTTTCCGTCTGTCCGTCTGTCCGTACCCCTCTTCCAAAATCGGTTCTATCCATCGGATCTTCAAATATTTAATTATTCTTCTAACTACAAATAAATCGCGAGCAGACGATAAATAATATTTAATTAATTTGCGAAATAATATTAAGGAAAATAGTTGATTTTGGCTTTCAGAAGTTTAAATTATTAGCTGGATGCTGTGTTTCGATTTTTTTCTAATATGTATAAATCTAGTGTAGAAACGGCTGTTGATGATATTTACTGTTAGAAACCTAGTTTTTTCCCGATTAGAACTTCAGTAAGTATTTAAGTAACAGGAAAGTAGGCTATTTTAGTTCTTTATGAACTTCTTGTTTTTAATAATTTAAACACAACTTGTAACAAAAGTATGCAGATACAAAATTCTTTTTCAATTAATTTGCAATTTGAATTTGTATAAATTAAATTTATCACTAATCGAAGGGAATAAATAAATTGGTTATGAATTTTCCGAATAGGTTGCTGTCGTTGCGGTTTTCCGTTGTCGTTGCGTTCTGGTCAGATTTGCAAGGCTTATGGCGCGTAGAGGATTGAAAGTAGACAAAAGTATGGTTTATCGCTCAAAGAGTGCTTCATGTATTTGAACAAACACCCTTTAAATGAGCAAGGTTTAGTGGTAGTTATTCGTAAAATAAAAGTTTGATTTAAACGGATTTAGAATCTTCTATTTCCTCCCATTTTAAAAACCAGAAATACGTGAGTTTTAGAGGTTTCTTAATGTGCTTAATCGAATAAAAATGTTTGTGGAAAATGCTGTAATTGTCCATTTAAATTTATAAACACATTTTTGGCAGGTCTAACATGCTATCCACCAAGCACCAATCCATCCTCCTCGCCTGCCTCGTCATCTCCTGCAGCCTCGTCCTTCCCGTCGTCTCCTTCGGCGGAAACCACCACGACCACCACGGACTAGAAGTCCTCTTGGCGGCCGGACTTCTCGCCAAGCTGCTCAAGCAACACCACAAACACGAAGTTCACCACGTTCACATTCCAGTGCCAGTTCACCACCACGAAGAACATCATGGACACCACGAAGAACATCACGGACACCATGGTCACCATGGTTCTGGTAGTGCCCGTGTTCCCGTAATGAGGCCTCCTGTTCCTCATCATTATCCTGTGGTGCCAATGCAGCATTTGTACGGTGGAGTGCCCATGATGGGTGCCCATTCCATGATGGCGCGGAGGGTCATGTATGTCCCTCCACAAGCTAGAGATGCACCTTTTCCATGTCCCCTGAAGCATTAACAGTTTGGTTGGCGTAGGCTTAATTGAGATAGTCAATGCATAGACCTAAATGATTTTGAAATATTAACTTCTATGTAAGTATTGCACCAAGTATGAGAAATCGCCATAAGAGCAAATTAGAACAATGTTAAACCAAAAATATCATTCGGTTATTTTAATTATTTATTTTTGAAGTTTAAAAATGCTAATTATTTTATATATGGGGACGCTATTTTAAACTATTTTAAACACGAAGAGCACCACCATGGACACCATGGCTCTGGTAGTTCCCGTGTTCCAGTAATGAGGCCTCCTGTTCCTCATCATTATCCTGCGGTGCCAATGCAGCATTTTTATGGTGGGGTGCCCATTTCTCGATGGCGCGGAGGGTCATGTATGTCCCTCCCCAAGCTGTCCAGCAAAGAGATGCACCTTTTCCATGTCCCTTGAAGCATTAATAGTTTGCTTGATGTAGGCTGAGGGGAATAGTCCCTGCCTATAGACCTAACTTGTTTTAAAGCCTGAACTTCTATGTTGGTATTGCCTTGCACGTTGGCTTTCTTTCCCCCCAGGCATGTGATATCGTCAAATGCAAACAATTTTTTTTAGAAAAGAATATCATGTAGTTATTTAATTATTAAATTTTGAAGTTTCAAAATGCTCAGAAATATTCTATACAGATGAAGATATTATTTTTATACTTTATCAATTGATTATTAAGTAACCGGATGATATTTTTTTTATATTTCAAACTTGTTTTAGTTTTTTTTACGATAATTCTCGTATCTGGTGAAAAAATACTTTCATAGGAAGACAATATTTTCAAAGAAGTTAGGATTTCAAAACTGATCATTAGCTCTATGGGTTACCCCCTTTAAGCTATTCCAGAGGTTGTTCTACACCTTGTGGGCTAAAGCACGCCAACATCAATAACAAGACCAGAGAAGCTCTCCCAAACATGAGCGTAGACGGAAATTTTGACGTCACTGTTCCCAGTGCCGAAGATCGAGAAACTAGTTCGGACGCTTTCGGAAGCCTAAAATTGTGGTCAGCCGTGAACGAGTGGTTCCGAACAGGTTTCGAGACAGATTGTCTTCATCTTCGGAACAACGTCACTCAGAACTATGACGTCAAAATTTCCGTCCCCGAGCTTGTTTGGGACAGCTTCTTAGGCCTTAATAGTTTAGTAGGGCGTGGCTAAAGTCGAATTAAGGTCTACATTGATATAGATTTAATATCCATTTCCATAGTAAATAAGACTATTTTTTTCTGTTTTAAAAATAACAGTCAAGGGAGCATTGGTCCTTTGGTAAATGTCATGGAAATGTGTGGTAAATCTGTGTCAAATTGACGTTTATTCGTTACAAATATGGGACCCACGTTATGCTTCTGTAATAGATCTTTCACAACTACAGGATCAGTTAAAACTGTCGTAATTGTAAATAGAAGATATGATGTGCAATACTGCACATTTATATTGATGTGCCCACATTAATACTAACCTAGCCATAAATAAAGTAATCTGAATTATGCGTGATTACACTGAAAAAATTTGACCTTTTTGTACTTTATAAAACTGGTGGCGGATTGTGCTGCCTAGTGTAAATAGATGATAAATGTTGGATTTGTATGTAGCATTTAGCCAATACATATTGTGTATAGAAAATAAATAATTTATTTAAATAATAGCGTTTTGTGTATGATTTGGATTATTTTATTCCAAAGAAAGCATTTAAGTAAGAACAGAATCAATTTATAATAATTTAAAATACTTCTTAATACACTTTTATAGCTGCAAAGTCACATGACGTGTAAAACAAATTTGCATATTTCACATCTGTTTAACACTTTTGCATACAGCGCCATTCTCCGCTGGTGGTGAATTTTTGAACTTTTTTTTTTGTTGTTGTGGGAACTAAAATTCCATGACCTTTTATAGACATTTACCAATTTTCATGACATTTGGTCGGGTAGTTCTATTTTTATAGCCATTTCAAAATGGAACTTTAATTATAAAGACCCTGTAGAAATTAATAATTTATTTAAATACTAGCGTTTTGTGTATGATGTGGATTATTTTATTCCAAAGAAAGCATTTAAGTAAGAACAGAATCAATATATAATATTTTAAAATACTTGTGCATAAGAATTGCATTTAAACTTGCAAATTCAAAAATGAGGATCTCAATATTAAAAACTATTTTTATTTTTTGCCACTGTATAGGTAATAACTATATAGCTTTATATCCAAATATTTTTATGAAATAATGAATAAATAATAATAATAAAATAATAATAATAATAATAATAATAATAATAATAATAAAATAATAATAATAATAATAATAAAATAATATAATAATAATAATAATAGGTAATTTACAATAACAAGTGTTAGGATAAAACACTTTTTTTTAAACATTTAGAACTTCATATATAGTTATGTAGCTTGGTCACATGTTACAAAATAATTGAATTTTTGGTATATGGGTCATTCTCTGTAAATGGGACAAATTGCACTTTTAAAAACTGAAAAAAAAATATTTTTCTTATTGAATAATTTTCTTTATATGCGTTGCACACATTCATATACAGTAAAAAAATGGTTCAGATCCATTTGATAATTATTTTTAAAAAAAAATACATATTTTCCATACTTGACAACTGACGTAAACTTCTTTAGATACTGAGCATGCGCAACAGATAATATATATGCGCATGCGATACCGAAAACATTGCATGCCTTATTGACTTGCCCCAAAAGTTACGCATGGTGTTTCAGTTCAAAAACGCATGATTTAAATCTATGTGGGGTTAGGTTTGGTTGAATAAATGGCGCACTAAACTTACAGTAGACCGAGTACACGATATATATCTCTATAGGAATGCGAGTCTTTTTTTTAAATGGAAAAGCTTGGTTGGGTTAGTTTAAAATACCGTCAAACTAGAGCTACATGAGGGCCAATTGGCGAATGGCGTCGTAATTAAGAACCGCAGTCGAGCCGGCGCCGCCTGATAAATGGATAAGATTTAACTAAATTAAAACCCATAAAGAGATAAAGAGGTCCTTTTCAAATAAGTTGACTTAAGAGCACTCCTTTCAATATTTGATGTATTTCGCTAAGTAATATTTTAGTTTGAGTGATAACCGATATGCATTTTATGGAAAGAATAGTGGTTGCAATTAATGTGTCATTTTTCTACATAAATAATATAATCTATTTTAAAACATCTATAATCAATTTTATATATAATATAAAATTATTTTACTATTTCTTAATTAAGTTGTAGCCACTTTAATTGAAACTGTACAACATTTTTGGGAGATTTAGAACCATGTCCCTAATCAATTACAAATCTAGTTACGGCCACAACCACACTTTGATTGGATGGGTTTGTATAGCTGGTTTATTGGTTGGCTCAAGGCTTCCTTACACCAGATATCATCCGTAGTATTTTTGAGTATGCATCTTACTTATATTGACTCTACGCAGCCAATACAAGCCTCGTAATTTAGAACCCTGGTCAAGTGATGAGGTCGACACCGACCATATTTGAACATTGGCATTTTGTCAAGTATAATTTCAATGGAATAAATTGTGTTAAATAAGTATAATATGTGTATGACGTGATTAGAGTAAACGACTCCTGATCGAGAAGAGCGGTTAAAAAAAATTGCAACCGCATTTTATTTTACAGTTTTTCGTCATAAATCTCTTGATGATAACGTGACTGTGGTTCTAAATTACGATACCCGTCATCAATAGCCCTAGTGTAGCTCTAGTGTAAGGATATTAAAACTAACCCTAACCCTTGATCATAAAGTAGAAGAAGATACGAATAATCACTCTCGTGAAATATCTAAAGGCATGCGTTTTTAAAAAAATCTACAGTTGAAGCGAAACAACCGATCGGCATTGAATGCGCTTGGAAAGAAAGATCCAAGATGAAGTTATCCAATGTGGACTGACCTTCAAGGCTGATATGTGAGTTAGTGACGTGTGAGTGAGTGACGATTCCGTAGGAAAATTCAAATAACATCATTTTCAAAGAATTTTTTATAAGGTTTAGAGATTGTATGTTAATCTAAATTTAAATTCCCACAATTTGAGACTAGTAAAAAAATTATCGCACTTATCTATAATCAGTAATTGAGATTGAGTGAGTGACGACAGTAAAAGACTCGATATTTTCCACGATATTTTTAATACTAAAAGTACTGTAAAAACGTTATCACTCATGGATCAAAACAACTGATGGCTGATTTAGAAGCATCAATCCTTTAAGAATAACATGCCAATTTAAATTCGATTTCTTAGTCGTCTAGTAAGTTTTTAATTAAGTTTTAAAGCAGTGTTATAGGAGTGACTCTATAACCCAGGGACATTACATATTCATAAAATTACATAAAACTATTGATGGTACAAAAACATCAGATACATTTTGGGAAACTACAGAAACTAATTAACCATAAATAGTTCCGCCAAAAAGGATTATTTTAAAACGGCCTTTTTTAGGGCGTTAAAAGTTGTAAAAGCATGCAGGGACAGTGTGAGGGAGTGACAAATCGGGTATTTAAATGAAATGTTATGTAAGTAAATTATAATTATTTGATATTTTTTAAGTGGGACTAGTTAGGTTGGGGGCCAGTTTACACTAATAAATCACAAACATGCATATATAATTTGAAAATAAAGAGCAAAGTATCCGGGACATCGATTTGTCCTTTTTACAGAGAACGACCCATATAAATCTTATTTTCTAAAGGTCAGGACAAGTTTTTCTCAAGGCATTCTTGGAATTTGTGCCGTGCAAAATTTTGCAAAACCTTCCCAGTTGCCATATTTTGACTTTAATAGTACCTTAGCGAGTAAAGTTTTAAAATATTTAAAAAAAATAGTTATGTATGGATAGTAATCATCTTTATTTTTACACGCAATTGTAAAACAGCAAGTTTAATAATAGTACGTTTAATTTTTTTTGTTTCAATATAAGCATGAAAATTTATTAAACGTTGAAAGCATCACAAAAACAGTTCTAACGGCAATATGACAACACCAACTGAACAAAGCTTTTTGGAGATGATATACGAGCACACTTCTATGGAAAATTAAAACAAAAGCCATCCAGTTGCACAATTGTTTTACACCAGCCTTGAAGTCCAAAAATTATAAGAGAAGGGATAAAAAAAAACCCCCACCACTTTACTACTACTACTATTATATATTCCGGCTTGTGTGCTTGATCAGAGACCCGCTTATGAAGCCTTCGTCAAGTAAGACAGACACAGAAAGAGAATTTTTACTGTCACAGAGAAAGGAATATACACCCAGGGAGAAGGCGGGAATCGAACCCGCACCCGTTACACCCGTTATCTCTAATACACGCAGACACAATTTGGAATCATTTGTAGTGTTCCTTATCGTTACGAACCCGGGTCTTATCCGGGAAAATATAAAATTAAAATGTAACTAATCATTTTATGTTATCTCATTTTAATGAGGAGATATTCTACTTTGGTCGTCTTAGCGATTCCTTTATCTTTTCTTCCTCTGTGGCAATTTCATTAGAAATCTGACTTTAATTGAAACCTCAGTATTGTTCACAAGAGGATAAGCTCCAAAACTAAACTAGTTTTACAAAAATGATTTCCTTGTTATAGTTCTATATAAACTAATAGCCGAATAGAGATTTAAAACACACGTAAGTGGTGTTTAATGCGATGTTTTTCCAAGTTTGTTTTCAAGAAAGGAGAAACATCCAACCAAAACAAGGAAACAATTTTAAATTCCATTAGTAGATTCTAAAATAAGCGACAACGATTTTCTGCGTGTAGATGAGTCATTCATATTTTGGGGATGTATTTTTACCATGTTGTCTAAAATTACACTTAAGCTACAATTTGAACTACCTGCTGGTGATGGTTGGTTAGTAGACATATATTTTCAGGCTTGTGTGCTTGGTCACAGAGCTTATAAACCTTCGTCAAGAAGGACGGACACGACATACACACACATACAAGACAGATGCTGCCATCTATCGCCACCTCCATAATTTAGACATGTAGTAGTCTCCAGGGACCTGTACCCGTTGTAAACTGCGCAATGACCGCCTACAGGACTTTCGGACCCACAGATTTAACGAGCACGTTACTCCGCATATACTCGGTGGGTCTTCAGTGGTATCGGGACTCGATCGCGGGACCTTCCGATTCCGAGAACGAGGCTTTAACCACTAGGCTATCCACGGCCCCACTGAGTATGCATTTCTTAGCGTTTTTGATCCGAATATTTCCAGATTCCTGACAAAGCTTCAAACTTTTAACATGATATTTATACTCATGTATTTTTGACCCACGGCAAGTGACGAGAACCTGAGAACTCAACCAGTAATAGGCGCCTGACGTACGATAATGGGTCATTCCTCACCAAACCGTACAAAACCATGAGAGGCTGGGGAGCCCAGTCGGTTAAGGCGTTCACCTTGCATGCGGAAGGTCCCAGGTTCGAGTCCGGGCATAGCTAAAAAAAACTACAGACCTATAAACTGCCCGTGCAGTAAAAAAATGTCCGACGACCCCTGTGCAGGGGGAATGTGTGTTAAATATGGTCCAATGTCCAAACGCTGCTTACGATGTCGTTCTTACGGTTGAGTTGAGTTGTTCTCAGGTGTCTGCTCGTTACTTGATTGTGGTTCTAAATTATGACGCCCGTCGCCAATAGCCCTAGTGTAGCTCTAGTGTGACGATCATTCAAACTAACAGCTGAAATAACAGTAGTCACGACCAGAGGTGGCAATCCCCCCACAGGTCACTACGCATCCGCGCCCCCTCCCCCCCAAATTTCGGCTTCGAAAAATTCCAAATTTCGGCTTCCCCCTACCGCAAACCAGCCCTTGATACCCTAAAAATTATTAGTCGGTAAAAATTATTAAAACCACCCTCCCCCCACTTCTGGAAAATAATTGCCAGAAATCTTCGTCTGGTAGAGACGTCATTGCATCGAATATAATTTATATCCTCTTTTTTCCTATTGTTTTCCTGGATTATGGTTATCCACTCATATTCTGTATAGTAAAAAAAAATAAAAAAAATGGAACCACTTTTGATTTTCTTGCCAATTTTAGTGTTTTATATTTAAACCAAACAAAAATTCGCCAAAATACACGTTCGGAAGGGGGGGGGGGGTATGACCCTAAACCGTTCCCCCTACTGTTGTTGCGCACCAGGGAAGGGGGCAGATTCTTTGAAAGAATAAGAGTTTGTTGAGCTTTTTTGTAGTCAAGATTGACAGTTAATTCATAATTTTTATGAAAAATTCACCCCACCCCCCTAACATTTCAACATCACAGTCTGCGTCGTTGACCCCCCCACCTTCTAAGCACCCCTGGTCACGACTCTGACACTACTTTGGTATATTCAATATCCAGGCACACGCCGAACCCAGAGAGGAGAAAGTCAAATGTGTCATCGGCAGCTCGGAACATTTCCTCCAAATCCCTATCTGCGTCGTCTGCCCTTGTTACTGCGGCAATTATTGTCTCACGACGGATCATTAACCCTTAGCGATGAGCCGAGAGATATTCGCTTTGTAATTATGAGCGGCACTTCTTGCCTACTTCAATGGGCTGGTTATGAAGCCTCCACTTGATAGAAGGGTATTAGACAAACTTGACAGTTGGTTGGTTGGTTGGTAGACATATATATTCAGGTTTATGTGCTTGGTCAGCGACCCGCTTATAAACCTTCGTCAAGTAAGACAGACACAACAGACAACACACACACACACATAAGTGGATCCATCTAATTTTTAGAGAAAGAGGCCAACTAGAGGATCCCCAGAATTGGCTTGTCACCCCCAGAGGTATTGATTTGGTATGGGAACTTAGAGGACTTTCGGAACCAACAGATTTAACGAGCACGTACTCCGCATATACTCGGTAGGTCTTCAGTGGTACCGGGACTCGATCGCAGGACCTTCCGATCCCGAGACCGAGACGCTGACCACTAGGCTCACTACGGCCCAACTTGACAGTTGTATTAGGTATTCTGAATAGCTATAAATGTTGTTAAATAGTGTTTTAAGATACACTGTTAAAAATTATGCACTTTGTTTCACCAAAAATATGGTTCCTAGTAGCTGCAACGGCTGTGTGGTGAAACGTTAAACCATATTTTTGGTATTCGGTTGAACCATTTCTCAGGTTTTTGTTTCCAAATCTAGAAAAATGGTTCAACCAAACACCGAAAAAAAGGTGAAACATTTCACCACACAGCCGTTGCAGCTACTAGGAACCAATATCAAGGTGAAACCAAGCACAGATTTTTTAACAGTGAAGCGCAGTTTAATGCATAAAAGTATTGAAACAGAGTATCTTAATACTTGTACAAAACTTTTACACAATTCCAATCCCTTTTTATTGTTTGGGGGCTGGGGAGCCCAGTCGGTTAGGCACTCGCCTAGCATGCGAAAGGTCCCAGGTTCGGGTCCGGGCATCGCCAAAAATACTGCCGACCTATAAACGGCCCGTGCAGCCAAAAATCTCCGACGAATAATACCCCGTGTAAGGGAGTGCACGTTAAATATCCTCCAAAGTCCTAACGCTGCGTACGATGTCGCCCTTAACGGTTGCGTTGGGTGCCTATTCAGGTGTCGGCTCGTCACTTGACTGTGGTTCTAAAAATACGACGCCCGTCGCCAATAGCCCTCGTGTAGCTCTAGTGCGACGATAATTCAAACCTAACCTAACCTTTTTGTTGTTTCGATAAGCATAGAGATATTCCGATTGTAATTATGAGCACTTTTTGTATGCTTCATTGGGCTGATTATGAAGCCTTCATTTGATAGAGGGGTATTAGACAAACTTGACAGTTGTTTTAGGTATTATGAACAGCTATTGAGTTGCCATTGTTAATAGATGGCTTCATTGAAAGTCCAAAAGCATCGAAACTTATTTTTTTAATATTTAAACAAAATTTTAACTAAATTTTATTCTCGCTTTTTAAAAATTCTTCCATGAGACGAGAGAAATTCGAATTGTAATTATGGGCGGCACTTCTTGCATACTTCAATGGGCTGATTAGAAAGCCTCCATTTGTTAGCATTGTATTAGGCAAATTTGACAGTTGTATTAGGTATTATGGATTGTTATGAAGGTTGTTATTGTTATAAGTTTAATGCATAAAAGTATTGAAACATAGTATCTTAATGCTTGTACAAAACTTATGGCAAATTTCAATACAATCTAGTTATTGACCTGTTTGGATGAGACGAGAGACATTCGCTTTGTAATTATGAGCTGCACTTCTTGCATACTTCAATGGGCTGATTAGAAAACCTTCATTTGATTGTAGGGTATTAGACAAACTTGACAGTTGTATTAGGTATTATGAATAGCCATTGGTTGATATTGTCAATAGCTGGTGTAGTTTAATACCAAACAGTGTTAAAACATAGTACAAAATAGTTGTATTAGGTATTATGAATATTTATATTGTTCATAGCTGGTGTAGCTTAATACCAAACAGTATTGAAACATAGTACAAAATAGTTGTATTAGGTATTATGAATATTTATATGGTTTTATATGGTTCATAGCTGGTGTAGTTTAATACCAAACAGTATTGAAACATAGTACAAAATAGTTGTATTAGGTATTATGGATATTTATATAGGAATTTATATGTTCATAGCTGGTGTAGTTTAATACCAAACAGTATTGAAACATGGCACAAAATAGTTGTATTAGGTATTATGAATATTTATATAGGTATTTATATTGTTCCTAGCTGGTGCAGTTTAATGCCTAAAATTATTGAAAGCATTTTATTGCTTATATAAAAAGTACACTAAATTTCAATACTTATTTTTTGAAGTGTTTTAATGTGCCGAGAGATATTCAGATTGTAATTATGAGCGGCACTTCTTGCTTACTTCATTGAGCTGATTAGAAAACCTTCATTTGATTGTAGGGTATTAGACAAATTTGACAGTTGTATTAGCTATTATGAATAGTTATGGTTTTTCTTCGTAGGTGGTGGCGTTTGAAACCAAAAAGTATTGAAACATAGTATTTTAATACTTGTACTAAATTTTAAGCCTTTTTAATATACATGTTATGATGAGCCGCCAAGAGATTTTCACATTGTAATTGTGAGCGGCATTTTTTGCATACTTCGATGGTGATAATAAAGCCTCCATTTGATAAGACGGCATTGGGATTATACAAATTTGCAGTTGTATTATGTATTATGAATTTATAGGTTTGTTATTGCCGATATCTGTAATTTAAGTCCAAAAAGTATTGAAACATAGTATTTTAATACTTGTACTAAATTTTAAGCCTTTTTAATATACATGTTATGATGAGCCGCCAAGAGTTTTTCGCATTGTAATTGTGAGCGGCATTTTTTGCATACTTCGATGGGTAGATAATAAAGCCTCCATTTGATAAGACGGCATTGGGCATTATACAAATTTGGCAGTTGTATTATGTATTATGAATTTTATATGGTTTGTTATTGCCGATATCTGTAATTTAATGTCAAAAAGTATTGAAACATAGTATTTTAATACTTGTACTAAATTTTAAGCCTTTTTAATATACATGTTATGATGAGCCGCCAAGAGTTTTTCGCATTGTAATTGTGAGCGGCATTTTTTGCATACTTCGATGGGTAGATAATAAAGCCTCCATTTGATAAGACGGCATTGGGCATTATACAAATTTGGCAGTTGTATTATGTATTATGAATTTTATATGGTTTGTTATTGCCGATATCTGTAATTTAATGTCAAAAAGTATTGAAACATAGTATTTTAATACTTGTACTAAACTTATATTAAATTTCTGTTACATCGTGAATGGTGATTGCACTATAGAAAAATGTGAAACTTTTCACCATTATTTGGAGTCAATTGGCATTCTAAAAAAATTCGAAATAATTAATTGTTGTGTTTAATAAAATTGTTATTGTTTGAATCGGCTTGCACGCCCCTTCATTTCTGTTCTTAGCCGCATTACCCCCAAATTTGTACGACAGAATTGTGTTCTATCCAATTTTAAAACACTGTTGTCAGGTACATCGTGTCTTGTCCACTTTTTACATAATGCAAAATGATGACTATATATGCAATCTCTTTATTATGAAGTACTCTAAATAAAGATAGGAGGTCAAGAACACAAAAAAATGAATTTAATGATATATAATTACAATGTTAATTTTTTCAAAATAGCATTGTTTGCTGTTGTTACAAAACGGCTCTTCCAAGACTCTTGTAACATCTTACTTTTCTACAATATCCAGTCCTCTTTATCGGGAAAGACATAAAAGTTACCTATACTAGATTTTTTTATCATATTTTACATATAAATCATCCGCATCAGTAAGTGTAATTTGACCAAAAAATATTTAATTGATTTTTTTCATTGTATTCAACAACCACTCATTTCCCAGTCAAAAGCTGTTAGCTCTCGTCAACGATCTTGGGTTTAGGTGGCTCTGTTTAAGACTCTGGTTTCTTTCGTTTAGGTTTTGAAAGAAAATACAAATTCTTAATTTTCTCTGTTTTTTTTTTACCATTCGTTTAAGTTCTTCTTCTTGTAAACGCTCCATCACATCTGCTTCCGTCATTACTTCACCAGCTTTATGTCGAACTCTTTTCCTTTTAGAGTTGGCTATAAGTAAGACTTGATGGCAAAGGTGACGGAGTTGTCAGTATAGCACATTTGAGAACTTTAAATTGGGAAGATAAAAAAATTGGCTTGTTGATGTTGAATTGAACTAAGCGCTGCAAGAGTATCCTACATAGCTGGTGTTGAGCAGGAAGGCAGGGTTGCAATTGTATTTGATGTAGCTGGTGTTGGATATGATAGAACGGCTGCATCATCTGAAATAACTAAATCATGTAATATAACTAAATTAATGATGAGATATAACTAATTGATTATAACTAATTGAATGATGAGACATCCGGCTAATCAGAGACTCTTTCAGTCATCACAATCCTGTGTTTTACTACTTTTCTATCAAGCGCAAACAATCCTGCACCTTTAAAGACTTTAAGAGCATGATCTGGTCTTAAACATTCAAAAAGTTGCTTCAAAAGACCTAAGCCTAACCATGACCCATTTTACCCTATCCAAAGTAAATTGAAATAATATAAAAAGGAAAATCAATATTTTTCTTAACTGATTGGCCAGAGGTGTTGCCTAGTACGTACTTACATGATTTAAATAAATTACAGTGCAAGATTGAAGTGTTTCCTTAGTTTTTTTCAGAAGTTAGAAAGCCATATGGTTTGCTCACCACATTTTACTGCTTCTAAAAGGACTCTTTTTGGTTGACAGATTTAAGAAAATAAACTTTTTATCTTATAAAATATGTTTCAAACACCTATTAAAATATTATTACAAAAATTGGTTCAGAAAAATAAATTCTATATTAAGCTAAATTGAGATATTTATAAAGTGACCCATTTTACACCACCCTATACTATTCTTTTATTTATGTGTGTGTATGAATATTACACCATTTGTTGTAATCTAAGTTGAATATTTTCATGCTATATTTAATTATTTGTCACTGGGAAACTTTTGCCGATGAATGTGGGTAACTTTAGACCAAGATGTAAGGATTTCTTGATGGAACTTTGCACTTTCAAAAATGTTTGTAAAAGTGTATTCTGTTTAACTATTTTTGAAGAAGTATTACTCTTATGATTACCCATTTTTGAGATGATTTAAAAAAAAAATAAACGATTTCAAACATTAAAAAGATAAAGATAAAATGCAAGAAACGTACAACATTCAAAATCACTACTATCGAAATGTAAACATATTCAAAGTCCTAATTACGAATATATTATTTTTTCCTTTTATAATAAAATCGTTTGCTTTTTATAAATATATTTGTATTAAATATTGCTTTCAAAAAATAAGTTATTTTCCCTTATTTAAATTGAAGTTTACTTTTCTTTTAGGCAACAATCAATAAACTGGTATTCATAGTGCAATGCCATTCTATGATGAACTGCAATGTAAATGTCAAGTTATATATCATTTTTAATAACTATGTATCTTATAACTTTGTTACTTTTATGTTTGAACATTTTAATATTACTATTTAATTCGGTAGCACAGCCTTTAAGGATGTTAAAAAGTATGTTCCTTACGTATTTCATGCTTGGACAAAAGTTACCCGCAATGATCCTAACCGTGTCCTACTTTTTAAAACTAACACCATTTTTTTCAATTTATAAAACTTAACAAAAATGCTTGAAAACTATTCATAAAAGTACTATGCTTAGAATTCATAGTGATTTTTAAGTATTTAAATCGTTTTTGTACTTTAATTTTTCTTCTTTTGTAAGAAAAACCCTATGATTTTGGAGCAAAGTTACCGGCACTGACGGTACCTTATATATCATTTTGGGTTATTGAAAGTAAAAATATAAATTTACAAGTTAAATAGAAGTCTTCCTAATCTAGTTTAAAACGTGGTATACACCAAACTTGAGTGGCTTAGACTTTAAATACATTCCTCTACTAATTATCAAGAGTTTTCCAAGGGTAAAAACGAACTTGGAAACGACCTGCATTCCTATTATAGCTTTCTAAAATGTAACACTTAGACTAAAACCATAAGCCTTTTTTTCTGACTTAGTAATAGAATTTTTCTCAATGCTCAACCGTCCTTAATATTGGTTTGGTTTAATTAACTCCTCACTAGAGGTATATTATCGATGGGAAACAGTGTTCAAGAATCCTCCAACTAACCTCCAGATAATATGCATTATCTTCCATGGATATTGGCTTTAGTAATGCAGAAAAGGTCACATATTTAAAAATTTTAGTGCTAGTACGCACCGGATCTTTCTAGCTGGGGAATAAAAATCCATATTTTTTAACTATTAAACTTTTAAACCATGATGAATATTGACCTCTACACTCTTAAAACAAAATAGTGAAATCCACTCCTATAGGGGAAGTGCATTTTCGGCACCGGAAAGGAGTGGAAATTAACTTAGACTGAGTTAAAACCGCTCGTTTTAAGAGCGTAGGACGTAGATTGTTTTCTTTTATTTCTTCTACCCACTCCGCAAAAAGAGTGAAATCCACTCCTATAGGGGAAGTGCATTTTCGGCACGGAAAGGAGTGAAAATCAACTCAGACTGAGTTAAAACAGCTCGTTTGTTTTAAGAGTGTAAGATCTTTTGTTTGTAAAATTATCCTGAAAGCAGCAATTTGACTCATTAAATAAAAGTTTTTTTTTCATATCGACGAGAATTTTGAGAAGCAAATTTACTTAATTAAAGTTTAGTTTGTGAAAAATCGACTTAAATAAGTCTATTTTGTCACTTACTGCTCTAGAAACGTAGTTCACAGTTTACCTGGTTTAAATATCTACTTTTGTTTGTGGTTCTACGACTAGATTGTCTCTACTAACGTCGAGAATTTTTTTTCTCCATAAGGGGCTGCTTTATTGGCGGTCAAGCCTTTGCAGATTCGGCATATTCCCCAGAACTGAGAGCCATTTTTTTGTGGCACCATCTAGGCGGATCTCACTACAAATTTTGACGCTCAGATTATAATGAATCTTAGCTCTCTGTGATGTTAAAGCATAATACACTGTTAAAATTTTGTGCTTGGTTTCACCATGATATTGGTTCCCAGTAGCTGCAACGGCTGTGTGGTGAAATGTTTCACCATTTTTTCGGTGTTTGGTTGAACCATTTTTCTGGATTTGGAAACAAAAACCTGAGAATTGGTTCAACCGAATACCAAAAATATGGTTTAACGTTTCACCACACAGCCGTTGAAGCTACTAGGAACCATATTTTTGGTGAAACAAAGTGCCTAATTTTTAACAGTGTAGATTAAATGGCAGTGATTAAATTTGCCAACTCGAAAAAACTACTAGTTGATGAGATTCTGTACGTATTAGTAAAATACGATATTGAGTTACTCTCTTATATATGTACTGAATTTTTTTTTTAAATTACAGTCCGTGGTGTTGTTATTTTTAACATCACATAGATGTAATATTTTTTTTACAGTAAATTGATGTTTTCGCGACGCACCACAACGCAACATAAATAATCTTCTTAATAGCAATCTTCTTATTTCAATTTTTTCTTCCACGCTATAAGAAAATCCTTCTAATTTACCACCACTTTGTGATGGTAAAATTGTTGCCATCACACCCACCCACCCTGGGATGCGAATTTACATATGATGTCAAAGTTTTTTTTTTTGTGGCACCGGGTGTCTTATATTTAAAAAAAAATGGAAATTTAAATTTTTGCAATTTTCTACTATGTCTTCGGATATTTAATCTGTTTTAGAAATCTCTTATGTTTGCTGCATCATGTTAGGAAAGGGTATATACTATATACATATCGTGGTAAAGGTAGGGTGCCTTATATTAAAAAAATGGAAATTTGTATGTTTGCACTTTTATATTTTACATCTACACTCTAAAAATATCCCGCTAATTTACACTCATAGTGTTATGGATTATTTTCCCATTACACTATTACTATATTTATATATGTATTCCAAAAAAAATATTATCTCTATATATAGATATGGAAAACAATATTTTGTATATAATGATTACTATATATCAATATAATGATTACTTTAACTAGAAAAAAGTTTGTATTATAATGATTAGTTTAACACGACAATAGTTTCGGTTATAATGATTACTTTACCAAGAATATGTTTGGATTGTAATGATTACTTTAACAAGACAATAGTTTGTATTATAATGATTAGTTTAATAAGATAATAGTTTGTGTTATAATGATTACTTTAAGAAGACAATAGTTTGTATTTAATGATTACTTTACTAGGACATAGTTTGTATTATAATGATTGTTTAATAAGATAATAGTTTGTGTTATAATGATTACTTTAACAGACAATATTTGTATTATAATGATTACTTTACTATGACAATGTTTGTATATAATGCATTACTTTAATAAGATAATATTTATTATAATGATTACTTTAACAAGACAATAGTTTGTATTTAATGATGCTTTAAAGACAATAGTTTCGGTTATAATGATAACTTTACCAAGATATGTTTGGATTGTAATGATTACTTTAACAAGACAATAGTTTGTATTATAATGATTAGTTTAATAAGATAATAGTTTGTGTTATAATGATTACTTTAAGAAGACAATAGTTTGTATTATAATGATTACTTTACTAGACAATAGTTTGTATTATAATGATTAGTTTAATAAGATAATAGTTTGTGTTATAATGATTACTTTAACAAGACAATAGTTTGTATTGTAATGATTGCTTTACCAAGACAATATTTTGGATTATAATGATTACTTTACCAACACAATGTTTGGATTGTAATGATTACTTTAACAAGACAATAGTTTGAATTATAATGATTACTTTAACAAGACAATAGTTTGGATTATAATGATTACTTTAACAAGACAATAGTTTGGATTATAATGATTACTTTAACAAGACAATAGTTTGGATTATAATGATTACTTTACTAACCCTTTCAGTAAAAAATATGAGAAAGAAATCTTAATTTTTTAACAAAATTTAAGTGGAAAAAAAATGAAATCATAACTTTTGTATAAATTATAATAACAATTTTTTTATATACTTTATTTGTTAAAAATAGTTAAAATAAATGTTTAAACATTTAAATATGCAAGCATGAAGAATTTAGGGTCAATTTATTTAATAAAATTGTTTTAGAGTTAATTTTATTTTACCATATTTTTCATATTTTCATTTATTAAAACAAACATTATTTGATTCGTCAAAAGACATGATTCTGTTATCTAGATATACAAAAAAATATGTAACTTAAGAGAATAATTAATGGAGAACTTGATAGAGCTTAATTGAAATATGTGTGAGCTTAACTTAGTGAGAAAAAAACCGCAAGCTGGTGATTCCAAATGGAATCATTGGGGGTGAAAGGGTTTAAACATGCGCTTTCCTAATTGTTTTGAGCAGTGTATATACCCTTTCCCAACATGGCGCAACAAAAATGGAGACTTTCTAAACAGGATAAAATATTCGCAGACGATTTTTGCCCGTTCCCCTTTCGTCCCCTGAGAAGCAGCAATGAACTTGAAGGAACAAATGGCCTAGTTCTAGCGCAGAGTCTGCTGACCTAGAAATATCGGCCGCGGGCCCTTGCCCACTATTTAAGAACACAACGGTCCACTTTGCGCGCACATTCGATAACGCCAAGTGACGGGATAAGCTGAGCAAGTCTCAATTCGTCCGCGAAATAAAATAAAAAGGTGAGAATCGTTTGGTTTAATTTTTTAGAGTTTATTGTTTCTATGAGAGAATTCTTTTTTCTTAATGTAAAATATGTATATATTTTATTTGTTATTTATTTAAAGATTTTTTAAATGGGATAAATTATAACGAATGGATTTTTTAATTTAATTCTATTAAATAAATCTATTTCTAATTATTAAAAATAAAGGTGAGAATCGTGTGGTTTTACTTTTTGAGTTTATTATTCATTTAGAGAATTCTCTTTTCGATGTAAAATATGTATAGCTTTTGCTTATTACATATTTAAAAAAAAATTAACTGCATAAATTAGAATATATTTATTTTTTAGTTTTTTCGATTATAGAAGACAATTTTTAATTATTAAAAATGTAAATTGAATGAACTTGTACTTTCACTTTAAAGTAAAAGTTGAATTCTATTCTCTAATTGATTTCTATTCCTTATAAATTTGATTAATGAGTGAATATTTTTAAATATTTTTTAATGTTTATCATAAAACATATTAATATTTTACATTGTACATAAATACTTTATTAATTTCGTTTATTACTAAAAATATAACTGTGTAAGATTATTATTGTGAATAATTTTTTTGTGTTAAAGTAAGTAAAATTATTTTATATGGAGATAAGAAAACATTCTCAAGTGTTTGAATAATGTATTACAAAATATTTAATTCACAAAAACGATGGTTGGCAACGAAAGTTGCTAAGCAAAAAATAATTCTGCTTAAGTTTATTATAATAAGTAAAATATAAGACAAATGAAGACCATATAACTGAATAGTTTATGCAGGACAAATTAAACGACACAAAAAATTAATTTTAAACACTAAAAGTTACCGGTTTTATTTAATAAGGAAGGTGTTAATGGCATTCACAAATGGGTCATTAATTGGTTTAAATAATTTAATTAACCTATAAATCCTAAATAAATACGTAAATGCTAAATTGCAGAAGGCTTTATTTTCATTTACTTTATGGCTTTAAGAATTTTGAATAATAAGTACTCAAAAATGTAATTCAAAAAGTGAACTAAGTATGTAAAGTTAGTAAAAGTGTATAAACATTTTTAATGTAAATCGCATAAAACGAGGACAACCTTAACATTGACTGTTGTAACATACAATTTTAATAATTCATCAGAACCATGCATACATTTTCTTTGTCCATTTTGAAGAATGACATTACCTTCAATGGGAAATTTTTTTAAAACCTACAAATAGGTTTAAAAAAACATTTAGTTTTTAACGCTTAAACAATTCTACAATAGAAAACTAAAACTTTTTCATGATCATTTGGTTCTTGCAACCTTCAGACGTAACTCGGAACTTCTCTCCACCCCTAAAAAGGCGCATGCCTCTCAAATTCAGCGTAGAAACGGACGAATGCCTCTCCAATTCAGCTTAGAAACGGGTGAAAGAAACGAACGCATGCTTCTTAAATTCAGCCTAGAAACGATATCCCTCATGATAGTAAAACTTTTAGTATGAAGTTCGTTATTCATTTAGTTCAGGATTCATATGTTCAAGTTCATTCACTCATGTTTTTGATTCAATTCAGGTTCCATGTAGTTCAATCATTCATTTAGTTCAGTTCAGGATTCTTAATGTTATAGATCTATATAGTTCAGGATTCTTAATGTTATGGATCTATATAGTTCAGGATTCTTAATGTTATGGATCTATATAGTTCAGGATTCTTAATGTTATGGATCTATATAGTTCAGGATTCTTAATGTTATGGATCTATATAGTTCAGGATTCTTAATGTTATGGATCTATATAGTTCAGGAATCATGTTATTTAAGTTTTATCTAGTTTAAGATACGTGTTTTATGGATTCACATATAATTCATGATACGTGTTTTAATGTATTCATATAGTTCATGATGTGTGATGTTATGGATTCTTATAGTTCTACAGTCCCTGGACAAATTATTGGACGCACTGTATTTTTTTTTAGTAATGATGAAAACATACCAAAGAATGCCATACCATTAAAAAAGATGTCGATATATGTATTAAGCATAGCAGATAGTATTATCTATTCAATAGCTTAAGTTTAGGAACACATATGTCCTTCTAAAGATATTTTGTTCATCATTGATTGATGCATGAAATCTTGCAGTGCGTCTAATAATTTGTCCAGGGACTGTAGATTCAATTGTTTTCAATTTGAGGGCGACAATCACGCAAAAAAAGAGTCTTTGGAGACAATAGAAATTGTTTGGCGAAAAAACACAGCATGCGCAGTTAAAGGACCACAGTATACACATTTAAACATCACTATTGGATATATTCCGGTTGTACATTTCTTGTCTACCTTACTGAGAACCGAAAAAGTAGTACAGAATCTGCATACTCATTTTACACCTGTGTCAGTATGTAACTTGATAAACTATTGAAAGTATAAAGTTAGGTGTTCGTTTCTTGATTTTTCCTACCGGTATGTTTTTTCGTTATAAAATCTTTTTTGAACCGTACCATATTAACAAATGTTTCTTAATTTAAAGAGATCCAGTCACTACAAAAAAAAATATCTCAAAACTATTTTGTCTTTGTTTGTGAAAATTTAGGCTGAAATCGGTTAACTCATGAATTTCCAGGCTTTAGCATTAAAAATGATTAACCTTTATCCATAACAAACAACTATTACTTCTTTGTTGTGATACGTATTTAAAATTTTGCCATTGAAGTTTCGACCGCTGAATTCAGTCTGTTCATTTAAATTCAAAATTCAATCGACGTAACTTCACAATGTTAATCGAATTTTACTCTTCAGAAAGCACAACACAAAGAGAGTCAATCATTAGGCACTTGAAAAAGTTAAATCAAAACTGTAATTTTCGGTAGTTTGTGTCTGAAGGGTTTCAAAAATGCTAATACTTAAATATAGTGTATATTAGGTATACTTATCAAAAGACTTAATTCTAATAGAAAAAATATTGTCACATTTATTTTTTTTAACCTTCTGAGCGTTAGACACGGATTTTTCAGTAGTTTTTGCACAAGTTTTTCCAACAGTAATTATTTAAAAATTTATAAATAATAATTTTTTATTGGCATTTTAATATTTTCAGCTGGAAAGAATCTTAAGATCAAATCTTTAAAAATAAACCTAGTTCTTAATTTAATTTCTAAACCAATAATTTATTTTTAAAAAATACACACACACACAAAATAACTATTGTTAACATTGTTACCCATATCCAGGCCATTTAGAATGAAACAAAACCGGAATTTTTCATACTTTATGTCCAAGGGTTTTCAAAAATACATCAAAGAAAATACGTTTATTATATCCTTTCTGAAAACACAATCAAATCTAAAAAAAATATCGCCACATTTTAAATCTCTTAAAAACTTTGTATAAACAACCAATCAATCATATTGCGTCGTTTAATTTTTTTTTGGTCAAAAAACGTTATAGTTAAGATATATTTATAAAATATTTAGGAGTCATACAGTCCTGGACAAATTATTAGGCGCACTGCAAGATTTCATGTATCAATCATTGATGAACAAAATACCTTTAGAAGGACATTTGTGTTCCTAAACTTAAGTTATTGAATAGAAAATACTGTCTGCTATACTTAATACATATATCGACATCTTTTTTAATGATATGGCATTCTTTGGTATGTTTTCATCATTACTAAAAAAATACAGTGCGTCCAATAATTTGTCCAGGGACTGTAATTTCGTCAATTTAGAAGAAACTCCTAGTAAGGTTAACACGACACATCTCCCAAACACACACACACTTGACCATGTCCTTAATTACAGAACACGGACACAGTTTAACACACCTAACCTATGTAATTAAATAATGAATAAGTGTATCAAGGAAAGAAATAAAAAAAAACACAATGTATTCACATCACATTCCTTTATATATGGCTGCGCCCTAAAGCTCGGGGGTACGACAACATCAGGGTCAATGCCTTCATCAAGATTCAGTTCGGATATTCGCGTCTGTTATCCATTCGGATAATAATCTCCATCGACCCTGTCACATCATCTGCATCGGAATCTGAATGGAGAATCATCGATAAAGCATCGGATAATGGAGGTCTAATGGGTACAAAGGATGCCGATGTTTTTAAAGCGATCGGCTCGATATCGCGGTCAGAGGGTGACCGAGTTATGGTTTTGTTTTAATGTTGGGATGATAAGGCTTGTTAGCTTGTTTCATACGTAGGTTCCGGTAATTTTTGTTGTCTCTACTTGCGGTGGCGGATGATAGCTGTGGCTAATGTTATGTTAATTGGTCTTTCACATGTGAAAACTGTATATGGGGTTTTTAATCAAGTAGTGTCAATATTAAGTGAGTTTGAAGTGAGGGAAAATTTGCTACCGGATGATAGCAGTGGGAATGTTATGTCAATTGGATCTTTCCCATGCAACGAAGGCGAAAACCTCACTTACGGTTTTACCTGAGGTTTTCAATCAAGTTTGGTTTAGTTTAGTTTGAATTATCGTCGCACTAGAGCTACACGAGGGCTATTGGCGACGGGCGTCGTAATATAGAACCACAGTCAAGTGACGAGCTGAAACCTGAGTAGGCACCCAACGCAATCTTTAAGGGCGATGTCGTACGCAGCGATGGGACTTTGGAGCATATTTAACGTGCACCCCCTCTACACGGGGTATTATTCGTCGGATGGTTTTGGCTGCACGGGCCGTTTATAGGTCAGCAGTTATTTTGGCGATGCCCGGACCCGAACCTAGGACCTTCCGCATGCAAGGCGAACGCCTAACCCGACTGGGTTCCCCAGCCCCCTTTCAATCAAGGGCCGGATTTAAAGATTTGCCGCCTGTAGGTTACGATCGATTTGCCGCCCCTGTCACAATATTCTTCCCCTTCGGGGAAAGGTAGCTGGTTAGCTGCAAAATAGGGTGGTATGTGTTTAAAAAAGATACACATATTAGAATCACCTATGTACTTAAACACACTAAATCGAAATAAGCGAATTTTTTAAACTGTTCTACTATTTTTCTTTCAACTTCGAAATCCGGGATGCAATTGCCCTCGCAGCGACTATGTTTGCTACGAAATATTAGTACTATATATACGTTTACGGTTTACGCATTAATATAAATTATTTGTTTTCTTTCTTAAAAATATTCGTATCTTTATAATAATTTTGTATGCCGAATGCTGCTTTAATTTGTCGTAAAATTTGCCGCCCCCAAAAATACGACGCTCTAGGCTACAGCCTATTTAGCCTATTTAGAAATCCGACCCTGGAACCATGTAACATTGTCACTACTTCATTGAAAACCCCAAGTAAAACACTAAGTGCGGGTTACGCTTCCGTTGTACGTAAAATTTTGAATTGACATTTCAGTGCGACTGCGATTATCCAGTACTCTTATAAGCACGGTAAATATTACCGCAATAGTTTCGTGTGTACTGACTTAGAGCAATTTATTATTAGATGCGAACGAATGTTTGATAAACGAAGAAATGTGAATCGAAAATATTCAGTCAAAATAATAATTCGATATAAATTTTTAATTAAAAAGCATAGTATCATCCAACCATTTAAATAATAAGAATAATTTTCTTTGTGAAAATGTGATAAAGTTTTTTTTTCATATTATATGGCGCAAAAATTGAAGTATTGAGTAAAGTGATAATGTGTAAGGATAATTATTTGAAAACATCGCTATGGAGAAAAATCAAAGCTTTTTTTTATTAAAAAAAACTTTTTAGATTTTTTTAAAACTTTTTATTTTTCCATTTAGAGAAATTTACAAATTTCTACAAAAGTTTTCTTAATTATTTAATTTCCCTAATTACGACTAAAAACCATCACAATATTATATTTCATACTGAACAAGTTTCATCTTCCCTCTGTTAAAACAGAATTAAAATGGCTTCGGTGCAGAAGTATAAAGTACTATGATAGTAATTCCACATCAAAAACCATCATTTTAAATATCTTAAATAATTCGAAGCATTTCCATGGAAAATTTTATTTCCAAAATATAGTTTCGAAAGAAAAACAAGGATTATTTAAATAATAATTGATTATTTTCCCCATAGCGAAATTTAGAATCACTATGCTCCATTAACACTCGGATAAAAAAATTTCCTTGTAATAACCTCTTATTTTCAGCAATATTTAAATCGCTTTGGAAGTTAAATACAAAAGTTTTTTTGTAAAAAATATAGTTTAAGAAAATTAAATATAGTTTTAATCGAGAAACAAGTTTCTGCATATTTTTTTTTATTATTTTTCTCCCCATAGAAGTTATTATGCTTCCTTAAAACTCAAATAACAAAATTTTCTTAGCTATGGAATATTATTTCCAACCAGCGAAACCATTTTCATGCCTTCTTCGGTGATGAAGAATAAAAAATAATAATTGTAATTTTCAAAAACAAAATCATGATTTAAAATCTCTTGGAAAGTTAAATAATTCGAAAGTTTTCCATTTAATAAATATTGTTTCCGAAACAGAACTATATAGTTTCTAAATAAAAACAAGGTTTATCTATAAAAAATGCGATTATTTCCCCCATAACAAAACTCCCCATAGAAGTCATTATGCTTCATTAACACTCAGATAAAAAAACTTTCTTAGCAATAAAATATTATTATCAACCACCGAATCCATTTTAATGCCTTTTTGGTGCTGAAGTATCAAAAATAATAACTGTAATTTACAAACGCAGCAAAAAAAAAATCGCGATTTTAAATCTCTTGGGAAGTTAAGTAATTCGAAAGTTTTCCATGGAATAAATATTGTTTACGATACAAAACTACATAGTTTCTAAATAGAAACTAGGTTTATCTATGAAAAATGCGATTTTCCCCATAACAAAATTAGAAGTCATTATGCTTCATTAACACTAAAATAACAATAGTTCTTTAGTAATAAAATATTATTACCAACCACCGAAACCACTCCAATACCTTATTGGTGCTGAAGTATAAAAGATAATAAATTTAATTTACAAAAACAACAAAAATCCTGATTTAAAATCTTCTGGGAAGTTAAATAATTCGAAAGTTTTACCAGTGAAACAAATATATAGTTTCTAAATAAAAACAAGGTTTATCTATAAAAAATTTGATTATTTTCCCTATAGTGAAATTTAAAGTCATTATGCTTCATTAACACTCAAGATAACCGAATTTCCTTAGAAATAACTTCTAATTTCCAACCTTATTTTAAATATCTTTGAAGTTAAATAATTCGAAAATTATTCAGAGGTAAAAAATATTTTCCTAAGGAAACATATATATAGTTTCTATATAAAAATAATATTTAACCATAAAAAATTTGATTATTTTCCCCATAGTGAAATTTGAAGTCATTATGCTGCATTAACACTCAAGATAACCGAATTTCCTTAGTAATAACTTCTTATTTCCGACCTTATTTTAAATATCTTTGAAGTTAAATAATTCGAAAATTATTCAGGGGTAAAAAATAGTTTCCTAAGGAAACATATATATAGTTTCTATATAAAAATAATATTTAACCATGAAAAATTGGATTATTTTCCCCATAGTGAAATTTGAAGTCATTATGCTGCATTAACACTCAAGATATCCGAATTTCCTTAGTAATAACTTCTTAATTCCAACCTTATTTTAAATATCTTTGAAGTTAAATAATTCGAAAATTATTCAGGGAAAAATATTTTCCTCAGGAAACATATATATAGTTTCGATATAAAAATAATATTTAACCATAAAAAATTTGATTATTTTCCCCATAGTGAAATTTGAAGTCATTATGCTTCATTAACACTCAGACTTCCTTGATAATAACCTTTTATTACCAACCCCCGAAGCAGTTTTATTCCGTTTTCACCACTCAATCGAGGAACATTTAAATGTTAGTGGCAATGAACTTTCCCCATAGCCCATTTCTAAGGGAAAGAAAGGACTGTCCGTTTTCTAAAGATAGAAACGATCGTGGTAGGTAGAGCTGAAATTATCATTTCACTTTCCTCAAAAGGGTTAACGCTAAACGCGCTTTCTAATAATAACACCAGGGGGAGGCAATGATTGTTCGCTGGGAGGAAAACTTTGAGTAGTTGTGTTATTAGGGATGTTTGAGTTCTAAAAAAAGTTATAAAGTTATTTTTACCAAAATTGAACTCCCTGGGGTTTTTTTTGTACATTAAATACTTTTTAAAAATATGCTTTAATATGAAAATTCATTTCGATGGAATTTTTTTTTCTTGTTTGTTAAATTATTGTAATAAGAAATGTTTCTTTTTGTAAAGTACGCAATAACACAATTAATACACAACATACACAATTCATTTACAAATAAAAAGAAGCAATGGATAGTATTTTTTTAATAATTAAAAAAAAATCAATTTGTATTATTCTTCTATTTTATTTTTGAATAATTTAATATTTAAAAAAATAATTGTGATTTATATTGTATAGTTCTACAAGTGTTATTTTCCTCAAATAAAATCAACCCATGAATACTTATTGTTAGTTAAGATTATTTATTATTTGTAGTTAATTCTATATCATATATTGTTGATTGTTTGTGGGCATTAATGTACAAAAATGATTTTACCCTTACAAGAAAACCAATTTTTTTTCAAAAGCTAACAAATCTTGCCAGGATGTCAACTACGTAACTCAAATTAATTTATTTCTAAATTTAAGGTAATTTAAACGTAAGTAAGTTAAAATAAAATTTATTAAAATTGAACTCAAAAGTATAGCTCATTGAAATTAAATTTAAAATTGCCAAATAACAAAATTCTCACAAATAACAACACCGGAAAAACTAGATTGGTTGTGTATGTTGGTTTATTGCTTCGCTCGACGTGCGCTTATACCAGGCATAATCCATTGTAATTTATAATAATCCATTGTAATAATTATCTCAATAGAGGGCATCACTACTTGCTCGTAAGTGAATCTGTCTAATTTTAGAGACAGAGGCCAACTAGAGGATCCTCAGAATTGGCTTGTCACCCAAAGAGGTATGGGAACTTGGAGGACTTTGTGACCACGATGGAATTTAACGTGCACCAGTCACCATTAGCGTACGGGATTCTTCGACTGGCAGGGCTGAAACTCGCAACCTTAGGGATGCCAGTCCAAGACACTACCAACCAGGTTATTCCGGCTACCGGGAAAAACTATTTGGCTGCACGTTATTCAAAAGCCGCGCCTTTAAAAAATCTCCTTCAATTACCCCGATGAAGGAAGTTCGTGCACAAAGGTCTATGAATAGCCCCTTTGCCATTGACCCTCATCGTGCAAAGACCTCCAGATTACTGGAGCACGGAAGAGGTGGCCCACTTTCTAAGCGCGCCGCGTTGTTTAGCTGTGTTTGAACCCTTTCTGTGGGGTGGCTATCGGGGACTTCCTCGTTTGTTTTGTCGTAGGACTTTCTCTCGAGTTGGGAGCCCAGGTGGCCTAGTGAGATTGATCGAAGCCCATTACGATAACAATCTGCGCACTGTACCGGGTGCGGGCCCGATTCCCGGCTTCCCCTGGGTGTAATTTCTCTCTCTGTGTCAATAAAAATTCTGTCTTACTTGACGAAGGTTTATAAGAGGGTCTCTGATCAAGCACACACGTCTGAAAATACATGTATCAACCAATCAACCAATTCTCAAGAGGTTTGGGGCCCGGGTAGCCAAACTGGGTTTGATCGTAGCCCATTACGCTGACAGTCTGTGCAGTGCACTGTAACGGGTGCGGGTTCGTTTCCCGTCTTCGCCTTGGGTGTACTTTCTGTCCGGGGTAAATTCTGTCCGTGTCTGTCTTACTTGACAAAAGTTTATAAGCGGGTCTCTGATCAAGCACACAAATTGGAAAATACATGTACCAACTTACCTATCTCACGAGGTTTTTTCCTAAGATTAGATAATTTAATAGATATAGATATTTAGATAATTTGTTTATTTCAAATTTTGCAGTTTGTTTGTTTAGTATTTTTTTATTATTATTGTATTGATTATTTTTATTTCCTATTATTGCATATTAAATTACTTTTTGTCTCTTTGTTACTAATTAACCTTTTTAATCCAAAATATATGTAAATATTGCTATTATTATAAATCAGTTAATTATTTAATAAAAACCTATAACTAACACGTAGGTGGTATTTTCTCTTAAATGTTTCATGTTCGTTGTTATTATATCTTCAAACCTGGTGATAAAATGCTTAGGTTGTTAAGACTTGTTATTTAAAAAAATAACATATTTATGTCATGAGACTGACCATCTATTTTAACATAGCCAAATGGATTCGAAATAATAACAAAAGGCCCAATTTAAATAAAATTGCTATTTGAATTTAAAAGCAAAGAGAAAAATTTTATGATCAGATGAATTTTATAAGGCTAATATCGGATATAGTTTGCTATTCGATAATAGTTTTGCGTATTCTATTTGAGGCTAATAGGAGCATAATAAAAAAATAGTATTCAAATACTTGTAGACTGTGACGGTGTTAAACTCGAGGCAAAATCCGGTAAATTATATGCAAATGTGTAACATAACATTGGGGGGGGGGGGGGGATAATCTCTTTCACTATTTCAATAAATTTCTTATTTTTTTGTGCGTTTGATACTACTAGGTAATTAAGGAATAATGAATATAGAGAAAAAAGCGTCCTTTTTTTAAAAAATTAGGACTTGTGTAACTAATTTTAATATAATTTGAGAGCACACACGGACAACTATATTGAAACGTTACAAAATCAACCATAATTTTTATTTGATGCTTTTTTTCATGTATTTTTTTAGTTTGCTAGTTATTATAGATATTTTTATTTTAATTGACATTATATAGACCCAGATTTCTGCTACCAGAATAAAAACGTTTTATTCTCAAATTTAGTTTTTATTCTCAAATAGTTATCCTAAAACTATTTACTTAAATTAAAAAGCGAATAAAAGCATATTTTTATAACTTTAAATTAAATTAGAAATTCAAATTAAAAATACCATATGACTTTACTAATGTTAAATGCAAAGTTTATTTTATTTTCAGTAAAAAATGAGCTAATAATACAAAGTAATGAAAATATAATTTTAAGGGAAAATATAAAATATATAAAATTAGTTATTTATCTTAGAATGTTAACATTTATTTGATTACATTCATTTTATTATTTACTTACGATGATTCCTTCTTTTCAATTTTTTTTTGTTGATATAATTTAAATATTTTCTTTAAGTACATGGAATCAGGTTAGTAAAACGGGAAACCTTAAATTAAATTAATTAAAATTAATTAATTAATAATTAAAAAAAACCTTAAATATAAATGTTATGCATTCCATTACACTTCTGGGTACAACTCCGTAAACATTCTTCAAATGTTTTTCTTTCTAATTTGATTGAACTCGGATATGTATATGTAGAAAAATTCATTGCAAGAAACTTAAACGCAATCGTAGAAAATGATATTAAAAATTTTAACATAAATATTATGAATTTCATCACACTCCGGGGTAGAACTTCGTAAACATTGTTAATTTTATTTTAAATTTGAATAAACCCGGATATGTAGAACCATAATACCAAAAACATAAACACAATCATAGAAAACCCTATTATAAAAAAAAATTCAACATAAATATTATGAATTTCATCACACTTCGGGGTAGAACTTCGTAAACATAATTAATTTTATTTTAAATTAGAATAAACCCGGATATGCAGAAAAGTTCATTGCGATTAACGTGAACGCAATCATAGAAAAGCAGAAAACGTTCTGACCTTGATTTCGTTATTTTTACCTAAGAAAAAAGATTCTTTATTATCTAAAAGAATGCAGGTTATGAAACATTCTTCCATTACACGAACAGAATAACAACATAAACATCAGTAAGATAATATTCGTAAGAATGCGAAATTAGGCCTAAAAATCTCGTATTTCAGACCAGCACGCCACTTGTATCCTGAACGATGATGGGAGAAATCTGGCAATTTGGAACAAAACCCCGAAGGGTGAGAACAAACAATCCTCCTGGGTGTGATTAAAATCGTTTGTATCCTTTTCATTGGGTGCCGAAAGCACCTTGATGCCCTGCTATGTGGGATTTGAAAAAAAACCCAGATCCAATCCTTTTATTCACGGTCGAATGGAACGAGCTAAGTGAATATAATGATGCCTCAAACGTTCGATTGGAACTTGACACATATTCTCCTAAACGGATACAGAACGATGCGTTGGTTTGGAAAAAGGTTTAACTATCTAATGGTTTTGAAAAAAATGTATTCGAAAAAGAGAATCAGAAAATGCATGTAAAGATATTTGCGGAGATTTGAATCAAAATCTTTTAAACAGATTAAAATAAAACTTAATATTCAAGACATTTATAATGATATGTCTTATTTACCCTCGCTTTTTTTTCTAGTTATCGACTAAAAAAATTAATAAACTCTTTCAAAACAAACACCTAAGTTTGCTACGTAATAAAATCGTTTTTAATAAAAAAAAAGATTATTAAGGACATTTTTAATCTAGTTTGCTAGCTCATATCGAGCTGTAGCGCCCTTAAGATTTTGAGCATCAATGGAATTCACGCTATACTGTTTCTTTGTAGTACTCACTTTTCAATGTATGTAGGTCCGAAATAAAATAAAAATAATAATAAAAAATAAAGAAAAAAAATGAAATAGCAAAATAACTAACAGTTTTAAAGAATTTGTTCACAACTCTTTATAAAATAAAACTAATTTTAGCCTACACTCTTAAAACAAACGAGCGGTTTTAACTCAGTCTGAGTTAATTTCCACTCCTTTCCGGTGCCGAAAATGCAATTCCCCTATAGGAGTGGATTTCACTCTTTTTGCGGAGTGGGTAAAAGAAATAAAAGAAATCAATCTACGTCCTGCACTCTTAAAACGAGCGGTTTTAACTCAGTCTGAGTTAATTTCCACTCCTTTCCGGTGCTGAAAATGCACTTCCCCTATAGGAGTGGATTTCACTCTTTTGGGTTTAAAGAGTTGTCAAAAATTTCCAGTTATAACTCTTGTCTAGCGGATTTTTTTTTTTTTTGGCACAACGAAACATTACCCCACAGAGTTAATTAGACATGATGGCGTGTTTTATTGAGTAGCCGTGGGAAATGTTCAGTAATGGATCGTTGAAACAAAGTTAATCGCCTCAATCTATATTCATGAAGATGTTACACTTTTTTCTAATAAAGATTCAATGTACTTAATCAAGCGTTGCGCTACAAAATTTTATTGAAATCTACTCAATAAATGAAGTAAGAAATGTACTTTTTTGGAAACGATATGCTATTAATCTAAATTTTCACTAAGCATTGGACCAGAAAAGATAACTTAAAAACATATGATAAAATGTGTAAGAGGCAGGCACTTTAATTTCATTACTTTACCCTTAAATTCATTTATTTAATCATTTATTCATTTATTCTAACACTTTTAATTGCACAATATTTTTCAATTGAAAAGTCATTTTAATATCATTTTCAGGTAGAAGTGTAATCTAATATCTAGTAATTTTTTTTGCTAAAGCTGCACCACCTGTTGCATATTCAGGTACAAATAGATCAAAGTGTACACTTAGAATTTGAAATATGAATCATTTGAGCAAAAACCTGAGAAATGGTTTAAAAGAAAACCGAAAACATAGTGAAACATTTCCCCATACACCACCGTTGTAGCTACTAGGAACCATCTTTTTGGTAAAAACCAAGAGAAAATAGTTTTAACAGTGTAACCGTAGATTACTCTTTATGTTCTGGTTACCCCGAAATATATATTTTCATGGTTGAAGTTTCTATAGAATCTTTGACATCGAAAATACAATAGACATTTCTTTTAATTCTTTTGATTCATATTTCATTGGAAGTTAAAGTATACTTTTATGAAACATATTCTTACAACCACCCTTCTTCTACGCAGCCAAACGCCACAATGACCCGCAGACCATCCAACAGCCTGTTCGCCTTCGCCCTTCTGGTCCTCAGCGGGCTGGTCATCCAGCAGGCCGAAGCCGGCATAGGCGGCCTACTGGGGCTGGGCGGCAACAAAGGCTTCGGCGGCAAGAAGACATCAGAAATGTTGGTCGCGGCCAGCATCCTGGCATCGCTCATCTCCAAGCACAAAGAATCCCAGTCCAACAACAAGCCAAGAGCTCCTATGATGCCCATGCCCATGCCGCCATACGGAGGGTATGCCGCCGGTAGCTCTCCATACGGGTCATACGGTGCAGCTGGGTATGGCGGAGGTCTGGGATCTTCCCTGTATGGCGGATACCCAGGTCTGGCGTCCGCGTATGGCGGAGGGTTCGCCAGTCCATCCGCTGGAGGGTATGGCGGATACGGAGGATACCCTAGCTATTAAGAGGGTGGACTGTTTGTTTGATGAGATATTATATGGTATTATTTTTTTTGAGAATATAAGTATTATTCATGGTAACTAGTCTGGAGCAGCGCGGGTACGGGTGTGAATATTTGGATTTGAAGTTGGGGTTAGTGGATATGTGTGTACTTCCCGATTGAAACTTTGATTGTATTTTTTCTATAAGTATGAATTTTTAAAAAAATTCTTTCAGTTTATTTTTAGTTTTTGAAAGTTACATATCTGATCATCAAAACTGGCCTTAAAAATTGAAGGAACTCATTTACAAGGCAACGAATATATTCTATTTTTTCTCAATCTTTAAAATTTCAATTTTAACTCTTTTGTTTTGCTTACCTTAAAACTTTTCAAGCTTAGTCTTTTTGCTCCAAATTTTCAAGTAATACTTTTTCGGACTTTTCTCTTTCTGGTCTTACCTTTTTTTTACGCTCTGCACAATTTTCTTATTAGAAACTTTAATCACATTTAAATTTCTTAAATGCAACAACTTTAAATGTCCTGTCTTTCCTTTTTCATAATTTCTTACTATTTCTGGGTTTTTAGTTATGAAATTATAAATAAAAACTGATAATTTTATAACTAAACTCCAAGTCAACCATATCTTACATGTCCGCAAAAGCTCTTTTTTATAAATCGAAACATAATTAATAATTTTAATGTGAAATCAATCAATTAACTTTCTTCAATCAAGAAGTACACGCCTTCTTCCGGAATAGACCAAACATATACTCTGTCTAAGTAAAATAGAAGCTCCAAGGTCGCACGTTTTCTTTTCCCCTGGCTGGTTGTCATAGAAACAACGCGGCTAACAACAAAGCAAGGCCATATTCTCTTTATATCAGATGGGGGGAAAACTGACATTGAGGCTGCTATTTTTCGTGAACAGACTGCAAGGCCCTGTCCACACTTGTGTTCCTGACACTGGCTCTTTGCGGCATGCGTTATTGCACTACAACACCAAGCGTTATACAACTGCTATATAAGCCAAAAGGCATGCGCACGCATTGCGGTTTCTATGTTGCATGCGCTTTCTACATTTGAGTAGTAGAAAATGGCGAATGGTCAGTAACCCAAGTGTAGACATAGCCTTTTGAACTACTGTACCCTTACAGATGATCCTTATATCCAATCCTGTCACAAGTACTCAAGCAGAGATTCCTCCCCTTGTATATAAGTCCCAAAGAGCTCATCCTTATATCATTCGATATATGTATTACTTTATATAGTGGATGTGTGTCAAAGATGTGTGACCGGTCCCTCGTATATAGCTGTGCAATATGTGGCAGGGGCCGGAGAGTTTATTCTCATTCTATCGGCGCCATTTCGTTGGCGCTTTCATAATCATGTATTAGAATTTTTTATTCGAATAAAAGGATTTATTATAAGTTGTGTTTTTTTTTGGTAATTCCATGTAACTGTAGTGTAAGTCACAATTTAAGAGAAGATTAAAAGCTTTTTAAATTAGAAAAATAAATCAAATTAAGAGGGACTGTCAGTCCCATAGAGCTAATGCATTAGTTTTGAAATCACACCTGTTGCAAAAGAATTGCTCCGCCATGTTATCCCATTTTCACCAGGTATGGGAATCATCATAACATCAATTTAAAACAAATTTGAAAAGAAAATAAGATCCGGTTATTTAATTATTAATTGACAAAGTTTTAAAATAGTGTCGCCATCTGCTGTATATCTTTGGGATTTTAAAACTTCAAAAATATATAATTAAATAACTAGATGACATTTTCGTTTCAAATTTGTTTCATTTCGATGTTAGGTTGATCCCCATACCTGGGGAAAAAAGGCTAACATGGCAAAGCAATACTTCTGCGGAAATTGTGATTCCAAAACTAATGCTTTAGCTTTATGGGACTGACTATCCCTCTTAAATAAAGCACGTTACATTATTTAGTCATAATAAGTGTAGATCAGCCATTCCGCTATTTTTATATTAATTAAGTTAGGATTTTTTATTTTAAATGTAGAATCTTGAAATCATTGTTTTTTTATTGATTACATACAGAAAGAATTTTTGCATGGAATTAAGCCTTTTATTTTATTTTTTTCTCAAGCATAGAAACTTAGAAAAATTGTTTAGATATTAAAATATAAATAATATGTTTTTTTACGTTTATGTAAAAAGTAAAAATAAAAATTAGTTATTTAGCTTACCTGCTTAATTCGAAACTGTTTTAGAGCTGATCTGTACTTTCCTAAAATTGTGAGAATCCTTGAAAATTCATTCCAGTTACAGATGAATTTTATTTGAATATATCCTAGTTTACATTGAAGAACTTTATTGTAGTACCTTTCTCAATAAAATTTTTAAATGACTTGTCACATTTCCGAGTTTTAAGGACAAGCAATAGAAACTGTAGATAAAATTTGTTTTAGACAAATCTCCCTAAAACATACTAAACATAAATATTTTTTTTGCACGTTTACGTATTGGTACGAGACACAAAAGTCTTATTTTTTTTTATTTCTATATGGAAACTTTATTAATTTTTGTGTTTGATAGAACAGATAGTTAACAAAATTTCCCAGAGTTTTTAATGAAATGTTGTTTAAAGATTTTTTTTAAGAATTGCAAATTATTAGTAATTGATGTTGATAATTAGCTTTCAATATAAGTCACGAAATATTGTTTTTATAACAACGTGCAAAAAGTTCTTTTTTATATCATATTCATTCATAAATCGTTGCGATAATGACACTTTACGTGCTTACATCACAGACATCGGCACTAGTGCGGTAATGTAAATAAGAGTATCTGATTGGTAGAAAACAAAATGATGTCATGAAACTCACTTATTTCTATGGGTTCATTACTTTTGTATTTTCTAATATATCCATGGAAACTACAAGTACTACAAAAATTATTAAAGGAAATTAAATAAGACAGAAGTTAGAACACAAATTTCACGCCAAACACCATCAATAGTATAAATCTCCGAATATCGCCATGGGAACTAAATGATGTCATGAGAATCACTCATTGGTTGAAATACTTTTTTGCACTTTATTATAAAAACATATTGTAAGCAAGCACGTGCCAAATAATACTTTATTAAGCTCTTGTCGTTATTTCACTCGACCTACGGTCTCGTGAAATAAAAGCCACTCGCTTAATAAAGTATTATTTTCGGCACTAGTTGCTTAAATAACTATATTTTTGTAAAAGTAAACACTTTCTAATGTTTGGAGTAATACAATGTATAAATTTCCTTTACATAATTTTCATAAGTATGTACGAATAATTAAAAAAAAATATTAAGCTGAAGTTGAAAGATATGTTAAACTAACAGTTCTTCCAAAAATGCGTTCAAAAATTGACATATCCGTAAGAACGTACGAGGTTTGACATCGTATTACTTTACGGAAGTGTTATTAACTTTAGCGAAAACATAAGAATACGTTATTTTAAGAAGAATGTGGTATACACTCTTAAAACAAACGAGCGGTTTTAACTCAGTCTGAGTTAATTTCCACTCCTTTCCGTGCCGAAAATGCATTTCCCCTATAGGAGTGGATTTCACTCTTTTTGCGGAGTGGGTAAAATAAATAAAAGAAAACAATATACGTCCTACACTCTTAAAACGAGCGGTTTTAACTCAGTCTGAGTTAATTTCCACTCCTTTCCGGTGCCGAAAATGCACTTCCCCTATAGGAGTGGATTTCCTTCTTTTGTTTTAAGAGTGTATTTTAAGTAAGTTAAAAGAAACAAGTAAGATTGTAACAGAAACTGTCACTTAAAACTGCTTCCACGCACATTTCACGGGTAAAAAAAAGTGTCAAACACAGCATATAGTTCTATAATAAACCTTTAAACGTGAAAATTAAAAAAAATATATTCGAAAATTAAATAAATATTCCTTACAGTTTGCTAAATTTTTTGCATGGAATTGACTTAAAATTACATTTAAATCCTAATTCAATGTGTAAGTCAACAACATACGGTTGACAGATGGCCGTCCGGACAGACGGGCAAAAAGTATAAAAGTTGGTCTCGGAAAAGAATTTTTAAGATCATCCGACGGATAGAACACATTTTGGAATTGGCGTACGGACAGACGAACATTAACAGCAGATAACCTACTTTTACATTTTTTGTATTTTTTTTTCAAATTAAAAAAAAAAGATAAGTAGACTAAATATATTGAGGTATACATATATATTATAACATCTCATTCCAATCTAATTTATATTAGTAAAATAATTTTTCATTTTTATTTAATATAGATAGATTTTCACATTTTTAAGTGTTTTTCGAAACATTTTTTGTAGCTATTTTTTGTAGCTAAAATTTTTGTCAGACTTTATATCACGTCAGTAAAAAGGTGGGGGGGGGGGGGGAATCAAACATAGTTTTAATGGGTTGAGCTTTTTTCTGAGAAAATTCAAAGCTGTGCATATAAAAAGAATCATTATATAATCGTCATAAAAAATGATATATATCACAAGTAATAAGATAGTTAGAAACAATTACAAAAAAGATAATGAGCTTCAGATAAAAAAAATGGAAAATAAAAATTTAATTCATGTGAGAAAACCAAGAAAATCAATAAGAAATGGAGCGGATTATTTTCCTGTTACTTAAATACTCATTGAAATTATAATAGAAAAGTACATGTACATGAAAAGCACATGAAGAATTACTGTCACCTAGAACCACTTCCATACAAGATTTATCCAACTTAAAAATGCCAAATATAGGGAGACCGGGGCTAGTTTTCTCATGAGGCAAGTTTCCCACTAGGCCTTTTATTGGAAATGAGCCGTTAGGGGCCCCAACTGAGGACTTGTTTTATGAAACAACACATCATATATCACCCACGAATTTTTTTGTCATTTTGTCGTTAGAGATGTTTTTGTGATCTTTTCAACATAGAGTAACTTTTCATCCTTACGATAAGACTTAAATTTAATGTAAAGGAGAGGAGGGTATTATGGAATGGGGTTGTTTCACGGAGGATCTGGCAATAGCTCTGCGGTTTTTGTTTTCATGTCTCTCGAATTACTGTTGTTTTGGTATTCGGGAGTGAGTTTTCGAAGATAATATTTTAGTTGTTAATTTTTTAAAATTCCAACTCCTTTCAATGCAAGTTTTCCTTGATAAATGATTAAAACAACCAACAGCACAGCAAGAAATTGTAATTTTTAAAAATAACAAACAAAATAACTTATTCTTAGAAAACTCAATTTCGAATATCAACAAAAGTAATTCGAGAAACATGAAAACAAAACCGCAGAGCTATTGTCAGATCCTCCGTGAAACAACGCCATAGTCGGGGAATATGGAATACCGTAGTTTCAGCTCTCTCTCGTGCTGCCATCACGTGGAAATCCCGTGAAAGAGACCTAAGCAATCTCCCATGATGCAGTGCACAAAGAGTTCACTTCTTGTCGCTATCGTTACAGTCAAAAAGTTCTATAGTAGGGTAGAGACTGAACCTTTCAACAGCAAGATGGACCAACACGGAGACCATATAGGGTGGCATGTAGGGCCCGATGGCCGAGTGGTTTGGATCGCAGGCCATAACGCTAGCAGTCCGCGCGCTGTAACGGGTGCGGGTTCGATTCCCGCCTTTGCCCTGGGTGTACTTCCTTTCTCAGTATCAAAATTATAAATTAACTAGCACTTTTGCCACTCTATTCGTGCTCCGTAGTGAGCCATGGCTGCCGATGGCGTCTCAGTACGAGTCGTTCCTCTACCCTACTATAGAACTCTTTGGTTACAGTCGCTGCAAAAAAATGTGTTTTTGGAATTTTGAAAGTTTATTCCGGAAAGTGTTCAAACATCTTAATCTACCAGAAATCATGATACTTTTATTGTTCCGAATAATGTATACTAAAAGAAGAGTAGTTTGCTATACTGCAGTCGGTTTTTAGCTATCAATGTATTATCCATCAGTAAAATATATCATAATCCAAAAAGGCGTGCCGGGTATTATGGAAGACTAGGTATTCTGATGTATCGTTCCAAGGGAAGAACACTGTCAGGGAATCTATAATTGCAGAAAATTATCCAATAAGTAAAAACTCCCCATACATAGTGCACTGTTAAAAAATTTGTGCTTGGTTTCACCATGATATTGGTTCCTTTCACCATGATATTGGTTCCTAGTATGCAACGGCTGTGTGGTGAAATGTTTCACCTTTTTTTCGGTGTTTGGTTGAACCATTTTTCTGTATTTGGAAACAAAAACCCGAGAAATGGTTCAACCGAATACCAAAAATATGGTTTAACGTTTCACCACACAGTCGTTGCAGCTACTAGGAAGCAATATCATGGTGAAACCAAGCACAAAATTTTTAACAGTGTGAATGATTTTACCAAAAAAATAAAGTTTTATGTTGCACAAAAATTTGGAGCAAATTTGCTGGCTATACAAAAATGGGAAGGAATCTCGCCAGATTTTTGCGTATTTCATAACTTTCAATTTACTGGACCATATATTTTTATTACCAAATCTAGACCTTGTCTCCCCTACTATTTATTTGTAGTTTAAACTTTTAAAAGACAAAGTTTGCTATTTTCATTTGTTTTCTTTCGCAAGTAAAATTAATATTATTTTCCACTTGAAAAATTTATTTACAGTTCAAAAATAATTATGTATGATTGCTTGGGTCAAATCCAATCGCATCCGTTTCGGTGACATTTGGAGTATTTGGAAAATGTCAACACTCCTTAAATAACGAACAAAATTTTAGATAAAGTTTCTCATGCTATTGTTGCTGTGGCAACAGCGTTTTAAATGGCTAATTATATGGGTAGTTAGTCGATTGACAGGTTTACCACATTTCCATTCAGATCCGCAGACAGACGGACAAAAAGTATGAAATATAAGTATCTGATGCTATACCTTTCTAACAAGAAAATAATTTTTAAGATTCGACGGATAGAACAAATTTTTGAATGGGGTTGGGTATGTCGAATAGACGGATATCATCTTGCATGCCAATACCTACTTTTCCATTTTTAATTTTTGAGAAAGAAAGCTATGAAATGTTTAGCTAATGTAAACAATGTGTTGAAAACAGTAACGATAGATGGCACCACGTAAAATAGTGAACCAAGTTACTGGTTGAATAACAAAACCGAAGCCGCTTTGGATCAGAATCCCGTCACTTAGACCTCTACTATAAAACATATGGGCTCAACAAAGAAATAAAGTGCCAAACACAGCATTTAATTCAAATTAAACATTTAAATGATGTATTTGGCTTTCGTTTATTTCTGTCGAAAATCTAACCAATATTCTTTATCGTTTGTTAAATGTATTTATATTTCGAAGAATAAATATGTAACTTTCCTCGCTCTTAACTAGAACCTCAACACTTCATATCAGCATACAACAACATTAAGTCTATATATTAATTTCAAAGCCAACTGAACCTACTGATATTTAAATACCGTTTTACAAAAACAAACAAGTAGTTGTAACAGAATCTGCCACTCAGCCCGCTTCCACACAACATTTCTGTTCAACAGAAAAAGAGTCGCCAAATACAATATTAATTCTATTATAAATATTTACACGCTAAATTTGGCTAGTTTCATTTATTTTATTTCGAAAATTCAATAATTATTTCTTCAATAATTATTCAATAGCTATTATCGTTAGCAAAAATTAATTTATATTTCAAAGTATAAATATGTAATATTCCTCTCTTTTAAATAGAACCAAAACATTTCATTATCAACATACAAACAACGAATCTCTTAGTGAAATATATTTGACGTCATTTCAAACGGATTGATGTCGCAAAAATAAATTTATTTTAATTTATTATTTAAAAGAATTAAAGGTTCCCCAGTGAGAGTGTTGCGAATGGCAACGGTGATTTAATTCTAATAAAAATGGCTTCTTATGCTTTTTTAATGAGCATTCAATTTTGCAGTTTTTTAAATAATTGAAGTACTTCGAATTCGAATTTTTTTTCTGAATTTTCAATGTCTTCAATTTCGATGCGCTGAATTTTTGACGTATCACATTTGACTGTAGCATTTGTAGTTTTGGCTATGAAAGTGGGTGACGGACGACAGACGGACGAACAGACAGTCTAAACGATTATAATACCTTCCACTTTTTACGTTTTAAACGTAGTGTAGAAGCTAATTTACGTTATAAACGTAGTGTGGAAGCTAAAATCAATAAAAAAAGACCTAATTAAATAAATATTATTAAGACGTCATTATTCATTAACATGTGCTTAAATTTAAATGAAATATTATGTTTTCTTTCAAAATAAAACAAAGTAGAAAGCCATCTACCTCTTTTTTAGTACAAATAATGTAAACAATCAAAGAATTCTATTTTATTACTTATTATGACGTCATAATAAACAGACTCATCTCACATTTTTAAATAAATTAATGTTAAATAAATAAAGTCCCTCGTTTGATAAATGAGTTGCAACGATGATTTAAAAAAATAATTGGAAAATGCTCTTCTTATACTTTTTTTATTGTGTATGGAATTTTGAAGTTTTCACCCTACTTTCAATTTTATAGTTCGAAAGAAGTAAAAAAAAAATGGAAAAGTAGGTATTGACACAATGGTGCACAAAAGAAACAATTAAGTTTTGATCAAGAAATTTTTACTTTCAACATGTACTTTTTTTTCAGGGCCCTAGATTGGAGAATGTATTCTTTAATGAGAAGTATCTGCGTTTCTAATCAGAAATTTTGATTTGTAAATAGAGTGACTAGTTGTAGTGAATTCCGTAGTACAGTACTAATTTTTAGTCGATTGTCCTGATGAAGTTTTCAAAGAGTTCTATTATAAATGTGAAAGGTCCTGTTTTCGGATTTGTACTGCAAAATGTCCGGTACTTGCATAAGATTTAAAGTTTTGCAAGAAACCATATTTCATATTAGAAGTAAAAACAAATTTATTTAAAAATTCGAAAGTATTGTAACTAATTAAAATAAAACCTAAGATATATGTTAATCCACTTCACATGCATTCATTTTAATCGTCAAATAGTTAATAAAATTGGAACAAAACACACACACACACAAAACATAATTATAATACATTTTAGTTTCCTCGATATTTTTTATGGGAACCGAAACAAAATGATACATATTTGCAATTTTTTTCGTCTTTCCTGATAAAAGTGTCGATTCATTTCCCTGATTTTTCAGAAGTAAGACTACTATTACACTCACGTGTATGTCTTAAAATAGTTGATATATGCCGGAAACGTAAAGGGGAAACAGGGTATACTTGACCCAATTTCCAGTTTTTCAATTCTTAATTAAAAAAAAACCTTTTTATATGAGTGTGTAAATGTAGTAAATTAACACTGAATAAGGTATTTGACTAAAAAAAATTTTCTTGCTTAAAATATTCTTATGCCAAAAATATTAGACCTTTATTTTTTCTTTCTTAATGCATACAAAATTTATCTTGGTATAGCTTTTTATCTAATACAACACATTTGACATTATCAAACAAATCAGAATTACTTTATAATGTTTACCGAGGTAGTTTCACTTAAAAAAATTAAAATTTAAAAAATTAAAGCTAAATATAACAAATTCTTACCGTGAAACTCGGAATTGAACTATTATTATATTCAATCACCCAGACCCACACATTTGACACAAAGACGACAAGTATTTTCCTACTGATTCTAAAGCAATCATTTAGTTATTTTGGATTCGAGTCTAATTTGGCGGGGAAAAGTCAGAAATATTATCCGAAGGTCATTAATTCCTAAAAATGTTGTACAAAGTTCGAAAGATTTATGAGCCAGCTGCAAAATATGGCGGGAATATCTCATTGATACCATTGGCATTCTATGCGAACGTCAGAGGTGCCGACCCCCCCCCCCCTAGAATTTTTTTACTCCCCCCCCCAAAAAAAAACCCGGTGTGGATTTTATATTTACCTGGATTTATGGAGTACACTGAACCTAAGTAATTTTCACCACACAGTGTATATATAAATAGGAATCTTTACGGTGTATACATGAAACTTTATAGTAAAATTATATTTTAAGTACCAGCGAATGGGGAAACTTTGTCCTAAGAAGTAAAACACAAGAACTGACTTTCTTCTTGAGTATTTTTCTAATGATAGGTCAACGCAGAGTTGCCCCTAATTGAAAAAGAAAGCACATTTTAATAGCTTTTATATTACGGAATTAAAACTTATTTTAATTTTCCTTTAAATAGATTTTTTTGCAGCAAAAGCTATCGGGAATCTAAATAATCCGTAAAAATTCCGCTCAAAATTTATGTAATTGTATAATTTTTTAAATCAATAAAAATAGCCGGACACGTGATCGAATCAAAAACAGCATCCAATTCCTTCTCTCAATTCTTAATGCATAAAAATGCTCTCTTCGCATTTTATGTAATGCAACACATTTGACATTATCAAACTAAATCGGAATTATTCTATTAGGTTTACAGATATAGTTTCACTTAAAAAAGTTACAATTTATTAAGTTACTAAAATTAAAATTAAAGTTAAATAGTAAACAAAATTCTTACCCTGAAACTCGGAATTGAACTTTCTTAACTATATTCAATCACCCACACATTTGACACCAGACGACAAGTATCTTCCTACTGTTTCTAACTAAGGCAATGGCGGGAAAATGGCTTGGGCCTGAGTATGTATACTAAGCCAGAAATATTATCCGAAGGTCATTCATTCATAGAAATGTTATATACAAAATTCTGAATATTTATGATGTCTGCTTCAAATGCTATAACAGTGATTAAGAAATGTTTATGAGAAATAATTGTCAGCACAGTTTCTTCGATGCCGGGCCTCTTAAAATAGAATTATCATTTTGCAGATTGTTAAAGATTTTATTTGCGATACCTGTTTTATTATGTGATTTATAAAAAATTAGAAAATTTTCGAATACGTTTTTGTTAGAAATTTATATTTTTAGTTTTTTTCGTTGTTGTTAATATTAAACATGAAGTTCTGTTATAATTGATCACGACTTATTTAGTGCCAGCTACTGATATTGTTCAAAATCAACTTCACAAAACTTCAACACTTGCAAACAAAGCGTCGCCGATTTGCTTAGGAACCTAAACACTATCTAGATCAATCGACAGAATATCACATTATTTCCTGTTTCAGATTGACATAAAAACTAGCTATTTTAAAATCTAAAATAAAAATTGAGGTATCAGAAACACGTAATTATTTTTTGTACAACTTAGAACTACATGCAGTCGGTTTGAAGCAAAACAAAAAATGCTGTATTCCATATTTATAATTTTCAAATACAAAAAAAAGGCAACTATGTCCATAAATTAAGAGGCCGCTATAAACTGTTAACGTTTTATGGAGTAAAATATACACCAAAATTTCACATTGTAAAATGCCAATATGCAAAGCTCTTTATTAAATATTTTAACAATGTAAATACTTTTAAAATTAATGCAAAAAATCAATAAATATAGTTTTTGAACTATAATAATCTATTACGTAAACATTTAATTAAGAGAAAATGACTTTTAAAATTTTATTTGAATGCAAGAAACTGAAGAGATTTAACTTTTGTGTTAAAAATGTTCAAAAATATTTTAATGTAACTTTGAAACTCAAATTATTAGTAATATCAAATATAATTAACTTCTCAGTATTAGAATCCTTTCTTTATTTGCCCAACCTTCTGACAGACGTATAAACCCGTCAAATGATTGTTTTTCCAGCAACACATATAATTTTTAAATTGTTATAAATTTAATAATTTTATTAAATTCTAAAATTTAAAGCATGGAGTTGTCATTTATAACCACCTACTACAGAAATATAATTTTTTAAATTAAGAAATTAAATAGATAGTTAAAATTTTAATTTAAACTCAAGCAGTGAAAACAAGTTTACATTTCAGCCAATTTGCTTTTTCAGAGGGTTAACAAGATTAAAATTATATAATTACGAAAATCTTAACGGAATCACTGCCATAACACTTCAAAATAAGCTTGGGTATTTATAGTACAGTGCATTTTAACTTCATTTAGTTTAAAATAGATCAAACAGATGCATTTAATAAAGTGTATCTTTGATTTGATGCTTCCCTCCGTTTCGAAAACAACAATCTAAAGCTAACAACAATGGACAAGTTGCATGAAACGCGAAATTCATATTATATGTGTTTTTCTGGTACATTAGAAGCTGCAGATTCCGAATGTAAGGTTAAATATTCACAAATATGTTTAATTTCAACAAAAAATGCATTTGAAATTTGCCGAAAATGTACGTCACTGAAAACAGCTCTGACGTCAACTGTTATGTTTTTTGGCGATGTTTCGATCTATGCTGTAATACACTTTATAAAATAGTAAACCTTACAATTTCTGCGAAACCTCATTAAAAGAAGAAGACAATATTATTTGTAACCAGTTCATATCAAGGAAGTTGAACAGCTTGTTCCAAGTTTGGTTGTTAGTTAAAATACACACACTAGAGCGCGTATGAGCTATTGGAGAATTGCTGTGTTAAAGCTCCTAAAGGAGGCTAGAAATAGGCAGCCGGAATCGATTACATTACATTAATGCAAGAAGTGACCGCTTCTTGGTTTTGCCAATGCTTACAATATTGTGTTTTCATTGACAGCAATATTGTGTTTTCATTTTGTCGGTGATTATTGTAACTATTTTTTTTTAATGTAATGTAATCGATTCCGGCTGCCTATTTCTAGCCTCCTTAATGAGCTTTAACACATCCAATTACGCCTCGTAGTTTAGAACCCTGGTCAAGAGACGAGGGTGTTTTTTTTATGATTCCATTCTTTTCCCCCTTTCTTGATTAGTAACTGTCTCGAAGTTTGTTGCATTCGGATTATTCATTCAAGCAACAGACCTCTCCGAATAGGGAGCGTTATTTTATAACCACCCTGTATAATAGCCGTAAATCAGTGTATCTTTAAAAAAAAATAATTTTATATTTTTTTTCACATTTTGAAGCATTTTTAGTTCCATATTTTTCTGATAAATTAGTGTTTTTGGTGTCGAAGTACAAACGAAATTTTTTTTGAATAATTTTCTAAGTAATGTGGCAATTGAAGATACTAAGACCTAGTTTCTGTGCCTAGTCGGCTCAGTGGCAGCGAGGTATTACGTGCTCGCCTCATATGCCCAAGATCGCTGGTTCAAGCCCCGATTGAGTCAGCAGATTTTTAGGACGAGAGAAAACGTCGCTCGGTACGATGGTCATATGATTATGTGGCATGTTCACTCTTAAAACAAAAGAGTGAAATCCACTCCTATAGGGGAAGTGCATTTTCGGCACCGGAAAGGAGTGGAAATTAACTCAGACTGAGTTAAAACCGCTCGTTTTAGGAGTGTAGGACGTAGATTGTTTCCTTAATTTCTTTTACCCACTCCGCAAAAAGAGTGAAATCCACTCCTATAGGGGAAGTGCATTTTCGGCACGGAAAGGAGTGGAAATTAACTCAGACTGAGTTAAAACCGCTCGTTTGTTTTAAGAGTGTAAAAGATTTCTTGAGCACCCATTGGGCTTGGGTTACTCGGAAAAATTAAATCTCGGCACATATCAGAGTCATTGTAATCTGAGCCTCGGCAGAGGTTATGAAAGCAGACAAGAAGTCCATGTGAATGCCATCAAATAAGCAGGCTAGAGGTCATCTTGGGATACCCAGTGATTGGATGCGAATAGCTCGAAAAACTGACAGCTGCCAAACCATTTGAACTCATAGACACCGCCTACCTAGCTCCTCCCAAATCTATCGCTCGAAAGTGGCAGCGAGAGTCTCCTAGATGATGCCACAAAAAATTGCTCTAAGTTCTGGGAGATAGGCAATAGTTCTGAGCAAAAGGTTAGATCCGCCAAAAACGAAGCCCCATTTCGAAAAACAAATGCTTAAATATTATCTTGCAATGAACACTGCCGTGGGCAGGTAAACTGCAATATCTATACAAATATCTTAGGTCATCGTTACAAGCACTCAATAACTCTAACCTATAACAAAGTATATTGAAAAACTGCACTTATTGGGGCTTGGATGGCCGATGGCCAAGTGGTTTGGATCGCAGACCATTACGCTAGCAGTCTGCGCGCTGTAACGGGGGCGGGTTCGATTCCCGCCTTCGCCCTGGGTGTACTTCCTTTCTCTGTGACAGTTTAGTTTAGTTTGAAATATCATCGCACTAGAGCTACACGAGGGCTGTTGGCGACGGGCGTCGTATTTTAGAACCACAGTCAAGTGACGAGCCGACACCTGAATAGGCTCCCAACGCAACCGCTAGGCGACATCGTACGCAGCGTTAGGACTTTGAATGATATTTAACGTGCACTCCCTCTACACGGTACTAATAGCCCTCGGGGAAACTTAATAACTACCGGTACTATTCGTTGGACATTTTGGGCCGCACGGGCCGTTTATAGGTCGGCAGTTATTTTGGCGATGCCCGGACCCGAACCTGGGACCTTTCGCATGCTAGGGGAATGCCTAACCGACTGGGCTCCCCAGCCCTCTCAGTGACAGTAAAAATTCTTTCTGGTCTGTCTTACTTGACGAAGCTTATAAGCGGTTCGATAGCACAAAAGCGGATATATGTATAAAATGCTTTCGTTATTCATGTCTTAGCTCGTTGACTAATCGAGCTCAACAGCGGAAGTCTCATGATCAAGAAGACACAGATATCATACGACTCGTTAATCTGAATTAAGTACCAAATCAATACCCTACAAGCCAATTTCGACCTCTATTGCCCTGTCATAGAACAATGAATCCTTACTTGATTGTGTGTCTGTGTTTGTTACTTCGGATTTTAAAAGCCTGACAGCAGAAACCACCGGTATAAGTCTACCACCACAACAACAACAACAACTTCAATTACCTGCGCACGGTAGAAGAGTTAAATTCGTCCACAATTAGTTGTGATTGCATTTCCATGATACGGACAGCCAGTCTATTTGCGTCCACACGTGCTTGATAATTAGAAACTCTCCACGCATTGGCGCACTCAATGGACACTTTCACTTCTTGACAAAACATTGACTTTTAAAAAAAAAAGTGTTTGTTTGACAAGTAGAGGGAAGAACGGATTATTTTAAGGAAACCCGTCTTTTTTTTGTGTATGGAGCTTCTTTTTTTAATTACCTTTCGGAGACTAAAAAAGATGTTCCTTCCAGAGTGTGATGACAAGTGTAAGGAAGACCTCAAACTGTGTCAAATGGTCTGGGAGCTTACTATTTAAATGAGTTGACTGTCGGATATTTTTTAATTAACAGTGTGTCTCTTCCTTGGATATCATTGCATATCGTTTGGATCGTTCCTTGGATATCGTTTTGGATTCCTTATCTGTGTTGGGAAGGTAAGTTTGCTATAATGATTGAAAATTGTATTTGCAAAACTCATATTATCTAAAGCATAGCTATGATATAGGGTATGAACCATTCATTGGCAACTTCGTCCGATTGAATTTACGGTTATCAAATGTCGCCAATGAGCAGACCGGACCCTACACTCTTAAAACAAACGAGCGGTTTTAACTCAGTCTGAGTTAATTTCCACTCCATTCCGTGCCGAAAATGCACTTCCCCTATAGGAGTGGATTTCACTATTTTTGCGGAGTGGGTAAAAGAAATAAAAGAAAACAATCTACGTCCTACACTCTTAAAACGAGCGGTTTTAACTCAGTCTGAGTTAATTTCCGCTCCATTCCGTGCCGAAAATGCACTTCCCCTATAGGAGTGGATTTCACTATTTTTGCGGAGTGGGTAAAAGAAATAAAAGAAAACAATCTACGTTCTACACTCTTAAAACGAGCGGTTTTAACCCAGTCTGAGTTAATTTCCACTCCTTTCCGGTGCCGAAAATGCACTTCCCCTGTAGGAGTGGATTTCACTCTTTTGTTTTAAGAGTGTAAAGCATAGCTAGGATATAGGGTATGAATCATTCATTGGCGACTTCGTCCGATTGAATTTACGATTATCAAAAGTCGCCAACGTGCAGACCGGACCCTATATCTCAGTTATACTTTGTAGGAAGTGGGTTTTGCAATTACACCCTTCAATTGTAAATTGCTACAAATAAATACCTAAATGTCGACAAAAAAATTAGCATGTAACCAAATTTAAATTGTATATGCATAGAATAGTTTTGATGCAAATATTATCAATGCAGTTGTTAAGCTCATCCAACTTTTAAAAAAATACAGCTCTTTGCTGAACCCTTTGTAATAAAATAAATTACTAAATGTCTCCGTATAAAAACGAACATGAACATATCTATGGATGCAACATTTCAAATAAATGAGTTATCATACTTCATTAGTATCCTTTCAGAAGATGGCAAGCATTAATTTTGGCTCATGGCTTGTATTTTAAGAATGTATAAGTCAATAGAGAAAAACGTAAATGTTGCCAGATTATAGTGAACCAAATTTTTTAAAAAAATGCTTACTTCGAGCAACATGTTAAACGCGCAGCCTTGTACATCAAGTATTCAATGAAATTCATACGAATCAGCGTATCCTATATTAAACAAAAACACGTATTAAAAAAACTAATTTAAGAATTGGTATCTGATTTGGAAAATTGCTATTTAAAAGCGAGGAATTCTATTTAAATGCGAGGAATATTATATATTTATTTTTAGAAATATAAATTAATTTTTGCAAACGATAAGTAATAATAATTGAATTTTCGAAATTAAGTAAATGAAACTAGCCAAATTTAGCATGTAAATGTTTAATATAGAATTAATGCTGTGTTTGGCGCTTTTTTACCTGTAAGCACAACTGTTGTGTGGAAGCGGGTTAAGTGACAGATTCTGTTACAAACCTACTTGTTCTATTTTACGTTACTTGTACCTTTAAAAAGATTTTTTTCCGTAACATTTCCTTTTCTTAACGTGTATAAAATCTCCATTGTACGTTGTTTTTTTAATTATGAAGCAAAATAATTTAAGAAAACTGTCCAATATTCGTTATCGTGTGTAGTAGCATTTTTCACATAGAAACCAAAAACTTTTCTTAGTTCTTTAAAAACGTATTTATTAATTTAAACACATAAACGTTAACGTTGCAGGCCGAATGTTTTAAAATTGTTTACAATTGTTTATATTAATACAAAAACAAAATTGGTTTTTACCTGTGCCAACATATTAGTATATCTTGAAACAAATTCTCGTAATTTCTCTATTTTTAGTTAATTTTAAAAAGTAAATGTCTTCTTATGTATTTTTGTTGTGCCTATATACATATAGTATCTTGTTTGCTTAAAGATAAAATTTATTTTTTTCTCGTTGATACAAAAGTATCACCTGTAGATATTTTCCAATATTCGCTATCTGTGGTACAATCTAAAATACTGAAATTTTGTTAATGCGTCATTAAAAATATCGTGGCAAATTTTTAAAGTTACATTGTGTTTAGTATTTCTCTTTTATATTTTAATCAAGTAAATGAATTTGAATTTTGGTAAATTGAGCTGAAAATTTGCCTAGGTGACTATCTCATACACAGTTTAATCGTTTCAAATACTTTTTATTTAATTTTTCATTCATTCGCATTTAACGTTTTACTTTCAATCGATTTTTCGTTATTTTATCATATGAATTTAAAAAAACTATAGCTTTTTTTCATACCTTGTCTTTTGTATGAATCTAACTAGAGCAGCATTAAATATTTAACTGTAGATGCATTTATTTGAAAATCAATTCTAGAGTACCCAATCATACGGTGACATAGCTTTTCAATCATTCAACTATAAACTGTAAAAAAAATCTATTATAAAGAAAAAACTGTCAGCTTGTGTGGCAGAAAAATTCCGTTTAATTAAGAGATAATTTTTTTTTTATTTTATAAGAATATTTTGTAGTTTTAACTTATTTTTTTTAATACCCAAAAGATAAAAAATATTCTTCTTCCCCAACGTGGGAAATCGAACTTCTGGTTATCCCAGTATCAGGAGAAAATACTGACCACAACACTACCAAGGAAAAATAGTTTGTAAAAAACACGTTCGAACCGCGAACCATCTTTGATCCGACCCTCTCCCAACTTAGTTTTTTTTACAGAAAACAAAGAAAATAACAATATTTTCCTGTAAATATAGTGGGGGGGGGGGGGTAGGTACATATATATTCCGGCTTGTGTGCTTGATCAGAGACCCGCTTATGATGCCTTCGTCAAGTAAGACCGACACAGAAAGAATTTTTTACTGTCACAGAGTAAGGAATATACACCCAGAGCGAAGGCGGGAATCGAACCCGCACCCGTTACAGCGCGCAGACTGCTAGCGTAATGGTCCAAAACACTCGGCCATGTAAATATAGTGTTTTTCCTCAAAATTAACATATTTTTCACAGTGTTTTTACTGCATAAATTAAAAGTCTTTTCGTTTCCTTAGAAAATGGACTTTTCCACTACCTTCAGTCGCTTTGCCATCCTCTACCTGACTATCGTCACTTTTTGCTTTTCACCCACCCATTCCCACCACTATGGCGGCGGCGGGAATTCCGGTCTGGAGACCCTCTTGGCGGCGGGAATTCTCGCCAAGCTCCTATCTCACAAACATCACCATGGGCACCATCAACACATACCCATACACATCCCGTACCCGGTGCACCATGGGGGGCATGATCATCATGAGGTGCATCATGATCATCATGGACACCATCATCATGGAAGATAAAGCATTAGAATAATAGTTTGAGTTGAATGAGCATCATAGAATGTATCATTGGTTACCATGGCCATCACCATAATGGAAGATAGACCAGTGAGACTTTGAGTTGAATGAGCATCATGATTGCCATCATAGATATCAAAATTAAAGTATTAGATTGGCAGATCACGTGACCTCCAATGCTAACGACGGGACGCGCATGGAGGCCAAAATAAGAGGGCAAAACGGCCAGTGTTGTCACCACTTTAAGGAGACAAATAGTGCGAAAAAATACCATTTAATTCTAAAATTACAAAAAAATATCGTAAAAATACTAGCTACATTTTGGAATCTTTTTAGTGACTTTTAATCCTTTTCTAGTATTTTTTTTTGTTTGTAATTTTAGAATTAGATGGTATATTTTCGTAGTATTTTTCTCCTTAAAGTGGCAGCAACACTGGCCATTTTGCCCTCTTATTTGGCCTCCATGCGCGTCGTTAGCATTTGAGGTCACGTGATCTGCCAATCTAATACTTTAACTATGATATATATGAGTACCATGCATATCCCCACCATGGAAGGTAGACCTTGAAAATGATAGTTTGAGTTGAAAGAACATCATAAAGTGCATCATGATAAAAATGGCCATCATCATAAAGGAAAAATAGACAGAAAAAGTAAAATGATCAGTAGATAAATATATGTCTTTAGGATATTCGATATTTTAAGTTATGTATATATTCTGAGACATAATTTATTGGATGTTTAGAAACTATAATTGCCATTGTATTTAAAATGTTTATTGTATGGAATTTAGTGTACTGATAAAATTTAAAATCATATGTACTAACTTGCTATACATAAATACGGTTAAAATATTCCGAGAGCAAATATTTTAAGTTTATGCACTAATTTCATGATTGAATAACTGAAAAATCTGATAAGAAAAGAGTTAAGTTTTACCTTTACCTTTTTGTATTTAAAATGTTTACTGTATGGAATTTAGTGTACCGATAAAATTTAAAATCATATGAACTAACTTGCTATACATAAATACGGTTAAAATATTCCGAGAGCAAATATTTTAAGTTTATACACTAATTTCATGACTGAATAACTGGAAAATCTTATAAGCAAAGGGTTAAGTTTTACCTTTACCATTTTTCATTTTAACATTTACCGTTGGGTTATTAAATTTAAAGTATTTTGTAAGTAGAACAAAGTATATTAGTATTAACCATAAAACAAATAACAATGCAATATGTGTAATGCAATTGATAAGTTTTTGTTGTGTAAAACATAGTGTAAATAACGTTATTCTTAATTTATAAAATGCTTTATATTAAACTAGAAATAGAAACAATTATATTTCATTTGACTGTGTAACAATGTATTACTTTTTTGTTATATTTTTTATAAATAAAATTCATTTAAATTTGATAGTTCTTCATTTGTGTTTTTAAGTCAGATGTTGCTTCCAATGCACATGCTTTAAGGGAGAAAAAACCTCTTGAAACAAAATTGCACATTACTTTTGGACGATTTGAACGAGACGGAGATTATCGTTCAGACCGAAATAGGAATATTTCTTATGGTGTCATGCTCTCGATACTGCGATTTCATTGGTTGTTTCGTTTTCTTCGACAAAGTGTTGAAACAAGCCCATTTGTTTTGATATGTAAATATGTGATTGCTAATTTTTAATCTTCGCAGATCGTTTTTCTTTTCAATTTAAAACCCCTAAGAGTGTTTCGCCTTTAAAACAAATTTAAGGGATAGGGCGGGAATAAGGAATTTCTGTGGACTTTTAGTATGTCATTGATGGTGTTAACTAGCATATCCATGCTGAATTCTTACTTCAAACAAGACTCGTAATACGAAATTTTATTTCTTTACCTTATTGAGAAAAGACTAAAAAAAACCCACAAAAGTACATTTATTTAATTGTGAAGAAGACATACAACAAGAAGTTTTATTTCTAACTAGCAAATAAATACCCGTTCTCCGCACGGACTAAAAAAGAGTTGTAATCGATCCAAGTATATGTACCATTTAATTCATTCTAGGATAATAAACTTATGTTATTGTTTCCGCTCATTATCTATAATAATAAAAGAAAGAAACTGTGTGTCTGTGTGTGTCTGTTTGTCTTTGGATCGTAAAAGAGCTACTTATACTGCCCTCAGAAATTCGAAATTTTTAAGATAGATTCCCTTTAATACCGACGTGTGCACCTGAGGCTTAGTTTTTTCATATTTGTTCAATTTTAGAGAAAATTCGAATTTTCTGAAAAAAATACACCACTTTCGCTCAAATCCGATCATTTTTCTCTTTCCTGATGCCATCGGCTGAAAAAATTAAATAAAACTTTTAACGAAAACATTTAAAATTCAAAATTTTTATTTTATTCTTTTGCCATTACTTTCAGAAACTAAATTCATTATTTGAAAAATAATTGACATGTTTCAAGGGACGTAATTCCGCCAGTCTTCATTCCCGGATTTTATTGTGGGTTTATTTGATGATTTTTCATTGATTTTTCTGTTGACTGCATGTATGCATATTTAAGCAATACATGTATAGTTAAGCTATTACTGAACTATGATGGTTAATAAAGGCCATCGCACTAGAGCTATTAGTGTTTTATGTCTTTATTTTTTCGCCAAATACGTTGCCAAACTCGCCAAATTATTAACTAAAATTCGCCAAATAGGCAATTTCTTTTATAAATAATTTATAAGCTGGTCGGTTGTTCGAAGGCCATTGTGTTAGAGCTGTATAATGGGTGTGGGTAGCTATATCTATTTTCTTGCCAAATTATTTCCCAAAACGCGCCAAATGAGCTAAAAGGTTTTATGTATTTATGAGGGAATTGTGATGACATTAATGAGTGCATTTTATAGCGTATTTTTCATTTTGGAATTTTAAGGCAATGAAACGGGATTTTATAATTTATAACGAGCGGAAACAATAATAATTCATGATCCTATAATATGTTATATGGTACACATATTTGGAATCTATTGGATATTTTTTTATTCCGTGCGAAGAACGGGTATAAATTTGCTAGTAAAGTATAAAATCCTGTTACTTATAGTACCTTAAAAATCCAATATAGAAAGATACGCTATAAAATGCACGCATAAAAGTCATCGTAATTTCCCTCATAAACATATAAACCTTTTAGCTTATTTAGCGCGTTTTTGGAAATAATTTGGTGAGAAAAGAGATATAGCTACAAACACTCTTATTATACAGCTCTAGCACAATGGCCTTCGTACAACAAACCAGCTTATAAATTTAAAACAACGTGATTATTTGGCGCGTTTAGGTAAGAATTTGGCGAGTTTGGCAACATATTTGGCGAAAAACAAAACCCTAATATGTAGCTCTAGCACGATGGCCTTGAACAACCATCATAGTTATAATTCACGGAAATAGCTCAAATATGCATATTTGCAATCAACAGAACCACCAATGAAGAAATCATCACCTAAACCCACAATAAAATCCTAGAATGGAGACTGGACGGATTACGTCACTTGAAACATGTCAATTATTTTTCAAATAATGAATTTAGTTTCTGAAGGTAATGGGAACAGAATAAAATAAACATTTTCAATTTTAATTATTTTCGTTAAAAGTTTTTTATTTAATTTTTTCAGCAGATGGCATCAGAAAAGTGAAAAGATGATCGGATTTGAGCCTAAGTGGTGTATTTTTTTCAGAAAATTCGAATTTTCTCTAAAAATAGAACATTTTGAAACCTGAAAGTTCAAAAATCATAATCTAAGTATGAACTGCGCATTTGTGCCAAGTTATTAGTCAAACAAATGTCTAGTTTAAGAGTCTATATGGAACATACCCACAAACACAGAAACACACTAAACTTCATTTTAGCTTCCACACTACGTTTATAACGTAAAAAGTGGAAGGTTTTATAATCGTTCAGTCCGTCCGTCTGTCCGTCACCCACTTTCACAGAAAGAACCACAAATCCCACATACAAGTGGAATACGTCATTTTGAAGCAAAAAATCAGATTAGGCTACATTCCAAATTTCATTAAAAAATTTAAATTAGAAGTTTATTTAAAATTTAAATAATTAAAAATTTAATCTACATTGAAATAACATGCAAATTCCATTTTTATTCAATATTTTCACTGTTGCCATTTCGTTAAACGTACGAGAAACTTTATTTAAAAAATAAACACTTTGAAAGAATATTATTTGATTTATTTATGTGTTATAATTCAGTTTGATTGTTGTATATCACAATAGATTCTTTTATGGTTTATATTAGTATGAAGAAAGTGCATAGAAATTCTAACGCATAAAAATAGCAAGTTTGCTTATTTTAACATCATTGCACTAATTATATATTTTTCGAACTGTAAATTAATTTAACATGATAAATGACTGAATTTCCGAAAGAAATGTAAATGGTAAATTGTGACGACACAAAGATATTTATTAAAAAGATTACATTATTATTCTTCGAACTTCAAACAAATTAAGCAAACGATAAAGTCTAATATTAAATCTGAGAAAGAAGATTAATGAAAATAATAATTTTATCGTTTAAATGTTTAATTACAACTAGCTAAAGGCTCTGTTTGGCGAATTTCTTTCTGAGGTGTAAAATAGTTGTTTCCTGTGAGCACAAATGTTGTGTGGAAGCGGTTTAAGTGACAGATTCTGTAACAAACCTACTTGTTTAATACTATAGACTACCATAGCTAAGCAATACACTGTTAAAAATTAGGTACTTTGTTTCACCAAAATATGTTCCTAGTAGCTGCAACGCATGTGGTCAAACGTTAAACCTACTTTTCGGTGTTCCAGGTTCGAACGATTAACATTGATTGGTGGTTGCAATCCAGAAAAATGGTTCAACCAAACACGGAAAAAAGGTGAACATTTCACCACACAGCCGTTGCAGCTACTAGGACCAATATCATGGTGAAACCAAGAACAACATTTTTAACAGTGTACTATAACAGATCTTAGGGTCTCAATAGTAATTTTTTAGCTATTGAGGATGATAATCCCTCTTAAAAAAACTAGAAAACTTTAAATTACGCTTAATAAATCAATGCACACAATTTAAGGTAATTATATACTTAAAAGGTAATTTCAATAACTTTAAAACCTAAAAGATTAAAAAACCTATGGCAGATAACATGTGCGCGCATACGAGATTATCGCAAAAACCTTATTTTGACGTGCGATCTTTACTAGGAACTCGTGTACCGTGACGAAGGCTGTGTCGTCACATGACTTCTATGGTGTGTCGCCGGGAAGTTTTGATCTCCATGTCTGAAGTAAAGCGAAGACAATTCAGTGGACTACTTAAAAAAATTCTGATGTATGCAGGGCTCTCTTGCTTGGTTGGTTGGTTGGTTGGTAGACATATATATTCAGGTTTGTGTGCTTGGTCAGCGACCCGCTTATAAACCTTCGTCAAGTAAGACAGACACATCAGACAACACACACATACAAGTGGATCCATCTAATTTTTAGAGACAGAGGCCAACTAGAGGATCCCCAGAATTGGCTTGTCACCCCCAGAGGTATTGATTTGGTATGAGAACTTAGAGGACTTTCGGACCCAACAGATTTAACGAGCACGTACTCCGCATATACTCGGTAGGTCTTCAGTGGTACCGGGACTCGATCGCAGGACCTTCCGATCCCGAGACCGAGACGCTGACCACTAGGCTCACTACGGCCCTCTTGCTTGGTTTTCCATGGACGTGTTTCAGAATGTGTCTTCTGGGGGCTCGGATGGCTGAGTGGTTTGGACCATTACGCTAGCAGTCTGCGCGCTGTACCGTGTGCGGGTTCGAGTCCCGAATTTGCCCTGGGTGTACTTCCTTTCCCTGTGACAGTAAAAATTCTTTCTGTGTCTGTCTTACTTGACGAAGGCTTATAAGCGGGTCTAAGTACACAAGCCGGAATATATATGTACTAGGGTGGGGGGTGGGATGCGTCTTCTAGTGCCGTGTTAAGAAGACGATTTAAAAAATTTCAGACTATTTTGTTGCGAAGCCAAGTTCATGTTCGTGTTTAAACTTCTGTAATTTTTTTTAACACCTGCCTCTTTTAGGAGGTTGGGATTTCTAGTTGTACTAGGATTTTACGATGTCTTTGAGATTGTAAAACTAATATTACTGTGATATCTTTACACATGTTTACTGTATTTAATGTGTTAAACTTTATTAAATGATTTCATAATCGCCTTTCGGGTTTTTTTAAATTTGTTGCAACGTATAGTTTAAGGAAAATGTGATCTTAGTACAACATGTACCAATTGTGAAGTTAGTAGCTTTTTTAGTTGAACTGTTGAGTGGTTTCCGGCATACAGACGGACAAACAGACATACGTACCAATGTTCAACAAACATTTTTAAAAATCCTTTCAAAACGAGTAGGACGGTGCCGTGGATAGCCTAGTGGTTAAGGCCTCGTTCTCGGAATCGGAAGGTCCTGCGATCGAGTCCCGGTACCATTGAAAACCCACCGAGAATATGCTCGTTAAATCTGTTGGGTCCGAAAGTCCTGTGGGCGGTCATGGCGCAGTTTCCCACGGGCACAGGTTCCTTTAGACTATTACCCTCCCCTTCAGGGACATATCTAAATGGCAGCATCTGTCTTATATGTGTGTGTGTGTTGTATGTGTCTGCCTTACTTGACGAAGGTTTATAAGAGGGTCTCTGACCAAGCACACCAACCTGAATATATGTCTTCCAACCAACCAACGAGTAGAAGACCCGAAATCTGCATTTCGGATTTTTGTCCGCTTCTCAATACTTTTATTACCTTATATTTCCAATAAGGTAATTGAACGCAAAAAAACAAACCTCCCCGCATCCCGATTAGCATCTTTTCCGAACATGTTCTTTATCATTACAGTAAGATACAGCCCACGAAGGGCAAAGCTATTGAACATGAGAATGTTTCATACGCATAAATTAACGCATAACCTATTAATTTTAGCCTAACCATTTGTGATTCAATTACAGTTGGACCTATGTAAGCAGAAGTTATACTGTCCCAGCCAAATAGATGGTATACACTATACTATTACATTTTAAATAACAGTTCTTATGCTTCGAGCAGAAGTTATACTGTCCCAGCCAAATAGATGGTATACACTATACTATTACATTTTAAATAACAGTTCTTATGCTTCGAGCAGAAGTTATACTGTCCCAGCCAAATAGATGGTATACACTATACTATTACATTTTAAATAACAGTTCTTATGCTTCGAGCAGAAGTTATACTGTCCCAGCCAAATAGATGGTATACACTATACTATTACATTTTAAATAACAGTTCTTATGCTTCGAGCAGAAGTTATACTGTCCCAGTCAAATAGATGGTATACACTATACTATTACATTTTAAATAACAGTTCTTGCTTCGAGCAGAAGTTATACTGTCCCAGCCAAATAGATGGTATACACTATACTATTACATTTTAAATAACAGTTCTTATGCTTCGAGCAGAAGTTATACTGTCCACATGATTCACAAAACATAGATGGTATATTCACGTATAAATACTATTACATTTTAAATAACAGTTCTTATGCTTCGAGCAGAAGTTATACTGTCCCAGTCAAATAGATGGTATACACTATACTATTACATTTTAAATAAAGTTCTATGCTTCAGATTATTAGACGAAAAACTCACATATAATTAAAAGGACCTACGCAATTACAGTCCCTGGACATATTATTAGACGCACTGCAAGATTTCATGTATCAAATGATGAACAAAATACCTTTAGAAGGACATTTGTGTTCCTAAACTTAAGCTATTGAATAGAAAATACTATCTGCTATACTTAATACATATATCGACATCTTTTTTAATGATATGGCATTCTTTGGTATGTTTTCATCATTACTAAACAAAAATACAGTGCATCTAATAATTTGTCCAGGGACTGTATGTAAGCAGAAGTTACTGTCCCAGCCAAATAGATGGTATACACTATACTATTACATTTTAAATAACAGTTCTTATGCTTCGATTATTAACGAAACTCACATTAATTAAAAGGACCTACGCAATTACAGTCCCTGGACAAATTATTAGACGCACTGCAAGATTTCATGTATCAAATGATGAACAAAATACCTTTAGAAGGACATTTGTGTTCCTAAACTTAAGCTATTGAATAGAAAATACTATCTGCTATACTTAATACATATATCGACATCTTTTTTAATGATATGGCATTCTTTGGTATGTTTTCATCATTACTAAACAAAAATACAGTGCATCTAATAATTTGTCCAGGGACTGTATGTAAGCAGAAGTTACTGTCCAAGCCAAATAGATGGTATACACTATACTATTACATTTTAAATAACAGTTTTTATGCATCGATTATTAACGAAACGCACGTTAAATAAAAGGACCTACGCAAATATGCGTTAAAAAATAATGAGCATATTTTAAATTATGACATCAAAAGCTTGATTAAATATGTAGAAGGTACCGTCTAAACCAAATACATCAAAGAAACAATATTACCAATTTCAATTCCATTTTTTTTCTCATCATTTGTGACAATACTCTGACTTAATGAGTGCAAATTTCTTTTTTCTATTTGTCTTGAACCTAATTTTTCTTTTTCAATGTAAAGCTCTTCATGCAAAACTTAAAAAAACATTTCATACTCATAAACTATTTCAGCGGTTACCACAACATTAACCGATTAATTTTATGTTTTATCGGAAGCATTGTTATTCAATTGCTGGACCAATGCAATCAGAAGCTACCATCGAAACCAAATAAACAAAGCCTTTATTTTCAATTACAGTTTCTTGCATCTATTTTTAACAAAACTCACACTTAATGAAAGGAAAATCCTTTTCTTTTCACTTGAGTTGACTTGCAAAAAAAGTAATCATCCAACACTTAACGACAGTTTTAGAGACTCAAAACTGTGACTGTCGAGACTTATCCCAATAAAATACAATGCATTTCCTGGTGGACTTATTTTAGAATCGGCGATTATCATTATAAAGCGTTCCCTATTTCCCATACCGATTGAGGTATTTTTAAAAGATTTTAATGATAAAGATGATTTGTCATGATTATCCGTAATTTTGATCCGGAATCGTTGGCAGGAATACCGATTGGTTTTGGGTGGTGTGTCACAATTGATTGTTGTTGGTTAGAGGTGGAAGTAACTTTAACAAGGTAAGTTTTTTTGTGCATTTTGATTTGATCGTCATTTACATTTCTTTTGTAGCAGAAATGCTTATTTTAATTAGTTTTAATAAAAACATTCATATTTATGTAAAAAACTAAACTTATTAAAAAAACTACAAAAAGAAGAAAAAATGAGCTATGTTGTATAATAATACGAATATAAACTAAAAGTTAAATCAAACTATTTAAGGGGACGCGGTACCCAAAAAATTAAATAAAGTATTTTTATCGCTAGCATTCAAATTAAACTATTTTTACAAAGAACTAATATTCAATAAACATATACGAAAAAGTGATTAATATCGAAACTTAAGTTTTTCAAAAAATTAAAAAATTTAAAAATTTTAACGTTTCTTTCAAAATGCTGCTCCTCCTAAAATTTAAAGAATTTTTTAATGGATTGTTTTTCAAAATGTTCCCACTATATCTATTAATAAAAGTTGGTATGGATATTGTCTGACAGTTAAACAAAAATAGTTATGTAGCTTTATGTATAAAAATGGTCAAAAAAATAAGATTTTTTGTAAATTTTTAACTTTAATATTTTTTTTTAAAAAATCATCACACTAGACCTTATCCCATACCAACTTTTATTCAACGCATATGTTTCAACACAGAAAAAAAAATTTGGAGCACTACATTAATTTACTTAAAAGCCTTAGGGTTTTAACCATTAACAAGCTGAAAAAAATTAAAAATTTAAAAAATCAACATAAAATTTCAAAAACCGTTTTACCAAACCACTATATCATTTTCAATGAACCTCCTCCATTATAAAGGATACCTTCTTTTTTTGTAATATCCTTAGCTCACATCATTCGAACATGTTTAATTATTTTCTGGGCAGCCCTAAATTTTGGGTAATGCGTCCCCTTAAGAATAGAAAAATAGAAATTTTATGTAAGATTAAGAAATATTTTACTTTAGAGAAGTGGTTAGTTTGCATTTTTTTAAAAAATCTTACAACATAAAAAAAAAGTGTTATGCTTTGCTTGGCTATTTATTGTTTTCACCAGGGCCACCGTTAAAGGTTTCGTATTTGGCTTCACTATAAAAATTATTCCTAGTAGCTGGAACGGCTATGTGTTGAAATGTTTCACCATACTTTTGAATTAGGTTAAACCATTTTCGAAGTTTTGGTTTCCGAAATTTGAATTAGGTTGCAACCGAATTCCGGAAATGTGGTGAACCTTTTCCCACACAGGCGTTGCAGCTATTAAGAACTTTTTTTTTGGTGAAACCCAGTAAGAAATTTTTAACAGTGCATAAGGGAATCTGGATTGAAGAAGAAATGTAATCTAGTTATTTAATTATTAATTTTTGAAACTTTAAAATAGTAAAATATTGACAGACTGCGACATTTTTTGCCGTTAGTGACTAATAATCAAATGAGCAGCTGATAATTTCCTTTCAATTTTTTTTATTTTGTCGTAATAACCATATTTTCATGCCTGATGAAAAGGGCTGAAAGTTCAAAAGTAGCACTTTTACAGAAGTTTTAGAATTTCGAAACTAATACATTAACTTCATGAGTCTGACCAATGACTGACCGACTGACTATCCCTTTTAAGCTTCCACACTACGTTTATAACGTAAAAAGTTGAAGGTATTATAATCGTTCAGATCGTCTGTCTGTTCGTCACCCACTTTCATAGCTGAAACTACAAATGCTACGGACAAGTGCCATACGTCAAAAAATTCAGAGCATCGAAATTAGAATGCATTGAAAATTTCAGAGAATAATTCGAAGTACTTCAATTATTTAAAAAACTGCAAGATTTAATGCTCATTTATAAAGCATAGGAAGCCATTTTTATTAGAATTTAATCACCATTGCCATTCGCAACTATCGCTCGAGAAACTTTAATTCTTTTAAACAATAAATTTAAAATATATTTATTTTTGTGACATCGATCAGTTTGAAACGACGTCAAATATATTTCACTACGAGATTCTTCATGCGTTGATATGAAATGTTTTCATTCTACTTAAAAGCGAGGAATATTACATATTTATTCTTTGAAATATAAATTAATTTTTGCAAACGATAAGTAATAATTACGAAATAAAATAAATGAAACTATCCAAATTTAGCATGTAAATGTTTAATATAGAATATCAATGCTGTGTTTGTCGCCGTTTTACTCTTTAAACACAACTGTTGTGTGGAAGCGGGTTAAGTGACAGATTCTGTTACAAACCTACTTGTTATGATTTAGGTAATGCATATTTGCTGTACAGGCAAAAAAAAAAGTATCCTAATTTTTTTTGGTGCAGTACGTGAATTTTTTGAAAAATTTGCCACCCCGACTCCTTAAATTTCCAATTTAAGGACGGAAATTCCTATGACATACGCTGCAAATTACTTCGAAAATCTTTTTTTTTAAAATCATGCATTCACCTCCCAACAAGGTTAAAATTGTCGAAAACATTGATTTTACTGAAGAATTGGACAGGACAACATTAATAAACTTTTGGAATAAAATTTTTTTAAAACCACATACATTTTAAGGAAATAATTTAATGTTTATATTAATGTAATGTTTATGAGGTTCCTAAAGAAGAATTTAATTTTTTAACTATAAAAGTTGTTCTAAACGAAATTAACTAGAATCTGTAAACAAAAATAATTTTTTTTGCTTTAGTTCTCACAGAAATCCTTTAGTAGAGACAGACGATCGGATAAAAAAGCGTAAGATAGGTATCTGATCGCTCAAATAAAAACAAGTAGGTTTGTAACAGAATCTGTCACTTAACCCGCTTCCACACAACAGTTGTGTTTAACAGGTAAAAAGGTAACAAACACAACATTGATATTCTATATTAAACATTTACATGCTAAAGGTGGCTAGTTTCCTTTTATTTTGAAAATTCAATAATTATTATTTATCGTTTGCAAAAATTAATTTATATTTCAAAGAATAAATATGTAATATTCCTCGCCTTTAAATAGAATGAAAATATTTCATATCAACATACAGAGAATCTCTTAGTGAAATATATTTGACGTCTTTTCAAACTGGTCGATGTCGCAAAAATACAATTATTTTAATTTATTGTCTAAAAGAATTAGTTTCTCGAGCGATTGTTGCGAATGGCAATAGTGATTAAATTCTAATAAAAATGACTTTCAATGTTTTTAAATGAGCATTAAATTTTGCAGTTTTTTAAATAATTGAAGTACTTCGAATTCGAATTCTTTTCTGAAATTTTCAATGTATTCTAATTTCGATGCGCTGAATGTTTTGACGTATCACACGTGCCCGTAGCATTTGTAGTTCGGAATATGAAAGTGGGTGACTGTCAGACAGACGGACTGAACGATTCTAATACCTTCCACTTTTTACGTTATAAATGTAGTGTGGAAGCTAAAATACTGAAAGTTGTACTGTTAAAAAGTTGATAAATGGGAGTGCAGGCAGATGGATAATATAAAAATATAGTTGTCATAAACGGGATATTATCATAAGCCGGATGGCGAAAATTTCAAACATATAACAGTTTTTAAAATAAAGTTAGATGGATGGAAGTTTTAAAGGGAGGAAAAGGGACAAAGTCGAGGAGAGACAATCGGATAGTAGGCAAAGTTAGGTATTTTATATCTTTATTAAAAAATAGCAACAGAAAAGATCAGTAGAAAGAAAGAAAACAGTTCATAAATCTACACTTAAAAATTCCAAAAAATCAGTATGACAATTCCACAATATGGATCGACTAGCACTTGTCGCTTAAAAAAATTGATTGCTCAGTAAAAAAAAGGCTCAACTTATCACGGCAAAGTGTTCTTAATTCAAACAAATACGAGATGAATAACCGTTCGAAACACTATTCACATTGCGTTTACCTACATGTCCATAGGTCGATCATCCGGGTGAGACCCAACACAATTCTCACAGTGGGTCGGTTCTTCACATGGTACAGTAGACGCCCGCCGCTTAATGTGATCACGGTTAATGTTATCAAATCGTTAATGGTCAATCGCTTATCCCATCAAAATACATTGAAAAATCTTCGTTTATTTAATCAAATGTTCGTTTATTGTTATAAGTTTATATGTAAATTTTATTTTCCGGAAATCAATAATAACAAAAAGGATTTTTTTTTTGTTTAAAGTGTTTCCTGAAACTTACCAAAAGTCCAAACGGGGCTCGTATTTGTGTTATCTTTTAAACACGTGTTAGAGGGGGAGGGGGGTTATACGCCATTTTCGGTCAAGCATTGTAAAATTCCGTAGCACTGTGCGAATACGACACATACGGAACGCCATTGTGTCAGTAGACTTTCTATCCTCTGGCGTTGGGAGTGAATGACTTTTCTTAACTGCATGTGCATAAAGGGCTTTCTTGTAAATTGTCGACAATTGATGATTTCTTTTTTCAATTAATAATTAACCTTTTGTACTTTGTATTGTTTTCTGCAGTTCATCATTAAATATGTAAATATACAAACTAGTAATTCTTTTTCTTTAGTGTGCATTAATTTATATTAAATACTATAGAGTTTTACAGCAACAACTCCTAATTTAAAATTAGTTTTTATTTTAATACGTATGTAAAAAAATCATTTTTTTAGTTTAAAGTTTTTTTTTCGTGTATTGTAATCAATCGTTTATTGTTATCAAATCACGTTCGTCCCGATGTGATCACATTAAGCGGCGTCTACTGTAGTTGAATGGAGATGGTACGCTGAGATGCTACGTAATTCAAAGCCAACTAACGGATCTTCGAAAATACGAAGCTTTTATTTGAATGCTAGAATATGTTTCGGATTAGAAAGTGCAAAAATTTCCGTTTTTATGCGACACCTTGCCTTGTAATACATAAAATTTCTGTATATTATACAATACAATACACTTTATATCGTCGATCGAATGACAAAACCACGAATGTGCAAATTCTACAGATTAGTGGTTTTTCAAAACAGTTGGCTTAACAGTATGTGTTTTTGCACATTCGTGGTTTTGTCATTTGACCGACGACGACTATATACCGGGTAATGTTTGAAACAAAGTCCAATAGATGGCACTAGGTGCACGTGAGTGAAGCCAAACTTGGTGACCGGTGAGTGGGCAATAGAGAATTTGCACAAGTCTTAAATATTGTTTTAAAGTAGCTACAATTGTAGATTGAGGTCTCTGGGGTCCAAATATATCCCCCACAAAATTTTCCCCCAATTATTTCTGTAGTTATTCATGTTTGAAAAACGCCGGAAACGCGCTTCTGCAGAAAACGGGGCGTGTCGGCTGGTGACGTCATAACCTCCTTTCTTTTTCGCCGTAGCTTGATTTTCGAGTGTTTTCTAACAGGTTGTGTATGGGGATTAGGGGAGAGAGTCTTCGTTTTAAACAGGCATGTTAAATAGTTAATTGCAATGTAGTGCATGTTCCATTTATATTAAAAAGATACAGTTAGGGCCAAAAACATTTTGCGGATTTATACCTTTCATTTCAAATGATTGCATTCATTGAAATATGTTCCTTTTTGATAAATGAAAAGTTGGAGTCGGATTTCGCAGAATAATGTTAACTGTTATTTACTTGTGTTAATACATGCTTGCATAATATCAGTTTTCAGTTATTTTAAACAAACCACCAAAATCTATTTTTCATAGATTTGACATAATTATTAAAATAGTAGCAAATACGGTGAGTCAAATTTATATTTAAAAAATTTATCTGTTATTTTTACCTGAAAAGAATTTAAAAAAAATATTTTTTTATATCTTTAAATTTGGCCAAAAAATAATATATTGTTGAAGTTTAAGCACTTTTTGTTAATTTTTTTTAAAAATAAACATACTTATTTAAAAGTAAGAAATTAATTTAGCCCTAAATGTTTCTGTATGTATTGAAACTTATTAAATTCATACCCTGAAAAAGGAACCTAATACAACTTTTGCAGTTAAAAAAAATGGTATTTTTAGTTTAAATGTTTATATTAAACCGTACTTGAGCGGGTATGAAAGTAAATAGCACAGAAGTTACTTGGTATTTTTTTTATTTGTTTATTTTTGAGCACTTATGGTAGACTATTCTTATTCTGTTCAGAAGTCTCAACCAAATTCTTTTCAATAACGTTTTTTTTTCCCATTTACATTATATTATGAATCCTTTAGCCATAAAAACACTATCCTGGGGGAAGGAGGGCAATCTGTTGTTAGTTAAAAGGTTAATTTTAAATTATATTCTGCAAATTTGAAATGGTGTTGCTGGAAAAAATTAAATAAACTGTAGCTACATTGTTAAATATCACTTAGCACTTAGTAAAGCTTAATCTAATAAGAAATGCACTGGCCAGAACGTGCATTTGAGCAAAAAGCTTATTAACTTGTTTCTGAGCCCACGTTTATTTTAAGATCTAAGGTTTTGCTATTTAGTTTGTCAAAATATAATTTTTTGCTATTCAATTCATAACCCCAATAATTCCTTTATCTATATTCATTTTGGAAATTATTTTTTAACAAAAAGCTGTCAGAAATATTATTAAAATAAACTTTTATTTAATTTTAACTGAATTCTTTGAAGTGATTAAAGTTTATATATTGCAATATTTTTCCATCATATTTTTAAAAGTCATTTTTCTCTAATTTGACAGAATATTGTTGCATAATAACTTGCGATTACATTCGTTTACATACATCGCCACCCACAATAATATTCTTAATTTATGGATACTTTTATATCTGCAGATAATACAAGACTTATTATTTCAACATTATTACTTTGCATTATTACATTATTACAACATTATTTGCACAAACTTGAAATGTTGAAAAACACCTTGAAAAAAGAACAAACGAGTGGGCACTTCCAGTGTTTTTCTCTACGGCCACACGGTAGCCGTTTTCTCCAAAGGAAGTTAGAACGTCATGACACGTGACTTCCGTTTTATCACGAAACCGAAACTGCGCCCTTTTTAACGTCAAATAAAAGCTAAACTAAACATCTGAAAATTTTAAAAATGCACTTTTTGTAGGTTTTAAGACATCCTTTATTGATTTAGACTAAGAAAAAAAAAATGTGCAAATTCTCTATTGTAAATGTGATGTTCCTTCAGTCTGCGGTGCGCTTTAGCGTGTGATTCTCGTTAGTAAACATGAACAAATATTCGACGGATATTCGCGCCTTTATTGTACTATATACCGGGTAATGTTTGAAACAAAGTCCAAGAGATGGCGCTAGGTGCACGTGAGTGAAGCCTAACTTGGTGACCGGTGAGTGGGCAATTGTAAATGTGATGTTCCTTCAGTCTGCGGTGCGCTTTAGTTAGCGTGTGATTCTCGTTAGTAAACATGAACAAATATTCGACGGATATTCGCGTCTTTATTGTACTATATACCGGGTAATGTTTGAAACAAAGTCCAAGAGATGGCGCTAGGTGCACTGAGTGAAGCCAAACTTGGTGACCGGTGAGTGGGCAATTGTAAATGTGATGTTCCTTCAGTCTGCGGTGCGCTTTAGCGTGTGATTCTCGTTAGTAAACATGAAAAAATATTCGACGGATATTCGCGTCTTTATTGTGCTACAAATGGCCAGAAGTGATGAAAATGTGAAGGCAGTTCAACGAGCATAGCAGGAGAAGTTCCACAAAAAGAATTGGCCAAACAAAAGGAGTATGGAGGAAGGTATGGCTAAGGAGTATGGAGTATGGTTGGATTCGAGAACCGCCTAACTGCTGTCCTTGTTAAAGATGGCGGGCACTTCGAACCTCTTTATCATTAATTGCCCAATATGTCCATTCAATAAACGTCATTAAATTCTTCTCATGTCTCTTATTTGTTTTATTTTTTCATTTGTTTCAAACATTACCCGCTGGGCCTTCCGGTACAATACTATGCACCATATACAGGGTAGCGCAAATAAAAGTGGTCCCGGCGTAGAGATAGGAATGCATGGAGATGATTGGCAAGGAAAAAATATTGAAGCCGCCTGAAAACCTTCATGTCGAAGTACAAGTAAAAAATTATTCAATCGTGCAATGGTTGGATGGGATTAGCACCACATTAGAGCTACTCGTAGAATATTTTCAAGTTTAGATCTTAGTGCGTATTATATGAAGACGGCCCCTCATGAAAATTTTATGTCTTGCAATCAATTAAGATTGTTTTGAATAAAAAAACACAGAAAGGTCCGATTCTATAGGACGAAATAATCTATGATAGGATTTTTTTTTTTGCACATCTGTACAAACCTTCAGTTTATATCACATACTAACTAGTTGTCAAACAATAGCATAGTTGCCGGCAAATAATTCGCCAATGCGTTTGTTTGGGCTTAATATTGAAGCAATCAATAGCTTCACATAGCAAACCTGTTTTTGCGTCGGTTTTTGACTTTGAAGCAATTTTATCTTATTCTTATCTCCATGACGGGGCCACTTTTCTTTGCGCCACTCTGTATATGCAGTGTAGGATTATGTACCAATCATTTACTTACAGATCCATGACCATGTTGAGACCCAGCACAATCTTGACCGTGGCCCTGTTCTTCACATGGTGCTCTACTCAAACCTCAGCCCACCATCACCACCACCACAAAGGCCACCACAACAACAAATTCGGTACTCTGCTCACCGCTGGCGTGCTGGCGAAGGTTTTGGAGAAAAAGCACGGTGGACACCACCACCATCCACAGCCAATGTTTATACCAGTCCCGGTACCTGTACAAGGTGTGTTAGACCTTTAACCCTTTAAGAAGGATTGTCATGTCCCACAGAGCCAATGCATTAGTTTTGAAATAACAACTTCCGCAGAAGTATTGCTTTGCCATGTTAGCCCTTTTTCCAAAGGTATGGGAATCAACATAACATCAATTTAAAACATGGGAAACAACATAACATCAATTTAAAACATGGGAATCAACATAACATCAATTTAAAACATGGGAATCAACATAACATCAATTTAAAACATGGGAATCAACATAACATCAATTTAAAACAAAATTAAAAAGAAAATAACATCTGGCTATTTAATTATCAATTGATAAAGTTTTAAAATAGTGTCGCCATCTGCTTAATTTTTTTCATTTCGAAACTTCAAAAATATATAATTAAATAAATAGAAAACATTTTCGTTTCAAATGTGTTTCATTTTGATGTTATGTTGATTCTCATCCCTGGGGAAAAACGGCTAACATGGCAAAGCAATACTTCTGCGGAAGTTGTTGTTTCAAATTAATGCATTAGCTCTATGGGACTGACAATCCTTCTTAACGACCGTATAATATTCAAGGAAACGGTCATTAAATAGTACATTTTTGAAGCCTTGAAAATTAAATTGAAATATGTGTATGAACAATCTATAAATGTATTTTTAATTTTTCGTTTGTTTTTTTAGTGAAATTTTTTTTAAAAAAAGTAAGTAAAAAATTTTGGCGTTTTAATTGGTGGATTTGAGTTAGTTTTAATTTTATTGGAGGGGGGAGGCAAACCTCACCTCGTCAGTATACAATGAGTCCAAGCCAGTTATTTTTAATTAACAGTTTAAGCTTGTTAGAAGTACGGTAAAGTAGGTAACTTAATAAAATAGTATCATATTTTTTTTCTACACACACAAACAATGCAATAGCATGACAACTTACCTACAAACAGTTATTCCAGGGCCAAAATAAATAGAGTATCATGCCTCAATAACAAATGGTTACGGGATGATATCGTCATATTGAGTGAAGTACGGGATGATATCGTATATCGTCATATTGAGTGAAGTACGGGATGATATCGTAAATCGTCATATTGAGTGAAGTACGGGATGATATCGTTTCTTGCATATTGAGTGAAGTGGGATGATATCGTATATCGTCATATTGAGTGAAGTACGGGATGATATCGTAAATCGTCATATTGAGTGAAATAAGGGATGATATCGTCTTTCGTCATATTGAGTGAAGTACGGGATGATATCGTATATCGTCATATTGAGTGAAGTACGGGATGGTATCGTATATCGTCAATTGAGTAAGTACGGGATGATATCGTATATCGTCATATTGAGTGAAGTACGGGATGATATCGTATATCGTTTAGATTGAGTGAAGTACGGGATGATATCGTATATCATATTGAGTGAAGTACGGGATGATATCGTATATCGTCAATTGAGTTTAAGTACGGGATGATATCGTATATCGTTATATTGAGTGAAGTCGGGATGATATCGTATATCGTCATATTGAGTGAAGTACGGTTATGTATATCGTATGAGTGAAGTACGGTGGAATGGATATCCAAATGAGAGCGAGATAGCTTTATTCAGATTGAGTAGTAGTGATTTTATCGTTCATTAGAGGTTGATACGGGTGAATATTTCGTCATATGAAGTTGAGTCGGATGGTACAACAATGGTGAAGTCAATTCTATATGTATATGAAGTGAAGTAACTGGTTGATTTATCGCTGTTAGTACAGTTCGTATATCGCATATTTGAGTGGAAGAGCGGTTAATAACGTTATGTAACTGAGGAAGTCGGGAGATTCGTCGATCCCATTGGTGAGTGGTGATCGTATATCGTCATATTGAGTGAAGTACGGGATGATATCGTATATCGTCATATTGAGTGAAGTACGGGATGATATCGTATATCGTCATATTGAGTTAAGTACGGGATGATATCGTATATCGTTATATTGAGTGAAGTACGGGATGATATCGTATATCGTCATATTGAGCGAAGTACGGTATTATATCGTATAGTGAAGTGGTGGAATGGTTATCCATAGAGAGCGAAGCTTTATTCAAGTTAGTAGTAGTGATTTTCACCGCTTCACTTTAGTAGCGTTCGATAGGGTGAATATTTGTCCAATCAAGTTCAGCCGTGATGCCACAAACACGGTGAAGTTAATTTCTATATGAATATGACTAGTTTATAGAAGCCTAGGTCTGATTTAGTCCGCCTGTCACTTCTTAACATCTCAAATATTTTAGTGGAAGAGTCCTCTTTAAAAACAGGTAATGAACCTGAAGGAGTCGGGGTTGCCGATACCATGGCGTTTGGCGAGCATGGAGGATCGTTGGGAAAGTTCGGTTGAAAATAATGTGTCCCACTAAAACTAAACATGGGTTAGTGGTGAAAGGAGGATTATAGTTAATTGCTGATGGCCGTCATCAATTGCACTTTCATTTCTATCCTTTCTTGACTTGATCGTCAATCGATTTGCATCTGTAGTATGTATTATTGAACACTTTTATTATCGCCTCGGTGAACGCTGTAAGTTCAAATATAGTTATGCAACAATGGTGAACTCGATGCAAGTTCAAACTGCCCTTCAGTTGAGAAACTATTTTTAAACCTTAAAGATAAATGTGCCTGCAAAAGCAATGAATTGCCCAATAGTAACTCGAAATTAAACTAAAATCTTCCTTACCCCTTTTTGTTTTACTATTATTCGTTTGGACTCGTCTAAAACATACGTCATAGACGCTAAGAAGTGATAGGAGGACTCATTTCAGTTTGGCCTTGGTTTCGTTTATCCTTTTAGAAAAGGAATGTCTCCGCAATATAAACTACTCAACTTGCAATATAAACTGCGCGAAAGCTCGTCACTTGATGAAATTGTTAAGACGCCAACAACTCTGCTTGATTGTCTTATTAACAAAAACTAGATTTCTCCCGACATGTTTCTTAATTCATTATTTTACACTAAAATTGAGACATTGATAATTACTGCATTTTTCAGGTCACCACGGAAGTCATCACGGAGGTCACCACGGCAGGTCAAACGTCCTCATGCACGAACCCCAAAGCAACGCTATGCCTTTCATGGGCCCCATGGCCGGCGGAGGTCCCATGATGATGATGATGCCCCAAGGTGGGCCCATGATGCCCCAAGCTGGCCCCATGATGATGCCCCAACAAGGAATGATGATGATGATGCCCCAACCGTTTCAGCAGGCCATGCCCTACATGATGCCTCAGCATGGCATGCAGCGTGGGTCTTCTGGAACTCAGACCATACAGCTGGGCCAGCCGATGAGTTTCGGTGGTAATTCGGGGGACCCGGTTATAGAGATCAGGCTGAAAAACGTTAACTAGAAAGATTGGTTGGAACTTGTATTTCCCGGCTTGTGTGCTTGATCAAAGACCCGCTTATAAACCTTCGTCAAGTAAGACAGTCACTGGCAGAATTTTTACTGACACAGAAAGAAAAATTACACCCATGGCAAAGGCGGGAATTGAACCAGCACCCGGTACAGTGCGCTAACTGTTGGCGTAATGGTCGGCGACCTCAACCACTAGGCCACCCGGGCCCTCGTTAACTAGAAGCAACACAATAGTTTTCTTGATAGGAGGTACTATGCGGTCTCTTGCACAGATGAGGAATAAAGGTAGAAGCACAGTAATGGGTAATCGTTTTATGGAAAAGGCAACGGGAGCCCAGTAGTAGAATTCCCCAGTAGGAGAATTTAACTATTTTCTACCGAAACACTGGGCAATGGAAGGTTATGGAGTGTAATCGGTAAGGGGCTTGACTTGCATGCGGAAGGTCCAAGGTTCAAGTTCGAGCACTGACAAAATAACTGCCGACCTATAAACGGTCTGTGCAGATGGTAACCCGACGAATAATAGCCCGTGTCGAGGAGGTACACGTTAAATATGCTTCAAAGTCCCGGCGCTGCGTATGATGTCACACTTAACAGTTGCGTTGGGATCCAACTCAGGTTTCGGCTCGTCACTTGACCAGGGTTCTAAGTTACGACGCCCTTCACCAGTTGCCCTCGCGTAGCTCTAGTGCGATGATATTCAACCTAACCTAACTGAATTCTTGATTTCTCTTTTTGAAAATTTCGACAAGAGTAGCGACCAACAAATAGACAGATTTATTTTTGGTTTAAGAGGGATTGTCAGTCCCATAGAGCTAATGTATTAGTTTTGAAATCATAACTTTCCGCAGAAGTATTGCTTTGCCATGTTAGCCCTTTTTCCCCAGGTATGGGAATCAACATAACATCAAAATGAAACAAATTTTGAAACGAAAATGTATCTAGCTATTTAATTATATATATTTTTGAAGTTTTAAAATGCCAAAAATTACAGCAGATGGCGACACTATATTAAAATTTTATCAATTAATAATTAAATAACCGGATGTTATTTCTTTTCAATTTTGTTTTAAATGGATGTTATGATGATTCCCATACCTGGTGAGAATGGGATAACATGGCAAAGCAATAGTTTTGCCAAAGTTGTGATTTCAAAAACTAATGCATTAGCTCTATGGGACTGACAGTCCCTCTTAATAAAAAATGCTTTCAGGCTACTTATTTCTAGCATAAGAAAGCCGGCGAAACAAATCTTTTTATTAGACTGAATACTACAAAAACGTTAGGATCAACTCAAATATTACGTATTTAAAAAATAATTGATCGATGAGTTTTGAGGATCTTCTTTTTGGGATGTGTAGATGTTTTCTGAACAGCTTGTATTTTTGCGATTGTGCAAACACTTTTAAAAACTTTTATTATTTATAGCTATTTGATAATTATAAATGAAACAACTAAAAATCGTATTTAAGAATTTTGGTTCCAAAATTATATCTCTGAAATTTTTAAACAATCAAAAATTGTGAAAATATTTTAAACAATCGTTATAGTAATCTTTTTGTTTTGCTTAAATATTGTTTTCTAGTATTAGTAATTATAAATGGTATTTATATAAAGGTTTTAAAAATTATTATTACATGAACTTAAAAATATATTATATGTTTAAAAAAGGGGTCGCTAAGATGTGAACGCTCAGAATTTTTCATGTAATAAAATTGTATATTTTGTAAATAACGATCTAAAATTGTCTGTGAAATATTAAATATTTGTTAAAAGTTTCTTATATTGATAGTTATTGCAAATAAATTATTTATTTAAATCATGTATTTATTTTTTTTAAACAAAAATTACTAAAACTGAATTTCAATATTCACCTACTTAATAAACGAGAAATGTAAATGTTTAGTTTTATATCAACGCGAATAACCTCCAACATAGTGTCGGTTAATCAGTGAAATTATTTTTAAGCTTATTTTAGTGAATGAGATATATTTACAAGATATTAAATAACCTGCATAAATTATTTTTTATATCAATTCATATAAACGTAAATATTATTAGTCACATTGAATATACTTCCCTATTAGTAAATAAATATGATGGTAGATAAAACAAAATATGTCATAATATATAATAATGATGATGAACCCTATTTTATTGGTTCATATTTGCATTTTTAATATCTCAAATGGAAATAACAAGTACTACAAATATTATTAAAGGAATTAATAAGACTATAGTAAGCATTCAATATTTTAGTTAACTGCATTTTTTTACAGATTGAATTCAAAATCGCAAAATTTTTACAACGTTTTCTTTTACTATTATTTTCGACATGGGAAACAATATGTCTCAATCACTTTTTATACTCACGTCATATATATTTGGCCAGTGAAATATACTTTATTAATGCTCTTCATATTTCACGACTCTTATCGTAATACCACTCGATTATCTCCATTTTCAAACTAACTTTTAGAAAAAGTGCTTCCGTGCCATATAAATTCCACTTTACGAATTTTCATTTTTATTGTAAAATTAATTTATGAATTTATAAATATTAATTCAAAAATGACTGTAAGCAACTACTTTATCTATATAATTTGTAAAAATTTTGACCACAAGTAAATGGGGCTTAGGAATATACACTTCCCATTACTTAAAACAGTTACCACTGATTTTGGGGACTCGGATTGTTTTCTATTCACACTTGTAATAAACTAAGTTTTCAATCATACCAATTCTTTTGGAAAGAAAACAAAAACAACATGATTTTTATAAAAATATGTCACTTATGGAATTTGGAAGAAAACCTTTCGAATTTGAAAAAAACAAGACAGTTGCACTTAAATTCAAAAGCTCAAAACTATCTTTAAACTTTTATTTAAAGTCAATATTTCTTTTTAGTTTAAGTATAAGTGGTCTAATGTTATATTTAGCAAATTTTCAGATTTTTAGAATGATTCCCAAAGTTACAAGAGCTGTTTATCACACTTACCCCCTATCACACTTACCCCACTTGACCCTAAATAGAGATAGCATGAAATACTTACGGAATATACTTTTCACAGCCTTTGAGGCTGTACAACACAACTAAATTCGTTTATTTCAGGTTACGAAATTTCTTCCAGATTTCTTCTTATCCTTCGTACGAGGGCTGAAGGGAGCCTAGTGGTCAGCGTATCGGTCTCGAGATCGGAAGGTCCCGTGATCGAGTCCCGGTACCACTGAAGACCCACCGAGTATATGCGGAGTACGTGCTCGTTAAATCTGTTGGGTCCGAAAGTCCTGTGGTCGGTCATTGCGCAGTTTACCACTGGTACCGGTCCCTTGAGACTATTTCCCTCCCCTTCAGGGACATGTCTAAATTGTGGAGGTGGCGATAGATGGCAGCATCTGTCATATCTGTGTGTGTATGTCGTGTCCGTCCTCCTTGACGATGGTTTATAAGCGGGTCTTTGTGACCAAGCACACAAGCTTGAAAATATATGTCTACCAACCAACCATCCTTCCTACGATTTACTACATCGTCTTATGTGCCCACGTGACATGGATGCATCAATCGAACTTCGATAAAGGATTTATTTTCATTTATTTCTGTTGCTACTCAAGATCTAAACCAAGTCCATTGTGATATTAAAACCTCTAAACATAAAAATTATTATATTTCTTTATTTTAGTTATAATTACTCATTTTATATTTTGTTCACTTGTCTGAATCCATTTTATTTGCTACATCTGGAGTATAAGTAAACTATTTCCTTTGTTTCACCAAATATAGCGAGTACAATGGGACATCATGCTAGTTGATTATGTGGACTCCAATGTCCCGACAGCGTTAGCATACATTGTCGCTCGAAATTAAACTGAGCGCCACCTCTGGTGTCGACCTCGTCACTTGACCGCGGCTCTAAATTACGAGGCTTAATTGGTTGTGTTCAATCTCCTAACGAGCTATATGGCTTAATTACTATATAAGTAGGTCCAGTCCTTACTGGGGTGAAAGCCAATTCTGGGATCTCTAGTGGCCGTCTCTAAAATTAGATGGATCTTAGTTGGTTGTGTTGTCTGCTACGACGAAGGTTATAAGCGTCGTGCAGCACACAAACTGAATAAATGTAACCAACATACAGTAGGTGTATAAGAAATGTAATATTTATTCCTACTATTTCAGCTACAAATTGTTTATTAATCTCACTCTAGATGGCAACAGTAGAATATTTCACCTGACAAAATTGAATTGCTCCTGCATTCTCAATATAGATGGCAGCACCAAAATTGTTCCACAATGATAATCCGAGGTTAGCATCAAAATTAGTATCTGTATTCTCAATGTAGATGGCAGCGCTAAAATACTTACTGGCTCTTAAACTATCGTTCTTTTTGTTTGTTTTTTGTTTTTGTAGATGAAAGATCTCTCTTCCTCTTGAATGACATGTACTGTGTTGGTATTGGCTGGTTACACTGGTATTCTGCTTTTAATATAAAATGTATTCTACAAGCAAGCTATGGTAACGGAATAGGTTTTTAAATTTTTTAAAAATAAAATTGCAATTTCCTTTAAAGTAATAATATTTTCCACCAAAAAAATCGTTGATTATCTCATAAAACTTAACATGATTATGGGTAAGGTAAGATTCCTTAACTAAAAGGATGAGTATAATTTTGTTTGATCGTGTTTTAACTTTTCATACTCAGTTTCAAAATTTTGAAAGATTAACAAGCTAACAAGTTTAAGTTTCAATGCTTGAATCCTCTTTACCGACAGTGCCGGATTTCTGCCTAGGCCTACAAGGCCCGGGCCTGGGCCCAGTCAGGAAGGGGGCCCTTAAAAAGATAAAAACGCCTAAAAAATTGAAAATCGCGTCAAAATGCTCAGCAGAACGGTCGTTTTCACCGCTAAAGAGAGTAAAGAATTACTTAAGATCTAACATAGAAGAGAACAGGCTCAACTCACTCTCAGTAATGTATATAGAGTCAGAAATAAGGCAGTCAATTGACTATGATGACGTCATTCCTTCTTTTGCACAGAAGAAAGTTCGCCGTGTGATTTTATAGCATAACTATAGTAACATACTGTATTATTCTGATGTTTATATTAAAATCGATTAAAAATTATATGTCATGTACTTGTGTATTTAATTTGCTAAATTTCCAAAATAGCTTCGAGATGGTGGGGGGGGCCCAAATGTCAAGTGCCTAGGGGCCCTTGTGTTTACCGAAGTTGGTTTTTTGAGAGATTTTGACGTGAGAACACACAGAAAAAGAGTGGTCCTTCTATAATGTTAAGAAAGATACTTGAAACATTACGCAGACCAACAGCTCCTTTGTGGACGTCCTTTTTTTCTTCTACTAGCAGTAGAAACTTTTTAACACTGAAAAATGACTCAATAAAATAGCTGCATTTTCTATAAATGTATTAATTTAAGTATAAAAATTTATCGATTTATCGATCTGCAAGCCCCTTTTGCATTAGTTGACAAATATATGAAATATAATAACATCTACTTCACAGTAGAGTATATTATTTCTGTAGTTAACTTCAGAAATGAAGGCAAAGTGGACGTCTAATGATGATTTTATTGTTTCATATCAAATATTTAAGGTATTAAAATGCAAGCCATTACGGCTTTTAGAGAGAGGGCCACCTACGGCCGAGACGAATGGTCTTTTACGGCCGAGAACGGCCACCAAATCCCACATAACCTCACATCTCAAGGTCTTATTAAAAAGTGACTAGAACTGGTTGGTTGGTAGACATATATTTTCGGGCTTGTGTGCTTGGTCCATAGATATCATAATTAAAGTATTAGATTGGCTGATCACGTGACCTCCAATGCTAAAGACGGGACGCGCATGGATGCTTTTTTGGAGGGCTTAATGGCCAGTGTTGCTGCCACTTTAAGGAGAAAAATACTACGAAAAAAATACTATTTAATTCTAAAATTACAAAAAAAAATACTAGAAAAGGATTTAGAGTCACTATAAATATTCCAAAATGCAGCTAGTATTTTTACGATATTTTTTTTGTAATTTTTGAATAATTCTAAAATAGATTCTAAAATTAAGTTAAAAGTTTAGTTATAAAGTTTAAAGAGCATATTAGTATTTTAGAATAATTCTAAAATTACAAAAAATATCGTAAAAATACTAGCTGCATTTTGGAATATTTATAGTGACTTTAAATCCTTTTCTAGTATTTTTTTGTAATTTTAGAATTAAATAGTATTTTTTTCGTAGTATTTTTCTCCTTAAAGTGGCAGCAACACTGGCCATTAAGCCCTCCAAAAAAGCCTCCATGCGCGTCCCGTTGTTAGCATTGGAGGTCACGTGATCAGCCAATCTAATACTTTAATTATGATATCTATGGCTTGGTCACAGAGACCCGCTTATAAACCTTCTTCAAGAAGGACGGACACGACATACACACAAATACAAGACATATGCTGCCATCTATCGCTACCTCCATAATTTAGACATGTAGTAGTCTCCAGGGACAGGTACCTTGGTAAACTGCGCAATGACCGACCACAGGACTTTCGGACTCAACAGATTTAACGAGCACGAACTCCGCATATACTCGGTGGGTCTTCAGTTTTACCGGGGCTCGATCGCGGGACCTTCCGATCTCGAGACCGAGGGCTACTACCACTAGGCTCCCCACAGCCTAAAAAAGTGACTATTTTTAATGGTCATGAGAAGAGTGGATCAGAAGTCAAAACAAAGTTTGCTGCGTCTGCAATTTCTGTGGGAAAAGCATGTATTGACGCCTATTGAAACGTGGGAACTGTTCGATGGATCGGCAAGACATTAACTGAAAGTTATTAAGAAAGAACTGAATATTAGAATATTATAGAAGATTTGTGTGGTTTACATTATAACTTTATAATGACTTGAACGATATATCACCTAAATTTTGAAATTAATTTCTGTAAAAAATATTCAAAATCGTTTGCAAATGTACAGAAGATGATTAAATACTGTTACTTCTCATACCTTCTTTTATATTCATTTTATTTGCACTTAGCATTACAATATTTGTATGAAGTATATTTTATACAATATGACACAATTACCTTAGAATTTTTCTTATTTTTTTTACAAAAATTCATGAGCAATATTAATTACCGGGGAGGGATTGTTATTTTCATTGAATGCTTATATCGTCGAAACTGTTTTAGATAAATGTTACTTTTTTTTACAAAAATGTAGCTTTAGTTTAAATAAATGCTTTCTTAACTTTTAGCGACAAATAGGAATGAAATTTAACTCACAAAAATGAACTTACTGCTTTAGTTTATCTAAATAAACAAATACAAGACAGATGAAGATCATAGTAATGAACAATACAAGAATAACAAATTAAGTTAAGAGGGACTGTCAGTCCCATAGAGCTAATGTATTAGTTTTGAAATTACAACTTTTGCAAAACAATTGCTTTGCCATGTTATCCCATTTTCAACAGGTATGGGAATCATCACAACATCAATTTAAAACAAAATTGAAAATTAAATAACATCCGGTGATTTAATTATTAATTGATAAAGTTTTAAAATAGTGTCGCCCTCTGCTGTATATTTTTGGTATTTTAAAACTTCAAAAATATGTGATTAAAAAACTAGAAAACATTTTCGTTTCAAATCTGTTTCATTTCGATGTTATGTTGATTCCCATACCTGGGGAAAAGAGGCTAACATGGCAAAGCAATACTTCTCCGGAAGTTGTGATTCCAAAACTAATGCATTAGCTCTATGGGACTGACAATTCCTCTTAAACAAAACACAAGTTTTTTTTAAATATATATTTAATGTTTTTATTTAGAATAAATGTGTTAATGGTATTCATAAAGTCGTTAATGGGTAAATAGGTCTAATTTCTTTATAATTTTTTTAAATCAATGAGGTCTAAAACGTTTCGATCTTTTGCTCATTCTGCTCACCACTTAATCAAACACTATTTCTGCCCGATAACGTGCGCCGTAACGCGTGTTACAAGTCAACAAAGAATTTTACATATAGGGTGTCCGTAAAAGAATGTCCGAGTTTCAAATTGTGACCTAACATCATGCCTTGTGATTTCTTCCTTTGGGGCTTCGTAAAAGATCGGGTCTAGGTTCCAACCCTTACCCCACGATTTACCAACCTTAAAAGGTAGAATTGCACAGGTTGTTGCTTCCATTACTCCGGACTTGCTGCAGACAGTATGGGAAGAATTGCCATTTTCGTTTGGATGTGTGCCTTATCACTAAAGGCACACACATTGAGCACTTATAGGACAAACTAGGTTAATTTTTCTTCAATGTCATGTATGATTTGTTATATTTAGTATAAAATAAACTCCTATAATATACCATTAAAACTCGGACATTCTTTTACGGACACCCTGTATATTGCTGTATAGTTCTTAAGAACTGTTTTTTAAAAAATCAAAAATTGCAAAGTGTTTACACAATTTTGTCTAACCCTTGAATTCGAGCGTTTAATTCAAAGTATTAGACAAAAAGAAACAGCCCAAACTTATGGCCCATGAGAATAACTATTTTAAATAATGTTAACTAAGTTTCCTTTTTCTTTTTATCTCTTTACACTTTGAAAAATTAATCCACCAAGTTTTATTACCAAGGAAAGCTCGTAAACAAGTTTACGTCTAATTTACAGTCACGATTTGCGACGAAGTGTTGCAAACTAAAAAGTATCAAAAAGTCGTAAAAACATTTTCGCGTGTAAAAAACTGTATAGGAATATTTTCCTAATTTTTTTTTTAAAAAATGCTTTTACTACGATGTGCATGAACTGGCTTTATGAACGTGCAATGCTACGAAAATCTTTTTTATGAGGTATTAAATGGTGACAACTGTGTGCGAGAGAAAGATCGAGGTTTTCTATCCTTTTGTAACTAAGTAACTTACTTCCCAAACTCGGACGAAATTTGTGATTTTTAATTCCTGTTCACTCTCAAAAACGGATACTCAAAATTGACGAAATTTTCTTTATTTTTGACGAAACTGTTTACTGGCAAATGTTCCGAGTTTTCCTTCCCTAAAATTGAAGAAATTTGATTCTTCATTTTGTTGAGGACATGAATTTGGTCAAATTTAAACAAATATTTCGTCATTCTAGTTTCGTTACATTGACGATTATTATTGTTTACTTGAGAGATTAGTATCGTCATTTTGAGCATATAAATTTTGTTGTTTTGATAATTCTAATTTCGTTAAATTGACGATTATTATTGTTTATTTGAGAGTACGGTTTCTTTATTTTTGAGCAGATAAATTGTGTTGTTTTGGCAGTTCTAGTTTCATCGTTTTCGGTCAAATAAAGAACTTGTAGCTGAGCATTCACGTTTCGTCAAAAATCAGGTAATATTTGGTCAACTTGATCGTCAAAAGCAACGCCATGAGGATTGAGGATTGATTTATCGTTAAGACTGAAAGTATTATCTCTGAGAGAGTATAGTCATTTGGAGACCACTTTGATGGGGGGGGGGGGGGGCACAGACGAAACAAAACCCTCCAAACTAGTCAGCAATCTCCACAACTGGACAAGGAATAATTAATTAAAGCAACGTATAAAAGGTACCTAAGAATTTTTAAAACAACCAAAAAAACACAAATAAATGTATATTTAATTGTTGGAAAACTCCACAGCTGGAAGAGGAATAATTACATTACATTATATCATTCTTCTACTTCTAAATTCATTAGAGTTCCATGAATTTTTTTGAAATATGGATACTACTTGATACTAGGTACAGCTGGGAAAAAAAAAACGATCCACCTTCATATTTCGGCTGCTATTGGTCAAGGAATTTTGTGCAAGGTGTCATTTTTCAGGAAATAGCGTAAGGAATTAAGAACTGGCAACCAAAATTGTATAAGGGGTCGTCTACATATTAAAATGAGTACCAACTTTGAAAATTCCAATAGCAACACCCAATTTTTTTTAATTAAAAATGTTCAGCAACTTCAAAATACCCCAGTATAAAAAAGAATTATTCATTTTGCATTATTTGCTGAGATATTAAAGCATTAATTTTCAATTCGTTTGGGGGGAAATCTCCAAATTGATAAAGGTAATATTTAGGGGTGTTTTTAGCTTCCACACTACGTTTATAACGTAAAAAGTGGAAGGTTTTATAATCGTTCAGTCCGTCTGTCCGTCTGTCTGTCACCCACTTTCACAGAAAGAACCACAAGTTCCACAGACAAGTGGGATACGTCATTTTAAAGCAAAAAATCAGATTAGGCTACATTCCAAATTTCATTAAAAAATTTAAATTAGAAGTTTATTTAAAATTTAAATAACTAAATTTTTTTTTATCTACATTGAAATAACATGCAAATTCTATTTTTATTCATATTTTCACTGTTGTCATCCACAGTCCCACAGACAAGTGGGATACGTCATTTCGAAGCAAAAAATCAGATTTATAGGCTACATGCCAAATTTCATTGAAAAATTTAAACCAGAAGCTTATTTAAAATTTAAATAACTAAAAATACATCTACATTGAAATAACATGCGAATTCCATTTTTATTCAATATTTTCACTGTTGCCATTTCGTTAAACGTGCGAGAAACCTTTGTTAAATTAAAAATACACTTTTGAAAAAATATTTATTTATGTGATATAATTTGGTTTGGATTGTTGTATTATCACAATAGAGTTCTTTTAATGGTTCTATATATATGTATGTAGAAAGATGCATAGAGAATTCTAACTTGGCATAAAAAAAATATGCTAAGTTTCGCTTTTATTTTTAAAGCATCAATTGTACAAATTATAAATTTTTTGAACTGTAAATTAATTTAACAAACTATAAATAAGTGAATTTTCGAAATAAATGTAAATGGGAAATTGTGGCGACAAAAATATTTATTAAAAAAGATTACATCATTATTCTTCGAACTTCAAACAAATTTAGCAAACGATAAAGTCTAATTATTAAATCTGAGAAAGAAGATTAATGAAAACAGTTAATTTTGGTGTTGAAAACTTTAAATTACAAATAGCTAAAGGCCCTGTTTTATTAGAATTAAATCACATTTGCCATTCGCAACAATCGCTCGAGAAACTTTAATTCTTTTAGACAATAAATTAAAATAAATTTATTTTTGCGACATCGATCAGTTTGAAATGACGTCAAATATATTTCACTACGGAATCCTTGTATGTTGATATGAAATGTTTTTATTCTATTTAAAATCATGTAACATATTTATTCTTTAAAATATAAATTAATTTTTGCAAACGATAAGTAATAATTATTGCATTTTCGAAATAAAATAAATGAAACTAGCCAAATTTAGCTTGTAAATGTTAAATATAGAATTAATGCTGTGTTTGGCGCGTTTTTTCCTGTTAAACACAAATATGTGGAAGCGAGTAAAGTGACAGATTCTGTCACAAACCTACTTGTTTCGAAACGACAAGCTAGCGAAAGGGTTACCATAATCTCGCCAAAGGATGCTAGAATTAAACCTTTTTCACTAATATTGTGATTTTTTTTATGTTTTTACCTTTTTTTAAAATTTTGGATTTTAAAAGTCAGAAATAAAATAAAGGGTAGACGAGAAAAAGTTTTAATTTTAAATTAAGTAACATATACGATTATTTATAACGAAACAATTTTCAAATGCGATTAGTTACAATCAGACAAACATGATTATTACATTTATGTTTTACATTTTATGCAAATTTTTGTTTCATTCATATTGCTACAAAAGGTTCGTTTAAAATTTGGCACACTGGGTCTGGGACATATCCCGACAGCCGAAATCCCGACAAGCCAAAATTCCGACAAGCCAAAATCCCTAATGAGTCAAAATCCCGAATGGGTCTAAATCCCGAAAATAGATTTTTGTCCATTTCTCGATTTTTTTTTTAATATTAGAGATTATTTATTTATTTAGTTATTTAGTCAGTTATTTAATCAGTTAGTTAGTCAGTCAGTTAGTTAGTTAACCAGTCAGTTAGTTAGTTAGTTAGTTAGTCAGTCAGTAAGTTAGTCAGTTAGTCAGTTAATCAGTCAGTTAGTTAATCAGTCAGTTAATTAGTCAATTAGTTAATCAGTCAGTTAGTTAGTCAGTCAATCAGTCCGTTAGTTAGTCCGTTAGTCAGTCGGTTAGTTATTCAGTTAGTCAGTCCGTTAGTTAGTAAGTCAGTCAGTCAGTTAGTCTGTTAGTTAGTCAGTCCGTTAGTTAGTAAGTCAGTCAGTTAGTTAGTCAGTCAATTAATCACTCCGTTAGTCAGTTAGTCACTCCTTTAGTTAGTCCAGACCGACTACCTTAGTCTAACTGACTGTCAATTAGTTAGTCAGTGAACTGACTGACTCACTGACTAACTAATTGACTGACTGGCTAACTAACGGACTAACTGACTGACTCACCGACTAACTAATTGATTGACTGGATAACTAATGGACTAACTGACTAACTGACTGACTACTGACTGACGACTGACTGACTGACTGACTGACTGACTAACTTACGGACTGACTAACTTACGGACTGACTAATTAACCGACTGACTAACTAACTAACCGACTGACTGACTAACTGACTGACTAACTAACGTACTGACTAACTGACTAAATAACTAAATAAATAAGTAATCTCTAATAATTAAAAAAAATCGAGGAAATAACATATTATTGGAAGTTTTATAATAAAATAATTATAAATAATATTGGAAATAACATACATTCAAAAACTTAGTAATCGATATAATTTAATGTTAATTATACAAACAAAATACATTGTATGCACTTGAAATAAGAAAAGATTTTTAGACATTTGACAGACATCAATAATTTGAATAAACATTTACCAAAAACGCTTTTCAACCACCAAACGGTAATGCTAATTAGGATCCAATTTGCTAAGTAATTTTTTCACGGTCCCTAAAATTCGTTTTTTTTCAGTTTTTTTACAATAACTCGGCAAATAATTGTTGTTGAATTAAAAATTCGGGATTTCGGTTCTACTTGATCTACTTTATCGATTTATGTAACAAAAATTTGGGGTTGCTATTCATGTTTTATTTTTTCTTATTTAAATTTAAATAATAAAATAAATAATAATAATTAAAAATTGATGAAAAAACTTGTGTGATTTGTTTTTGGAAGATTAAGAAGTATATAATGAAAAAAAAAATGTTGGTTTAATTCATTTTATTTGTGGAGGTATGAATAAAAGTTTGTGAAACTTTTTTAACATTATGGGCTTTCAACTTCGAATGCTTATATCTCAACAAATAATGCAAATTAATTGAAGATGATAAACATTTTTATATAAAAAAAGTTGGGTGTTGCTATTGGAATTTTCAAAGTTGGTACTCATTTTAATATGTAGACGACCCCTTATACAATTTTGGTTGCCAGTTCTGAATTCCTTACGCTATTTCCTGAAAAATGACACCTTAAACAAAATTTCCTGATCAATAGCAGCCGAAAAACGAAGGGTGGATCGGTTTTTTTCCCCAGCTGTACATGTCAGCATAACTAGTATGGTGGGTCACTCATGGATTTGAAGGTCAGGGTCCTTTGAAAAAGGTCATTTTCGTTGATTTTTATCATGTTTCTGCCTAATTATCTGCTTAAGACATAAGTGACCCAGAGAAATAATTATTGGATTAATTACACGCACTAGGCTAGTACTTAGAAAAATATTGGTCACCATGGGTGATCCTTTACTTTGGTAGTTACATGATCTCAAAGTTGATCATTTCCAAAAAAAGGTCACATTCAATGGTCAATTACTCCAGAAGCGAAGAGTCAATAACTTGGAGACACAGTTGTAAATCTTCTTCAAATGTTGTAAATTTAGACATAGGTTACAAATACATGGCAATGAACTTACTCTTTTTATTACAGCCCATTTTATACAGTCCATTTTGATCATTTCCAAAAAAAAATGATCACATTCGAGGGTCAATAACTCTAGTAACGGAGAACAATAGTTTTAGACCCAGGTTACAAATCCATTACACCTAACTTACTTTTTTATAACAGTCCATTTTATGCAGTCCATTTTGATCATTTCTAAAAATGTTGAAGATTCTGTTTATAATGCTGTCATCTATGATATAAAATGTGAAGCTTTTGCACAGCACATTAGAAGTAAAGATAGATGCATACAGTTATGAATTGGAGATATAAAATGGCCTGCAATAAAAAAAAAGTAAGTTAATTGCCATGGATTTGTAACCTGGGTCTAAAACTACTATTTGAAGTGTATTTACAACTGTGTTTCCAAGTTATTGACTCTTCGCTTCTGGAGTAATTGACCTTCGAATGTGAATATTTTTTGGAAATGATCAAAATGGACTGTATAAAATGGGCAGTAATAAAAAAAAAGTAAGTTAATTGCCATAGATTTGTAACCTGGATCTAAAACTACAACATTTGAAGTGTATTTACAACTGTGTCTCTAAGTTATTGACTCTTCGCTTCTGGAGTAATTAACCTTTGAATGTAACCTTTTTTTGGAAATGATCAACTTTGAGACCCTGTAACTACCAAAGTAAAGGGTCACCCATGGTGTTTTATATTTTTATAAGAGCTACTCTAGTGTGTGCACTTAATCCAATAATTATTTTAGTGGGTCACTTATGGTTTAAGCAGATAATTAGGCAGAAACATGACAAAAATCGATGAAAATTACCTTTTTCAAAGGACCTTCAATGCCATGAGTGACCCAATAAACTAGTTATGCTGACATGTACCTAGTATCAAGTAGTAACCATATTTCAAAAAAAAAAAAATTCATGGAGCACTCATGACTTTAGAAGTAGAAGGATGATATAATGTACACCATTGATCCATTACCTCAAACTTTGACCTTCTCTCAAGGTCAAACAAGATGGATTTAAGAAAAACTGAAATTCACTTTTTTCATATCTTAGTACTACTAACAGACTCTGTAAATTTCAGGAAAATCGAAGGTATCAACTATCACAAGTTGTCCCCCTTTAAAAAAAGGACTCTTATAGCAACGTATAAAGGTACCAAATAAATTTTAAACAACCAAAAAACACAAATAAATATATATTTAACTGTCAGCAATCTCCACAGCTGATAAGGGAAAAAAGCTTAATGATTGCACATCTAGCGAAATAATGGGATGACAGTTGCATTGAAGGAATTATCTCAATTAGGTATTCACGGACCACTGTTGACACAGTTGAAAGTTAATCCTCAATTCAAAATAAGGATGTAAAATATATAAAGATACAGATATATTTACTTGTTACTTTCAATGGGGTTGTTTCACGCCGTGGATGGTAACAGCTCCAACGGTTTCTTGTCATTTGTTGCTTGGAATTACTTGTGTTTTGATATTCAAAAATGAGTTTTCTAAGAATATTTTACTTATTAAATTTTTTAAATGCCAACTTCTTGCGGTGCTGTTGGTTGCTTAAAACATCTGTTAAAGAAAGCTTGCATAGAAAAAAAGTTCTTTTCATGTATATCGGTCATTTTGAGAGCAAAACCGAAGCTACCTATGAAATCGCAGTACGTGAAATCGGAGCAACTAATGAAATCCAATACGGATAAAAATAAAAACAAGAGCGTGACATCATCTGAAACATTCCCATTTCCTAATATGAAATATAAGTTAATGAAAGTATTACGATTGGGTCAAATGTGGTTTCTCACGTATTGGAAGGTGCTGGTTCTAAAACAGTAAGTGGGTTTTGGACATTTGGTCCGTCTGTCTAAAACCACTCTACAGTTTGAACTAAAAGATATATGGGCTTCAAAGTTGATACTGTCCTGCCGAACGTCATAATAAGGTTTTGATAAAATCACGCATGTGCAAATGGTAGCTTCCATAGTACTTTTTATGTTTTAAAGTTTTTAAAATTACTATGAGTTATTTTTTGAATTATTAAAAAATATGAAGAAAAACTAAGTTTTTTTTATTTTAATTACAGTTGGAAATGAATATGAGTCAATATAAAAATAACCTCCAAGAAAAAAAGAGAATGGCAGAATTTAAGAATTTCAAGGTACTATTTTAATATTTTTAATGCGCGTAAGCTTCACCTGTAAAAAAAGTGGTTAAAAATAATAATAAAATAGAAGTGAAATAAATCTTAATTATTTTTTTATTAAGCTTTGTATTTTTATTATTCTTGACATAAAGATTGAATATCACTAATTATGCATTCAGTTGCTCAACAATGATAATAATAACAAAACAACAACAACGACAAAGATAATAATTATAACAATAGCAGCAACAAATAATAAAATAATAATAATAATAATAATAATAATAATAATAATAAAATAATAATAATAATAATAATAATAATAATAATAATAATAATAATAATAATAATAATAATAATAATAATAATAATAATAATAATAATAATAATAATAATAATAATAATAATAATAATAATAATAATAATAATAATAATAATAATAAAATAATAATAATAATAATAATAATAATAATAATAATAAATAATATAATAATAATAATAATAATAATAATAATGCCGGCAATGGCGCAACTACAGCACTAACAATAATAATCAAGCAATTGCTGATAATGATGAATAATGATTATGATAATAGAAGTAATAATAAAAAATAATAGCAATAATAGTTATAAATGAAATCTTAACAGGAAACTTAACTAACTATATATAACAAAGAACCCGGATTTTACAATTGAAGAACTAAGTGGAAAAAAGTGCTAAGTGAACATTTTGAAAGGATTAGGATTTTTGTATCAATAAACACGTTACTAACTACTTTAACTTTAACAAGGTTCCCCTTTTTCATAAACTGTAAGTTAAGCACATTTTTTAACCTTCTGTAAGTGCCGTTTTTAACGCATCTAAGTGCAAACGAAAAACTTCCAAGCTCATTTTCTCGTTTTCGACTTTTTGTCACTTAGCACGTTCTTCCACTAACCTCTTCGATTCTACTTAGAAATGCATCGTGTGTGGTTCTTTCAGTTGCGATTGAATGATTCTAAATGCGTTCCTCTCACTTTCAGGCTTTAAAAAGCGTGAGAATTTTCTTATTTTCTTCCTTTATTGACGTTTTCTTGGAAAGTTTCGAAGATTCTATTTGGGGACGCTTTATGAATATTCCCTTTGCTGGTGCCAGTTGATGTGTCTATTTTAATGATGATGTACGATTATTGTGTCTTCGCATAATATTTTTGATGGTTTTAATACAGTTTCCTCGGTCGTGTGCTGGAAAGTTAATTGATTGTTAAGTTGGTGGGGGTGAGAAATCTTCAATGAGGTTAGTAAATACACTGCAAAACGTTCGTTTGAGCTTCCACACAACGTTTATAAGGCAAAGAGTGGAAGGTATTATAATAGTTCATTCCGTTCGTCCGTCTGTCACCCACTTTCATACTCCAAACTAAAAATGCTACCGGCAAGTGTGATACGTCAAAAAATTCAGCGCATCGAATTGAAAATCTCAGATAAAAATTCGAATTCGAAGTACTTCAATTATTAAAAAGCCCTGCAAAATATAATGCTCATTTAAAAAGTATAAGAAGCCATTTTTATTAGAATTAAATCACCATTGCCATTCCCAACAATCGCTCCAATAACTTTATTTCTTCTAAGTAACAAATTACAATAAATTTATTTTTGCTATCTAAATCAGTTTGAAATGACGTCTATATATACCACAAAGGAGATTCTTTGACTGTATGTTAATATGAAATGTTTTGCGCCTCTCTTCAAAAGCGAGGAATGTTATCTATTTATTCTTTAAAATATAAATTAATTTATAGCAAAAGATAAGAAACAATTATTGAATTTTCTAGAAAAATGAATGAAACTAGCTAAATTTAGCCATTTAAATACTTAATACAGAATTACTACTGCGTTTGGCGCCTTTTTTCCTGTTGAACACAAATGTTGTGTGGAAGCGGGCTGAGCACATTCTGTTACAATCCTACTTGTTTACACGTTACACAAAACAATTTTCACAGTATACTACAATATTTTTAGTATGATAAAAGGATATATACACTGTTAAAAATTTCACCATGGTTTCACCATGATATTGGTTCCTAGTAGCTGCAACGGTTGTGTGGTGAAACGTTAAACCATATTTTTGGTATTCAGTTGAACCATTTCTCAGGTTTTTGTTTCCCAATCCAAAAAAATGGTTCAACCAAACACCGAAAAAAAGGTGAAACATTTCACCACACAGCCGTTGCAGCTACTATAGGAACCAATATCAAGGTGAAACCAAGCACAAAATTTTTAACAGTGTAAGAATAGCTGTTCACTTGTGGGTTCACATATGACCAGGACCTTATCTAAGAAAAAACTCAGTTTATACACCCTTAAAACAAAAGAGTGAAATCAACTTATATAGGGGAAGTGCATTTTCGGCACCGGAAAGGAGTGGAAATTAACTCTGACTGAGTTGAAACCGCTCGTTTTAAGAGTGTATGACGTAGATTGTTTTCTTTTATTTCTTTTACCCACTCCGCAAAAAGAGTGAAATCCACTCCTATAGAGGAAGTGCATTTTCGGCACGGAAAGGAGTGGAAATGAACTCAGACTGAGTTAAAACCGCTCGTATGTTTTAACAGTGTGGGCACAACATACTTTGGGTTCCCCTTTACGGAAAATGTAACGAATGATTGCATCAAAGCCAAGCACGTTAAGTGAGTTTCTGAGTCAAAGTCAAGCTCAGAACCAAGTGGGGTACAGAAAAATTTAAAATTTCCTGAAATTTTGAGGGGGTTTACTGCATTTACTACAATAGAAACTAAAATTTAGGGGCCTCTAACATTTGGGGGATCTACGGTCGGGCCTAACAAGCCTTATGGTATATCAGGTTTTGCATATGACCTACAAGTGAACACAGTCTACTCTTGCTTATCCGGCGCATTCGCTGCCAAAAACATCCCGAAAGTGTCTGCCGGATTATCGAGTGTGGTTGGTCGGCTTTAAAATACGTCTTACTACCTATTATGATTTTGACTTTGAAATATGAAAATTTGCGGCTGACATTTAAGAATATTTATTACAACATTTATTAATAAATCTTTATTGCTGTAATACTAAGGATTCGCTTTTCGGCAGTAAGGATTTTTTTATAGGCTATAATTTAAAATCGTACATTTAAACTTAAAAACTTAAGTATCAGTGATTAGACATTCATTCATATTTCATTAATTCCATACTTAACTTACTGAGTATTTAAGACACACTTCTTACTACATTCTAAACGCAAGCATTTAAATGCTTGTTTTTGCTTTTTAGTTCGTAATTTTACAAAAATAAATCATTTAAAGAGTGGAAACGTAATGGATATATATTTTTTTTGTTGCCTAGTATTTTTTTAATTGAGTAATTAAGGTAAACCCTACCCTGAATTTCATATTAGTCCGAATCGTGAATTTTAATAACAAGCATATCAAAATAGCATAATTAATTTACGAATACTTAATAAACTTTGAATATTTCATATTTTTCATCATGTTTTTTTTTCATATCAATTCTTTCAATGATTAATTCTCAAAATCTTTATTTTCCATTTGGACCCAAACAAAAAACAACAATATGAGGTTCATTTCTATTCTACAAAGAGTGAAAAAAATGAAATACATTTATAATATTCTACCTAACAAAATAGCGATGAGTTTCTTATATATTAATTTTCTTATTTTTGCAAAAATAATTTAAGTTGAAAATTCAAATTTTTTTAAAAAAATTTGCTAGTGTCAACTTCATTAATTTTACATGACAAAATAAAAAGTTTTTTTATAAACTATTTACTGTAACTGTAATAAAAAGTTTAAAACTAAAATGAAAAAACAGTTTTAGGCTTTTCAACATGTTTAATAAAAAATGTGTAAAAACATTCTGTATTTTTTTAAAAGAGGTTTATCAACCTGAAGAACACAAGAAATTAAAAAAAAGTTTGTCCTACAAGTCTCCCTTAAATCTTTTGACTCTCACTAGATCAGTACAGTACAGAGTGTCCATAATTAAACTGACGGAACTCAGAACTGTCTGTAGAGTAAACAAATGGTCAGAAGTACTGTATATATAGTAAGGGGGCGTTCATAAATTATGTGATACTATTTTGACGATTTTTTTACTCTTCCACTAAGCTCTTCAATCCTGAATACTGTTGCGGACACCCTGTTTCTTAAGGGAAAATGGGCGCGCTGGACCGCGGGTTTCCAAACTCAAGTGCCTCGGTGTTAATCCAATGGCGAAAAAACTATTTTCTCTGCCACATTTCTCCGGCTGTATTGAATATTTTTACAAACGTTTTTTTTTTTAAATAATAAATGTAGATAACTTACAGGTCTCTATCTTCCCAATTTTGTGAAATTGCTTCGAATATTTTGTGTAAAATTATTTATTAAAAATAAATAAAAAAAATTCGAACCTATTTTAAAAAGTGGGAAAGTCGGGACCTGTAAGTCAGCTACATTTATCACACAAAAAATCCGCTCGTAAAAATACTCAATACAGCCGGAGAAATGTGGCAGAGAAAATATTTTTTTCTCCATAGGATTTAGCACTGATGCACTTTGCTTTCATTTTATTTAGAACTTTGAATTGAACCATTTATGCCATACCAGTTTTTTTTTCACTTTTTTTAATTTTTTACTTTTCAATGTCGATTTGCAGGAAAATAAGGCAGAAAACTGTAGCTTTAAGGAGACTAGAGGGATACTATTCAAAAAAGAAAATTATTTTTATACAATATGTTAAATTTAATTATTAAAAATTAAATTGAAGGTAAAAAAATATTAAATGCAGTGAAATTTAATAGACCCTCCTGTCATCAAAATAAGCACATACTTATTTTAGAGCTTAAAATTAATTTATCTTTGTACCAACCAAAATTAAATGCAGTAAGTTTAATAATGGAAATATATTTTATCCTAAATAATTTTGTTTGAAAACTGTAGCTTTAAGGAGACTAGAGGGATACTATTAAAAAAAGAAAATTATTTTTATACAATATGTTAAATTTAATTATTAAAAATTAAATTGAAGGTAAAAAAATATTAAATACAGTGACATTTAATAGACCCTCCTGTCATCAAAATAAATACATACTTATTTTAGAGCTTAAAATTAATTTATCTTTGTACCAACCAAAATTAAATGCAGTAAGTTTAATAATGGAAATATATTTTATCCTAAATAATTTTGTTTGAAAACTGTAGCTTTAAGGAGACTAGAGGGATACATACTATTCAAAAAAGAAAATTATTTTTATACAATATGTTGAATTTAATTATTAAAAATTAAATTGAAGGTAAAAAATATTAAATGCAGTGAAATTTAATAGACCCTCCTGTCATCAAAATAAGTAGATACTTATTTTAGGGCTTAAAATTAATTTATCTTTATACCAACCAAAATTAAATGCAGTAAGTTTAATAATTTAAATATATTTTAATAAATAAAGTTTAATAATAAATATAATTAATTTAAATATAAATTAATAATGAAAATATATTTTATCCTAAATAATTTTGTTTGAAAACTGTAGCTTTAAGGAGACTAGAGGGGTACTATTCAAAAATGAAAATTATTTTAATACAATATGTTAAATTTAAATATTAAAAATTAAATTGAAGGTAAAAAAAACCTGAAATGCAGTGACATTTAATAGGCTCTACTATAATCAAAACAAGTACATATTTATTATATAGCTTAACATTAATTATTGTACCCACCAAAATTAAATGCAATAAGTTTAATAATGGGAATATATTTTATTCTAAAATAATTTTGTTTGAGAACTGTACCCTTAAGGAGACTAGAGAGATACTGTTCAAAAAAGAATATTATTTTAATACAATATGTTAAATTTAATTATTAAAAATTAAATTGAAGGTAAAAAAATTATGAGATGCAGTGACATTTAATATATAGGCCCTACTATAATCAAAATAAGGTCATACTTATTTTAGAGCTTAAAATTAATTTATCTTTATACCAACCAAAATTAAATGCAGTAAGTTTAATAATGGAAATATATTTTATTCTAAAATAATTTTGTTTGAAAATGTAGCCTTAAGGAGACTACAAAGATACCGTTTTAAAATGCAAATATTTTTATTACAATATGCATTCGTCGAATATTTAAATAAAATGGAAGTAATTTTAATAATTTCTGCATTAAATACAATATATACTACAATTCCAAAACATAAATTCGGTTTTCCGTTTCTATTTTAGGGTTAATAGTGGTCGATCATTTTCCTACCCTCAGGAAATACGATTCTAAAATTCTGTAAAATAAGGAAAGGAAATCAGATGTTCGAATTAGACATGATGGCTGGTTTCGAACAATCGAAATTCGATTTCCTGATACTATTCACACAAATTTCTTCATTTTCGCCATTTTCATTGAGTACAAAGACGGGCAACTAAAAGTGGTATATTAGGGTTTCCTGATTATGTTTCTTGAAATTATTCATTAAAAAGCACTTTTCAGTTTTATTATGTTATTGGATGAGTGATTTTATGAAGTATTGTGTCATAAAATTTATATAATTTCACTTTTTCAGGTGAAATAGTGAAATTGGTTTTTATAGAAATTAATGAAAGGTTACGTGTTGAGCTAGAAATCTTTAAAAATTTTAAGAAAACAAAAGCAATTTTAAGTTGAATGATTTAAGAATGACAATTCACTTTTGAATATTTTTCGTAAGACAAAATTTACTAAGATTACTCCGATAAAATTTTCTTTGCATTATTGAATGTATCAAACTTGCAAGACAAATATTAAAGTTCTCAGAAAATCGCCAAAAAAACGTACGTAGTTTTTTATAAACATAATTATGAAGTGTCCAGTTCATACTACCCTGTAGACCGTTTTTATGATTTTTGCTATACCGTTCATATTCAAATATCGAGAAATATGAGCATGTTCAATTCTCATATATGTGAAGAAAACACTTCTGGTGGGTTTTTTTGTGCGAAAATACCTTGTAAGTATGAAACAATAACTTTCTCAAATTAATTTACAAAATACGAATAACTTGATTACAAATATCAATTTTGGCGGACTTTCTGCGTTTTTTTGTGTGATTTAAATCACTTGACATTTCCAACAAATCCATCCACTGCTGATGGGTCGAAAATTCGTTGCATTACTATCCTGTTTTGGGAAATAAGACTGCAAATAAAACAGTTGGTTGGTAGACATATATTTTCAGGCTTGTGTGCTTGGTCACAAAGACCCGCTTATAAACCATCGTCAAGAAGGACGGACACGACACACACATATATAAGACAGATGCTGCCATCTATCGCCACCTCCACAATTTAGACATGTCCCTGAAGGGGAGGGAAATAGTCTCCAGGGACCTGCCATCTATCGCCACCTGCACAATTTAGACATGTCCCTGAAGGGGAGGGAAATAGTCTCCAGGGACCTGTACCCGTGGGAAACTGCGCAATGACCGCCCACAGGATTTTCGGACCCAACAGATTTAACGAGCACGTACTCCGCATATACTCGACAAACACAAACATCCGTGCCTTACCGGGATTCGAACACGAACCCAGAGGTTCCAAAGGCTAGCTCCCTAATGGTTGCGCTGCCGGGTCGGCATAGATACAAAATACAGTTAATACAGGAATAATACAGTTAATACAGGAATAATACAGTTAATACAGGAATAATACAGTTAATACAGGAATAATACAGTTAATACAGGAATAATACAGTTAATACAGGATTAACAGGAATAATACATAAAACAGTTAAACATTGCTATAATGTTTTAGCGTAACAAGGCGGCGGTATCTGATATAGCTACGTTTTGGTATTCGAAGAATTAGAAGTTAAGGTCTTAAGGCCTTAAGTCTAACTTTGGGTATAACACTATTTATGCGAAAATTAACCACAAAATATGTATGAGAGTATTCACGAAGGAAACAACCTATATTACTGGCGCAAATAGTTTATTTGTTGGTACATATTGTCGCGTAGATGGCGAGGGGAATACGTTAACGTGTTGAATTCAAATAATGACAAGGTAGCTATAGGTTTCAACTCAAGACTTTTAATGACCCAACTGGCTGGTTACAATCCTTTATATAGGGAAGTAGAACCTTCTAGTCTAGAAGGTTCTAGAAATGAAATAATTTACATAATTAAGAAATAAGCTGGAAATAATGATAAACCAAACTAAGAAATAACGAAATTAGAGAAAGAGGCTACGTCCGGGCTCGATCCCATGAACTTCTGTTTAGCGGTAGCGTACTTTACCACAGAGCCACGATCTTCTAAACATTCAAGCCTTACTTTGTTACACTTCTCCTCCCTAAGAGTACAGCGTCACGCTGCAGTTTTGTTTGACTCCTCGTCACCGGTCTTCTAGAAACTGTCCCGGTTCTTTCCTCTCTTAACTGTTCTTCTGGTTCGTAGTAGGGTTTCATCCTGAGGACGTGGACAACATCTTTAATATTACGCCTTTTTCTATCTTTTTCCAAGCTTTCAACTTCGTAGGTCACATCGGAAATACGTTGTGTTATTTTGTATGGTCCGAAGTAGCGCCTCAATAGCTTCTCCGACAGTCCAACTTTCCTAATTGGTGTATAAACCCAGACTAGGTCCCCGATGGCATAGGACACATGTCTATGCTTAGCGTCGTATCGTCGTTTGTCGGAAGCTTGGGCTTCGAGTATATGGAGTTGGGCTAGCTGTCTCGCTTCTTCAGCTCGGGTGACAAGATGTTGAACGTATTTGTCGTCATGACCATTGTTAGTGTGAGGCAGAATAACGTCTAGGGGGTCATGATGTCTCGTCCATGTACTAGGAAGAAGGGGCTGAACCCTGTGGTGTCTTGCTTAGAAGAATTGTAGGCAAATGTCACAAAGGGGAGAATGGTATCCAGTTCCTTTGTTCGACGTCAACATACATGGACAACATATCGGCGAGCGTTTTGTTAAATCTTTCAGTGAGCCCATTGGTTTGTGGGTGATAAGCCGTCGTAAGTAGGTGAGAAGTTTGGCACAAGTGATTTATATCCTTTACAAGGTTGGACAAGAAGGACCGTCCCCGATTACTAATCAGTTTTCTGGTGCACCATGCTTCAGAATGACTTCCTCGACAATAAATTTGGCAACTTCTGTAGCTTCAGCCGTTGGCAAGGCTTTAGTCACCGTGAATCTTGTGAGATAATCAGTGCAAACAATTATCCATCGGTTTCCACTTTGGCTGACTGGGAAGCGTCCAAGTAGATCAATGCCAATCTTAGCAAATGGGAGATCAGGAGGTTCAATAGGATGAAGTTGTCCTGGTGGTAACTGGGGCGGTGTTTTGCGTCTCTGGCAGTCTCTACAGTGTGACACATATCGACGAGTGCTGCCGTACAACCCTGGCCAATAGTATTTTCGTCTTATTCTATCGTAGGTCTTCGCAAATCCCAAGTGACCCGCGGTAGGTGCGTCATGAAGACTTTTCAAGATATCGCCACGAAGTTGTTTTGGTACCACTAAAAGCCACGGTTGTTCCATCGGGTCAAAATTTCTCTTGTATAACACACCTCCCTTTAGGAGGAAATTTTGATATTCTTCACCCCTTTTGAGAATTTTAATTATAGACTTCAGCCTTTTGTCTTTCAACTGTTCCTTTTTATAGTCAGTGATGGTTGCAAGGAATGGTATGTCGTCGTTCCCCTCAATGAAGGACTCTGTAAGAGGTTTCCTTGACAAAGAATCGGCGTCGGAATGTTTGCGACCGCTCTTGTATACAATTTCGATGTCATACTCTTGCAGCCTTAATGCCCATCGAGCAAGTCGGCCTGATGGATCCTTAACGTTGGCAAGCCAGCATAAAGAATGGTGATCCGTCACTACAGTGAATGGTCTCCCAAAGACGTAAGGGCGGAATTTACTAATAGCCCAGATGACTGCTAGGCACTCCTTTTCGGTAGTAGAATAGTTCTTTTCAGCTGGAGTTAGAGACCTTGAGGCATAGGCTATTGGTCTTTCTGTACCGTTCTGTTCTTGAACTAGGACTGCACCGATGCCGTAACCACTGGCGTCCGAATGTATCAGGGTCTTAGCATGTGGCAAATAGTGTCCCAATACAGGGTCTCCAGTCAGTAATTTCTTAAGAGTTGTGAACGACATTGCTTGTGATAGGTTCCATGAAAATTTCACATCCTTCTTGAGTAATTCATGTAAGGGCTTAGCTATGTCCGCAAAGTTTCTTATGAAGCGTCGATAGTACGAGCAGAGCCCTAAAAAGGTGCGGACGTCTGTTATATTCTGGGGAATCGGAAATTTTTCAACCGCTACCACCTTTTCGGGATCAGGATAAATTCCATGTGCGTCTACCAAGTGTCCTAATATTGTCAATATATAGGGAAGTAGAACCTTCTAGTCTAGAAGGTTCTAGAAATGAAATAATTTACATAATTAAGAAATAAGCTGGAAATAATGATAAACCAAACTAAGAAATAACGAAATTAGAAAAAGAGGCTACGTCCGGGCTCGATCCCATGAACTTCTGTTTAGCGGTAGCGTACTTTACCACAGAGCCACGATCTTCTAAACATTCAAGCCTTACTTTGTTACACTTCTCCTCCCTAAGAGTACAGCGTCACGCTGCAGTTTTGTTTGACTCCTCGTCACCGGTCTTCTAGAAACTGTCTCGGTTCTTTCCTCTCTTAACTGTTCTTCTGGTTCGTAGTAGGGTTTCATCCTGAGGACGTGGACAACATCTTTAATATTACGCCTTTTTCGTTACGCCCTTTACGTTTTGGTATTCGAAGAATTAGAAGTTAAGGTCTTAAGGCCTTAAGTCTAACTTTGAGTATAACACTATTTATGCGAAAATTAACCACAAAATATGTATGAGAGTATTCACGAAGGAAACAACCTATATTACTGGCGCAAATAGTTTATTTGTTGGTACATATGTTACATGTTTCTTGGAGTCTGAAACTCGCCTTCTTTGGAAAAATACACAACACAAACTATAACAGTCGACGGGTCGAAGCTGTGAAACATGATACGCAACCCCTCGTTATATCGCGCTTCCCGGGAGACAAGCAAAAAACCGCGATGATATAACCGAATGCGCGATATAACGAGCGACTTGATATATAAATATTATACTTTTGATGTATTTATGCTCTTTTTAAACTAAAACACAATACGTATTTGAAAGATAAAACCAACTCATATTAAATAATATATAACTACTCTAAAAAGAGAAAAAAAAATTTTAAGGGACTTATTATTATTAATTATTACTATAAACATTGCACATTATTGCACTGGAAATACTATGCATATTTCACTCATTTTCTAGTAAAATATCCAACTAAAGTTAGCTGCTTTGATTTTTTTCGCCTATCTTGACCATGTGTCTCATTTCGATTTTTTAAGGAAAGTACATATGTATTGGGGAAAAAACGGGGGGGGGGGGGGGGGCGTAGTGAGCCTAGTGGTCAGCGTCTCGGTCTCGGGATCGGAAGGTCCTGCGATCGAGTCCCGGTACCACTGAAGACCTACCGAGTATATGCGGAGTACGTGCTCGTTAAATCTGTTGGGTCCAAAGAGTCCTATAGTAGGGTAGAGGAACGACTCGTACTGAGCTGCCATCGGCAGCCATGGCTCACTACGGAGCCCAAATAGAGTGGCAAAAGTGCTAGTTAATTCATAATTTTGATACTGAGAAAGGAAGTCCACCCAGGGCAAAGGCGAGAATCGAACCCGCACCCATTACAGTGCACGGACTGCTAGCGTTATGGCCTGCGATCCAAACCACTCGGCCATCGGGCCCCACATGCCACCCTATATTGTCTCCGTGTTGGTCCATGGTGCGGTTGGTAGGTTCAGTCTCTACCCTACTATAGAACTCTTTGGTTGGGTCCGAAAGTCCTCTAAGTTCCCATACCAAATCAATACCTCTGGGGGTGACAAGCCAATTCTGGGGATCCTCTAGTTGGCCTCTGTCTCTAAAAATTAGATGGATCCACTTATGTGTGTGTGTTGTCTGTTGTGTCTGTCTTACTTGACGAAGGTTTATAACCGGTTTGCTGACCAAGCACACAAACCTGAATATATATGTCTACCTACCAACCAACCAAAAAAACGGGGGGAAAATTGGGAGGCATGATTCAAGGCGCGATATATCCGAATGCGCGATGTAACGAGGCGCGATATAGTGAGGGGTCACTGTATCCGGAAACACATCTTCAACGTCTGTTAGTTCAAAGCAGCTAACTTAGATGGATATTTTACTAAAAAATGAGTGAAATATGCATAGTATTACCAGTGCAATAATGTGCAATGTTTTTAGTAATAATTAATAATAATAAGTCCTTTTTAAAAAAAATTCTCTTTTTTAGAGTAGTTATATTATTTAATATGATTTAGTTTTATATTTCAAATACGTATTGTGCTTTAGTTTAAAAAGAGCATAAATACATCAAAAGTATAATATTTATCAAGTCGCTCGTTATATCATGGTTTTTTGCTCGTCTCCCGGGAAGCGCGATATAACGAGGGGTTGCGTATCATGTTTCACAGCGTCGACCCGTCGACTTTTAGTTTGTGTTGTGTATTTTTCTGAAGAAGGTGAGTTCGAGACTCCAAGAAACATGTAACATTTGTTCCAACAAATAAACTATTTGCGCCAATAATATAAATTGTTTCCTTCGTGAATACTCTAATGTTTCATACGCAAAGTTGAAGATACTTTCTGAACACAAAATATCTCTACAGAGTTTCGCACCAGCATTAAACTATAATGTTAAACAATATTTAAATCGTTTGAATTCCATCGTATATTTGGAAGTAGCCTCTTTTCTGCCGCTAGGTTTTTAATTCATGTTTTGTGGTGTAATTACAACCTCAAATAACTAAATTCTTCGAGTAATGTGTCAATTGCCTGAATTCAGGTTGACACCTTATGGGGATACGGTACCCAAAAATTGTTTAAAATATCGCTTTTTCAGTTTTTACTTCTTATTATTCACAATATCTTTCTAAACATTTACTGAAAGTTTCATAATGATATCTTCTGTAGAAAAAAAGTTATTAAATATTTTCTGGAGTCATTCCTATACGTTTGAATACGTCTTTCGTCTGCTTTCAACCTTTTTTTCTCTGTTTCGCGTTTTTCAATTCCTGTGTTTAATAAATATCTAAGGTGTTCTTAGCTAATTAAGTTAGAATTATGAAATTTTTATCCTGTGTTCTTATATATATATATGGTGCACAAAATTGTCCATGGAATAAGGTCTACTATGTATAGTTGTTTCTTTAAAAAATGTTGAATTCAATTATTAAAAAAAATTTGATTTTCAGTATAAATGCATGTTATTTTTTGACTGTTGCTCGCATTTTAAAATCCATGCACAGTTTTTGAACAAATAGTACTAAAAACAAACCATATAAACTTTTGGTGGAGTTATTCCGTTTTCAAAATGAATTGTTCAAAATTTTCACTTTTTTTTAAAAAAATGAAAAACTACTTGTAAATATTTGTTTTTATTGATAGAAAATGTTTAGTTAGCGTGAAAATTATATAAAACCACTATTATTTACAAGTTTATGTTATTATTTCTAGAAATAATGTTTTGGGTACCGTATCCCCTTAACTATCTATCGACCGTAACTAATAATCATATAATAATAACTAACGGGCGCAATTTAATCCATAGACTTGTACGAACCGCAACAAGCCCGAACCATTCAAAGTATTCAAATTCCTGGATCTCATGTTTTATTAATGAAAAGAAACAGGCTTAGAATAGTAAAATAGGTGGAAACAATATCAAATAATTGTACTGAATTCCTCGCGTAGTGTGTTTCAATTACCTTAATGCAGGTAAAATGCACACCTTAACTGTCTATCAACCTTAACAATTAATCATTATATAATTAAACCGGCATAGGGTAACGAGTACAGTGATTGGCCCCCTCATTCATTATTGAAAATAATAAGATGTTAAAGCCCAAAATAGGTGTGACTAAGGTTTTTAAAATTCCTGCCATTAACGTTTGTCATGTTGGCAACAACATTTGGGGCTTTAACGGCTTTAACATCTTATTATTTTCAATAATGAATGAGGGGCCAATCACTGTGAGGGTGCCAATCACTGTACTCGTTACCCTACCATCCGTTTTGTGAATCTCAAAAATCATTTATAAAGCTCAAACCATTCAAAGTCTTCAATTTCTGTCACTCATGTTTTATTAATGAAACGAAAAAGGATCTGAATTGAAAAACAAATGGGAAACTTCCACAACCTGATAGAGAGTTTATCGTACATATGTTCCCACGGCCGATTAACATGTCATATTGCACGTTCAGTGTCATTGAGAGGAAAGATCACTTTGAGTAGTTGACAGTAATCTATTTTTTTCTTCTTTTTCCTTGTCAGAATCTTCATTTGCCTAGAGCAAAACGTAAGCTTCATTTTAGAAATAATTTAGACTTTCCTACTGTTTTTACAGTAAGAGTATAATGAGAAAGGCATGGTGTTTTTAAAGATGATATTGTTACTCTTACTCTCAAAATATAAACTTGTGTTGACTATCAATACAAAAAGTTTTGTTTTTTCTAGTTGTTACAAGATGCGTTGAAACCATAGGCATCATAGTTAAAGTATTAAATTGGCAGATCACGTGACCTCCAATGCTAAAGACGGGACACGCATGGAGACCAGAATAAGAGGGCAAAATGGCCAGTGTTGCTTCCCCTTTAAGGAGAAAAATACTACGAAAAAATACCATTTAATTCTAAAATTACAAAAAAAGTACTAGAAAAGGATTTAAAGTCACTAAAAAGATTCCACAATGCAGCTAGTACTTTTACGATAGCTTTTTTGTAATTTTAGAATTAAATGGTATTTTTTCGTACTATTTTTCTCCTTACAGTGGTGACAACACTAGCCATTTTGCCCTTTTATTTTGGCCTCCATGCGCGCCCCGTCGTTCGCATTGGAGGTCACATGATCAGCCAATCGAATACTTTAACTATGATATCTATGGTTGAAACTAAAGAATTGTATAATAATATATTAAGGTATCTAGAAAGAATCATATATCTAGAAAGAATTGTATAATAATATAATAATTGTATAATAATCATGTATATGAATATCGAGATGAAAATTCTGTTTATTATTTATTTTGTAATTTTTGAAATTTTTGAAATCACTAAAAGTTACCGGAAATCAAACGTCTGACAATTGATCGTGTCATATTTACTGCTAGTTACTGTTATAGAGTAAAATCAACTTAACTAAACTTTAAGGGGCCGGGTGGCCTAGTGGTTAAGATCGCATACCATGACGCTAACAGTCTGCGTACAGTGATGCGGATTCGATTCTCGTCTTCGCCCTGGGTGTAATTTCTCTGTCTCTGTATCAGTAAAAATTCTGCCTGTGTCTGTCTTTCTTGACAAAGGTAGGGGGGTAGGGGTAGGGTACATATATATTCCGGCTTGTGTGCATGATCAGAAACCCGCTTATAAGCTTTCGTCAAGTAAGACAGACACAGAGTGAAATTTTTACTGTCACAGAGAATCGAAGTACACCCAGGGCGAAGGCGGGAATCGAACCCGCACCCGTTACAGCGCGCAGACTGCTAGCTTAATGATCCAAACCACTCGGCCATACGGCCCGATTGACAAAGGTTTATAAGCGAGTCTCTGATCCAGCACACAAGCCGAAAATACATGAACCAATCAAACACATACAAAAAAAGCTCATCCAATTTTTTTAGCAATAGAGACACTACATACGTCACTCGCAGAGTATTCCGTGACTGACTGTTTCAGATTGATATCGAAAATAGCTATTTTAAAATTCATGTTAAAAGTTAAGGTATTCACAGAAAATGTAAAAATGAGAAGCTTTTTTATACATACATCACAATTTTATAAGCGGCTCAGTGGCTGAGAGGTTTAACGTGTCCTCCTCGTAAGTTCAAGAACGCGGGTTCGAGCCCCGGCTGAGTCGTCGGATTTTCTGGATGGGAAAATCCTGGGCACGCATGTCATATGATTATGTGGCATGTAAAAGATCGCTGGAGGGCACATTTGGCTTGGGTACTCTCGGCAAAATCAAATCTCGGTATACTTTAACATCCACAGAGAGCTCAGATTCATTGTAATCTGTGCGTCAAAATTGGCAGCGAGAGTCCGGCTAGATGGTGCCACAAAAAATGGCTCTCAGTTCTGGGGAATATGCCGAGTTTGCAAAGGCTGGACCGCCAATATTGCAGCCCCATTAAAAAAAAAGAAAATCACAGTTTTATATTAGGTAGCAGTTCTTTTTTAAACTTAAATTTAAATTTTAAACTCTATAATAAATATGTCTATTAATTTTACATCATCATCATCATCATTATTATTATCATTATCATTATCATTATCATTATCATTATCATTATCATTATCATTATCATTATCATTATTATTATTATTATTATTATTATTATTATTATTATTATATTATTATTATCATCATATTATTATTATTATTATTATTATTATTATTATTATTATTATTATGGACATATTTACCTTATTATGACGTTTGACAGACATTAGAACTCGAGTGCCAAATTTGAAATCCGTAGTACTTTTAGTTTGAGCTGTAGAGTAGTTTCAGACAGAAAGATAGACATACTGACCGATCAATGTTCAAAAACCACTTTTTTGGAATCAGCACCCTCCAAAACGTATAGAAAATACAGAATCTCCCATTTCAACTCCATTCGGATTTTCAACTCCATCTCAATACTTTCATACCTTGTACTTGATATTAGGCTGAGTCCTGACTACGACATCACATGCCACAAATGCAACAAAACTTGGCAACCGCCAAGGGCGCCAAGCTATGCAATAGCTTGGGGGCTGACTCTGCCAAGTCGCCAAGTTTTGTTGCATTTGTGGGATTTGATGTCGTAGTCAGGGCACGGCCTTAGGTAATTAAAAGTAAAAAGTTAAAGCAAATAGTGCGTGATACATTTTTTACTTCAATTTCAAGTGTAATATATGTAGGTATCACAAGGATTTGTATAGTTTTTTTTTACAAACCGCAAAAATAGCATTTTAGATAATAGCAAAAGCGTTTTAGAAATTACGAAATTACCATTACCCTCAACTTTCATCTACTATATTGAATGAAAATAATATAAACAAGAGTTCCCATCTACAATAAGCATAAACTTTCTAAACTACATAATTTCAAAATTACAATCAAAATATAAAACATTACAAAAAAATTGGCATCACCAAAAATAACCTATAAAACTGCAATATCGATTACATTATCTATAATAATATATAATTTGGATATAACATAACATTTTCCGATGCTCATTATCAAATATACCGTAAGAGGAAACAGCAATAAATCGAATCTTTCTACCATTCCAAACCAGAAATCATAGTATTCCGAGAAAAATAGAATAATTGGATTAAAAAGACGGGAAAATGTGTGATGAATAAAAAAATGGCGATTAAAGAAATTTGAATTGTAGCAGTGCAAACGATTACTTCATGATTCGGGTGGGACGCATGGGTGACTGGAAAGGAAAAAATCTTCTGAAAGAACGCGATCTTTTAAAGGCGTTCTAAGTAGAATGTTCTTTCATTTGTGAATTGACTCTCAACGGGATTTCATATCCAGTAAGTTTTATTTTGTTGATATTTTATAACTTGTTTATTATTTAATCTTTTCAATCCTATTTACAGTTAAGGGGACTCGGTACCCAAAATGCTTATTTCTTTAAATTAAGATTGACATAAATATTTTTTTAAAAAATAGAAGTGGAAGGGTCTTAAACAGAGGTTTTATATATAAAAACTTTTTAAAAAATTAAATACTTTAAATATTTAATTTTTTTTAACTTCGATCCATATTTTAAAACCTTTCTTTTTATTCTGATTATTTCCAGAGAAATTTTAAATCACTCATAACAACAATAGGAATTGAATTTTTTAAGCGATGCACGGCTTCGGAAGAAAAAAATTTATAGTCGGTAAACACCCGAATTTCCTTTAAAATACAAATGACAAACTTTTTATTTTATTTTTTAAAAAAAAGCTATGAAATATTTTCACTATAATCCCTACTTCTAGTCAATATACCCTTATTCACAATAAAATTTGATCGCTTTTCATAAACATATATTGCAGTTTTAGCATTTTAAATACGGATGTTTCCAAATATAACAAACTAAGTAAAATCAATTTAAAAATATTAAAGGTTAGTGGAACATTTATGAAAAATTGAAACAAAAGTTTTTTTTATGTGAAAAATATTTTTCCTACTAGTTTGAAACTGTAGGAAATTATACTAAAGAGTGAAAAATAAATCAATATGTTCATCTATTTTAGGGTAGTGAGCCCCTTCACCCCTTTGTAGTATGTATATTCAGCCTTGTAATACCACCAAATTAAAAACTTATTTTAAATCTTTCACAATTTACTTTTTTGGATTATAATATTGCATGGTAATATAATTGTTCAGCAATTCCGATATAAAGTAGCTCCTAAAACAATTTTCGTAAAAAAATATGTGTTAATAAACCACTAGTGTTTTTGAAAAAAAAAAGCTTTCCCGGCTGGACTATTGTAAATAGAGACAAGTAGGTTTGTAACAGAATATGTCCCTTAACCCGCTTCCACACAACAGTTATGTTTAACAGGTAAAAAGGCGCCAAACACAGCATTAATTCTATATTTAACATTGACATGCTAAATTTGGCTAGTTTCATTTATTTTGTTTCGAAAATTCAATAATTATTACTTATCGTTTGCAAAAAATAATTTATTTCTCAAAGAATAAATATGTAATATCCCTCGCTTTTAAATAGAATTAAAACATTTCATATCAACGTACAAAGAATCTCGTAGTAAAATATATTTGACGTCATTCCAAACTGATCGTTGTCGCAAAAATAAATTTATTTTAAGGGGACGCGGTATCCAAAAAATTAAATCCAGTATTTTTATTGCTAGCATTCAAATTAAACTATTTTTACAAAGAACTAACATTCAATAAATATATACAAAAAAAATTACAAATATTATAACGTAAGTTTTTTTTTAATTTAAAAATTGTAACGATTTTTCGAAATGCTACTCCTCCTACAATGGGCTTGTTTCACGGAGGATCTGGCAATAGCTATGCGGTTTTGTTTGCATGTCTATTTTGATGTCTTCCAACAGTATTGCCACAGTTTTATGAGAAAAACTACGAAAAAATACCATTTAATTCTAAAATTACAAAACATTCCTTAAAAATACTAGCCAAGCGTTTCACGTTTTTTAAAGTCACTAAAAAGATTCCAAAATGCAGCTAGTATTTTTACGATATTTTTTGCAATTTTGAATAATTCTAAAATAAATTCTAAAATTACAAAAAAATATCGTAAAAATACTAGCTGATTTTTGGAATCTTTTAGTGACTTTAAAAAAACGTGAAACGCTTTGCTAGTATTTTTTTGGAATGTTTTTGTAATTTTAGAATTAAATGGTATTTTTTCCTAGTGTTTTTCCTCCATTTAAACAATTTTTTAATGGATTTTTTTAAAAATGTTCCCACAACATCTATTAATAAAAGTCGGTAGGATATTGAGCTATCATTTAAAAAAAAAGTTATGTAGCTTTATGTATACAAATTATGTCCAAAAAAAAGATTTTTTGTAAAATTTTATCTTCATCATTTTTAAAAAAAAATCTATCCCACACGAACTTTTATTAAACACATATGTTTCAACACAGGAAACAAATTTTGGAGCTCTACATTAATTTACCGAAAAGCCTTACGGTTTTAACCATTCACAAGCTGAAAAAATTAAAAATTTAAAAAATCAACATACAATTTCAAAAACCATTTTACCAAACCACTATATCATTTCGACAAACCTATACCAATTTAAAAGAATTCTTTTTTTACAATATCCTTAGCTCACAGCATTCGAGCGTGTTTAATTATTTTCTGGGCAGGCCTAAATTTTGGGTAATGCGCCCCCTTAATTTATTGTCTAAAAGAACCAAAACATATAATATAAACAACAAACAAAGAATCTCTTAGTGAAATATATTTGACGTCATTTCAAACGTATTGATGTCGCAAAAGTAAATGTCTTTTAATTTATTATTTCAAAGAATTAAAGTTTCTCGAGCGATTGTTGCGAATGGCAATGGTGATTAAATTCTAATAAAAATGGCTTCCTATGCTTTTTAAATGAACATTAAATTTTGCAGTTTTTTAAATAATTGAAGTACATCGAATTCGAATTCTTTTCTGAAATTTTCAATGTATTCTAATTTCGATACGCTGAATTGTTTGACGTATCACACTTGTCCGTAGCATTTGTAGTTTGGGCTATGAAAGTGGGTGACGGACTGACGGATAGACAGACAGACAGACAGACGGACTGAACGATTATAATACCTTCTACTTTTTATGTTATAAACGTAGTGTGGAAGCTAAACATAGATTATCGGATTTGGGATCTTTCTTTAAACTGAATATTTAGGTACAGCCTGGCTGTACTTGCTGTATGCCACGAGCCGCCACTGCGCGAAACTCTTTGTATGAGAGGATGATGTTCTAAGGAGTTTGTTCGAAATATCGTCGAACTAGAGCTACACGAGGGCTATTGGTGACGAGCGTCATAATTTAGACCCACAGTCAAGTGACGAGCCGACACCTGAGTGACGATGTTCTAAGAACTGGGCTACGGAGCACCCGGCAGGGCATAAATCCAAGAAATTTTTTCGGTGGCATTTTTTAAACCTATTCTATTGCAATTAGAACCAAAACTTTATATATTTTTCCTTTTTTTCATTTGAGAAAACATTAAATGTTAAAATGTCACCAGGGAAATTAAGACTTCTTAAGTGTACAAGTAGTTATTATGTGCTTATTAAAAACAATAATAACTGGAAAAAAGCGTCCCATTTTAATCAGGGCAGTTTTCAAGTAAAATACATTGGATTTAACGGTTGCGTTGGATGCCTACTCAGGTGTCGGCTCGTCACTTGATTGTGGTTCAAAAATACGACGCCCGTCGCCAATAGCCCTCGTGTAGCTCCAGTGCGACGATAATTCAAACCAAACCAAACCAAAATACATTTAAATGTGTCAAGTAATACTAAAAATCGTAGACACGTGTTAAGGTCAAAACCTGAGCTGGCACCAAAAATAACTTGAACAACCTTCTTACGATAATTCACCCCACCGATATAATGAGCACGGATGGCCCAGAGTGTATGTGGATTTAGTGGATTATTATTTATTTTTAGCAAGGAATCCCACCAAACGGTGATAGAGGGTGGGATTTAAAATCGGCCTCTCGACGAGGGGAGTGTGTTGAACACACATAGTGAGCGTCTCTAAATAAGGGACAGATAATTTTTAAAAAAAGCTCAAAAGATATTCGGTCACCACACTGCTCAAACCAATTAGGGGAGCACATTGTATACTTTTGTTAACCCTTTTAGTTCCAACTTATTATTTTTTTATTTTAAAACTCTAAAATTTGTGAAAAAGATTTATTATACATCAAGAGTGAAATGGTAAAAAACAGGGGGGGGGGGGGGGGAATCCTAATTTTTTTAACTAAAATTTATGTGGGGGGGGGGGGTAATTGAAATCATAACTTTTGAATAAGATATAACAATAATTTCCTCAAAACTTTATTTGTTAAAAAAGTTAAAATCAATTTTTAAACATCTAAGAATGCAAGCGTGCAGAATTTAGGGTCAATTTATTTCATAAAATTTTTGGGAGTGAATTTATTTTTGCCATGTTTTTCATATTTTTATTTAGTTAAAACAAACATTATTTAATTCTTCAAAATACATGGTTCTTCCATCTAACGATAAATAAGTGCGATATCAACTTAGTGAGAAAAAAAATCGCAAGCTGATGATTAAAATGGAATCATTGGGGGGTGAAAGGGTCTAAACAATGAGTTCCCCTAATTGTTTTGAGCAGTGTATTATTAAATTGTTAAAACCCACAACATTTCTCACATAAAAAGCTCTTTTATTTCAACTTTTCACCAAATGTTCCTTTAGCATTTAATATTTAAATATTGACTTTACTTAGTTTGTTATATTTGGAAACATACCCGTATTTAAAATGATGAAACTACAAAACTAGCTATTTAAACCATGGGCCGGTGGCGCAACGGTTAGGGAGCTAGCCTTTGGAGCCTCTGGGTTCGGGTTCGAATCCCGGTAAGGCATGGATGTTTGTGATTGTCGAGTATATGCGAAGTACGTGCTCGTTAAATCTGTTGGGTCCGAAAGTCCTGTGGGCGGTCATTGCGCAGTTCCCACGGGTACAGGCCCTGGAGACTATTTCCCTCCCTTTCAGGGACATGTCTAAATTGTGGAGGTGGCGATAGATGGCTTATCCGAACGAAATCCTAAGAAGCCTGGAAGTTACGTGACACAGTTCCGTGACTCGATGCAAGACAAGTTGGAACATAGAATTAATAAAAAAAATGCTTGTAACTTTTTAAAAAAAACCTATATTATGCATAGTTTTATTCTTTGATTAACTACGGTATTATTATTTGGGGTGGTGAATACAGATACAATTTACAACTAATTATTTCAATACAAAATAAATGTTTTAAACTCTTAAAGCAAGTTTTCTTTTAGTACCTTATTTGAATGATATATATTGAAATATTATTATACTATGTATTCTAACGGTAATTTACATAAATAATGGAAAATTAAATAAAGTAAAAGTACATATAGGTACATTAGGTAAATAAATCGTCCGGCTGCCTATTTCTAGCCTTCTTTAGGAGCTTCAACACTGCCAATTACGCATCGTAACTTAGAACCCTGATCAAGTGACGAGGTCGACACCTGAGCGGGCACCCAAAGGAACTTCGAGCGACATCGTACGCTAACATTGAGACTTTCGACTCCACAGATTTAACACTTTCGCTACGCAGGAGTTTTGTTTCAGCGTAATATGCGACAGGAATATCATTATCGAATCCTTAGTTATACTGCCGATTGGGCCATTTAAGTAGCAAACGGGATATAGAGCACGTCTGTCCTAGTGTACTCGGGGAACACTGTAATAAGTCGATTTTACTATGATGAATGACAGATATTGAAAGTTTATTGTACTAAATATTCAAGAGATAATTTACGCAATAACATATGTGTAGATAAAATAAAAGCCGTTACAATTAGTACAACATTTTATGTGTGGAATATTAACTTTTATACCTAGCCTATCTTTTACTGCTCACCTTTGTTGGATGTCATGCTTAGTATTTTTCTTTTGGGCTCGGTTGCAGAGAGGGTGGAATTTTTTTTCTCCAAAAATTCGGTTATTCAGCGATGATTCGGATAGTTGGAGTTCTACTGCAGCGGTTCTTAACTGGTGGGTCGAGGCCTACTAGTCTAGCTCCAGTGCGTAGCGTAAATTTTTTAGGTGTCACCGGAAACCGGATTTGTAGAAGTGTAGAAGTAGCCAAAGCGCCTCCTACGGAAAACGTATTGAAATTTGGAACTACTTAAGGGTGAAGGAAGAGGGGTATCGGAGACTGAGCTGCAAAATCAGGAGACACGAATACGTGACAAACAGGAAGTGATATAATTATAATGCAAACAATCGGAGTAAATGTATTGCTATTCTATGCATGATGCATGTTTAATCAGTTTTCTGTGGGTGGCGCTAGTGTCTAAGACAATCTCCATTTTAAATACGAATATGAATGGGTGGACAATGAGAGAGAGACACTTCTTTATTCCGATATGGAAAGGAAAAACGCCAGCCGTGAAAAGTTGAGAAACGCTGTTCTACTGTAAAACATCAACTTTTCTTATCTAGAAAAGGATCTTCCTCCCAGATCCATAGTAACATAAAACCTCGAAACTAATACACGATAATCAACAACCTTGCCCGAACTAATTGTTCTGGACATGTCCCCAAATTTTCCTTTGATTTCCCTGTCAGTAAGTCAAAATATTTCCTTTTTATTTGATTGATTCTTTTAAAAGTAGAATGTGAAGCTTACATGAAAGTGTTGGCTAAAAATATCCGTACGAGCAATTGACCGTTAAGCTCGAAATCAAGTGACATTTTATTCGAAATTGAAATGCACCACTGACTAGAAGTTTCGTACAAGACATGTTTATCCAAAGCTTATAAGTTATTACTAAAATGTAAAATTTCTGCTAAAAACTTTATGGTCCAAATGATGGCTTCCTAAGGCTGTGTATACCTGACTGGACATCAAATGCCTACAAATACAACAAAACTTGGCGACTTGCCAAGGGAACAAGCGATGCAAAGCAGTGGCGACTCTGCCAAGTCTCAAGTTTTGTTGCATTTGTAGCATTTGATGTCGTAGTCAGGACACAGTCTATGTCTATTTTATTTTCACTTTTTTCAATAATGTCAATAGAAAAATATTTTTGTATTCTGAGGGATCAGACTACAAGTGTTCCCCTGCCTGTCAAGTTAAAAATTTATAATCTTTACTAAATTTTAAAATTTGAAATATAGAGGAGTCATTGACAGTCATATGCTAAATATATATAATTTTTAACAATTTAAAGAAAGAAAATATTTTAGTTAAAAATTTTAATTTCAATATCATCTTAAAACAAGTTTATACTTCAGTCAATTTGCTTACCCCTTAGATGGATAATGGAGGGTTCAAGACAAAAAAAAATAGTCAATTAATATTCGGATTTAATTCTCCTTTATTTAATTACTACTAATAAAAAAGCCTTAACCTTAAATTAAACACGGTGTAACCTTACACCAACCCCAAAAGCATGCGCGATCATAAATGTTGTGAAACAAAATGGAGTATGAAAAAAAATTGCGGTTCATGAAGCTGATGATTTTGAGTAATTAGTAAGGTGAAGAGTTCTAGTAATCGAAAATTTGTCAAGTCGAGTCTTGGCTTAAGACTAACTTTGACTATAGAATGAAACTATAAGAAATAGCCATACTATATCGCTTCATAATTTCAGACTAGTATGTAAATAATGTAGTAAAATAGTAAATGCTATAGAAAATATGGAGGCAGCTTGATGTCATTGATTTTTTAATCATTTTTGTGGTAAAACCTTATTATGTTCTTGTGGTGTAAGCTTACTGTATTTTGATGTAAGTTTAGCTCAGTTTTCTCGTGTAACGTTACACCACGAAACTAGAAGCATCACTCAGTGCTGCTACCAGTTTTATGAAGTAACGTTATCATAAACATTTTACAGTGTAATTTTGGACAGATGACATCTAATCAAACAAACAAACACTTTATTAACACAAAACAAACATTACAGAAAAAAATTGTTCGTCACAAGGGGGTTAAAAAAAACCGTATATGTGACTAAATAAACATAATTATAATTGATAAGACAATAATAAGACACTTATAAGTTTAAATAAAAAAATAATAAAAAACCACAAAAAATAATAAATTTAAATACATAAATATACACAATTATTTAATCGTTTATTAAAATGGCATATGACTGATAAAATAAGCATATGACTGATAAAATAAGGATTTCTTAAATTGACAGGTTCCTTATATTTTCAGAATAAACAGATATAATTGGTTTTTAAAACATTTAATAAAATATAATTTTTTGTCAAGCTTTACTTATCAATTTAGTCATTAATTTAGTTATACATCAAATCATTTATGACCCTAACTATATTGAAAAAGTATTGTTTTTTTTAACCAATGAAATATACAGGGTTGTCCAGAAATAAGTTGCCCAACTCAGAGGCATGTGCAGGATGCTGTATTAGTCAGAATGTGAAAAAAATTTGAGATACAGACATTTCAGATCATGCGCTCTCGATTTACAAAAAAAAATAGTTCAAAAATTTGCCTATAGGTGGCGCTGCAGATTCAAAAACGCATTCTACAGTAATTCTACATGAGATCCGTGGTTCTCCATAACACTTTCCATTCTTATTGTTGTGTATTCCACAGCGGAACGCAGTAAATCTGCAGAAATTCCTTGAACCTGCCGAACAATTGAGGCTTTCAGATCCGCCAAGGTTGCAGGACGTTCTCGGTAGACCTTATCCTTTAAGTATCCACACAACCAGAAATCACATGGAGTGAGATCAGACACAAAGCTATAAGAATGGGAAAAATTATGGATAATCACGGATCTCACGTAGAATTACTGTAGAATGCGTTTTTGAATCTGCAGCGCCACCTATCGGCAAATTTTTGAACTAACTTTGTTTTGTAATAAATCGCGAGCGCATGATCTGAAATGTCTGTATCTCAAATTTTATCACATTCTGACCAATACAGCATCCTGCACAGGCCTCTGAGTTGGGCAACTTATTTCTGGACAACCCTGTATGTTCAGAATAAACAGATATAATTGGTTTTTAAAACATTTAATAAAATATAATTATTTTTCAAGTTTTACTTATCAATTTAGTCATTAATTTAGTCATTAATCCAATCATTTATGACCATAATTATATTGAAAAAGTATTGTTTTTTAACCAATGAAATATCAAAGATTTCAATACAAATATTAACTGCAGCTTATTTTTGTTTTGGTGTTATATACGTTCATTGAACGTAACTATCGATTGAATATGGTTCCAGCTTAAATAAGTACATTTAATAATATGGCAACTAGATTTTTTTTACCAAATAAAAATTGCATCTTAGAACCCGGTAAGGCATGGATGTTTGTGTTTGTCGAGTATATGCGGAGTACGTGCTCGTTAAATCTGTTGGGTCCGAAAGTCCTCCAAGTTCCCATACCAAATCAATACCTCTGGGGGTGACAAGCCAATTCTGGGGATCCTCTAGTTGGCCTCTGTCTCTAAAAATTAGATGGATCCACTTATGTGTGTGTGTTGTCTGTTGTGTCTGTCTTACTTGACGAAGGTTTATAAGCGGGTCGCTGACCAAGCACACAAACCTGAATATATATGTCTACCAACCAACCAGCATCTTAGAACTTTTTCAAAAAAAAATAGACATACGAAAATCCAAATTTATTCGGTGTTGATGGTTGGAACAATAAATACGTAGTAATTTCTAAATATATATATTTTTACATAGATAATTACTAGCATTACGAAAATTGTGCTGCTACTTGATAATACATTACGTTACTTCCTCTTTTACACACGACAATATTTTTATCTATAAAACTCAACCATGCAGAATAAATTTCTCCAATATTAGTTATTACCTTATCTCATAGTGTGAATAAGTAACTGTTATTGGTACTTTTTATAAATAAAATACGCGACTTTTTCTTGGTTCTCTTGTTTACTGCTTTTTCAACCGGAGCCGCCTGTCAGTAACTCCAATATATATTTTGCATATAGTTTCTGAGTTTCAATGATTATATTTTGGTCTATGAAATCATCATAATTTTTTCATTAATCATAGTTTATTTACGTTCTTTTCGTTAAAAAAACTCTAAATATAAAATAGATATCAATTTGGGTAATTTTTATAGCTAGATAATTGAATAATAATCTAAGCACATCACTACGTAATGCAGTTCGTCTGTCCAGTTCATCCTAATTATTTATCATATCTTTCTTACAATAGTTATCCGTACATTCGCGTTTGGATATTATAAATTTTCAAACAACGCACGCCTTTTAAATATGTAATATATTATTATATGAGTAAACTAAACTAAAAAGATCTATTCTAAAACCTCTACCTTACAGAAGCATATCTCTAAAAAATTACAATATGAAAATTTTATAAGTTTCCAAGTTAAAATTATCATCTGGCCTCAATGCTATATATTTTTTTAAATGTTTGCATTAAAAATTATAAATGAATTACAATATTTTAATTTCATTATGGCATGAACTGTAAAAAATATCTCTAATTCTCCAAAATCGCACAATTTTTCATCACGGTGTGATGGTAAAAGTGCTGCCATCACCCTGCGCAGTGAATTTACAAATGATATAAAATGTATTGTGTTGTACCGGCGAAAACGATTGCTTCACTTGCAGTTATTGGATGCACCCTTATTCTCTGTTTGAATTCCATTTTATTAAGTTGTTCATGTGACTCAAACGTCGTGAAAACATCAATTTGCCAAACAATAATACAACTCTATGATGTTAAAAGTAAAAGCAAAATATGCTGTAGTTTTACAGAAATACGTTACAGTTTAGTTTAGTTTGAATTATCGTCGCAATAGAGCTACACGAGGGCTATTGGCGACGGGCGTCGTTTTTTATAACCACAATCAAGTGACGAGCCGACACCTGAGTAGGCACCCAACGCAATCGTTAAGGGCAACATCGTACGCAGCGTTAGGACTTTGAAGTATATTTAAAGTGCACTCCCTTTACACGGCGTATTATTCGTCGGACATTTTTGGCTGCACGGGCCGTTTATAGGTCGGCAGTTAATTTGGCGATGCCCGGACCCGAACCTGGGACCTTTCGCATGCTAGGCGAATGCCTAACCGACTGGGCTCCACAACCCCCGTTACAGTTTAGACAAACAGGAACAGTCATGGTCAGTTATTAAATTCTCCTGTTAAGAGGGACTGTCAGTCCCCTAGAGCTAATGCATTAGTTTTGAAATCACAACTTTGGAAAGAGAATTGCTTTGCCACGTTATACCATATTTCACCAGGTATGGAAATCATCATACCATCAATTTAAAACAGAATTGAAAAGAACATAACATTTTATTTAATTATTAATTGATAAAGTTTTAAAGTAGTGTCGCCATCTGTGAATATTTTGGATCCGTTTAAAACTTCAAATATATATAATTAAATAACTAAATAACATTTTCGGTCCAAATTTATTTCATTTCGATGTTATATTGATTTCCATACCGGTGGAAAAAGGGCTAACATGACAAAGCAATACTTCTGAAAAAATTGTGATTCCAAACTAATGCATTAGCTCTATGGGACTGACAATGCCTCATAAGCTAGAAAAAAAAGTATATTATTTCTAACATCTCCTTTTGTTTCCATCAGCCCAACACCATGAAGTCCTTCTGGACCAAGTTCTTGTTCTTCGCCATCCTCCAGGCAATCCTTCACACCACCTTAAGCTTCGGCGGTGGCCACCACGACTCTGGCATAGCCCATCTACTGGCAGCTGGCATCATAGTCCACATGCTGTCCAACAAGGATCACCACAAACAACATCATCATGGACACCATCATCATGGGCACCATCATCAGGAATTGAGGCACCATCATCCAGCCTACGCTTCTTCATCCGGACAACTAAGGCACCAGGAATGGCCCATTGCCCACCAGGAATGGCCAATCCCCCACCAGCAGTGGCCAATTGCCCACCAAGATTGGGCGAATGCTCATCAGGAAAGCAGGACGCAACCGGATTTGTTCGCAAAGGAGTTCTTCGATCCGTGGGGTGTTACACCGCAGATGCAGTTGCTTGAGTCGCATAATATGCCGGTGTTTTATCCAAGGATGCCTGGTTTGCCAAGATATTGAACTGTATGAAAATTAATGCGTTGACTTTTACATTATTGCTACACCTCCATAAAGATCGACTTAGTTCTCAAAATACCTTTAAGACGTATCATAGAAATATATGCGATAACAGTAATTAATACTAATTTCTCTTAACTGATCAATACCTTAATAATTTTCCATTATTTTTTTTAGAGACTTGATACAACAACACCTTTAATTATGCTACCATAAATGAGCTCAAACCAGAAAATAGAATGTTCAAATTTAACTTTTAGGATGCACCAGCATGTTTTACGTAGAGAACAACATCAACTGTGTTTATTTAGTTGAAAATCAAGCACATGATTTTAATGCGCTTGATTCTCCAGAAATGGCCAATTGCCCACCAAGATTGGGCGAATGCTCATCAGGAAAGCAGGACGCAACCGGATTTTTTCGCAAAAGAGTTCTTTGATCCGTGGGGTGTTACAGAACGAATTCAACAAACTTCCTTTTTATACGGAAATGCAGATGTTAATGGTGTTAACAAAGATGTCGTGAATGGGTTGACATTGTACATTAGGCTAATCCATCTAAGTTTGGATTCCATCTAACTGAAGATTTTTGTAGCGTAAGTCACGAGTTTTTTTAAAAAAAAGCTTCTTTCATTAAAAAAATCATATAAAATAAAACTGGTAATTAGTTGCAGTAAGTATAGATTAACTATTCAGCTAAATGTTTATCTTTTTTTATTTAATGTTCAAAAGTTATAGTGATAATCACCATTTAAGTCACGTGACCTACACTACAGAAAGAGTAATTCTGCATGGAATTAGCCATCAATGCTGCTTCAAGAAAAAATTACTTAGTTAGCAAAATACTTTGTTAGACAGATCATAGAAATATTCGATAATAGTAATTATTACTAATTTCCTTTTTATATTAACCCCTCATTTCCTATTTAATTGTTTTCATAAAAGTTTATACAATACATTATTTGATTCCGAAGCCAAAAATAAGTTGAAACCAGAAAATAGATTGATTAAAAATAATTTTTATGCACAATGTTGTACCGCCATGTTTTAACGTAGAAATAACAACAGTGTTTATTTAGATGAAAATTAAGGGCAGGATTGTCATATTTACTTAAATTAAATTTTTCTCATATTTACTTATATTGCAGTTTTGTCATATATCGCCTTTCATTGTATATAACCATATATGTGTATCTATTTTTTTTTGTACCTTGCATTTTGCATCTTGTGTATATTTAAAATAAAGTTTTCGTAAAATTTAAACTGACAAGGTGGGTTTTTTTATTTTACATTTTTAAATTCCACAAATTTTGTCTTCCCCTTTTCATATATAGTAGTGGGAAATTCATGTATTTGAATAACAAAAAGTTTCCCCTTCCTTTCGTAAATTCTCCAAAACATGCAATCATCGGAAATTTGTTGCAAGCTATTGAATCGATGGCGGCTAACAAATGCCATCAAAACTAACAACACAAACACCTTTATCTTTTAATAGGAAATAATATTTCTTCATATCCTAATAGAACCAAAATCTAAATACAAATACAAAATTTGTCGACCAACAACAGACCAGAGGCCCAGCAAGGTTGGTCCAAAATAAATCTAATACTTTACCAGTTTCCAATGACTATCAGATTCTTCTTAAAATCGTCTACTCTCTTCGAATACACACATAATCTGGTAAAGCATTCCACCATGACAACTCTATTGTAAAAATAATGTTTTCTTACCTCCCTTCTAAAGCATGATTTATTCAATTCCTAATCATGTCCTCTGGTCCGGCTTTTTAAGGTAAAACCTAAGCCTTCCATGTCTCCCTGTTTTATGAACTTGAATGACTGAATTAAATCACCTCTAGCTCTCCTATTTTCCAGGGAATACATGTTTAAAGATCTTAATCTGTTATCATAATCAATACCAGATAGGCCCTTAATCAATATAGTATGATGTAAAATATATTGTACCGGCGAAATATTGTATTGGTACCGTAGAAAACGTTGTTTAAACGCTGTTAGACTACTTTGATCATGTGACTATGTGCGTCGAGATAACATCATTTTGCTGTAAAACAACCATTACAACACCGCAATGTGATATTAGGAACTTAGTAAGTAATAGTTGTAAGATAGTATGATGTAAAATATATTGTACCGGCGAAATATTGTATTGGTACCGTAGAAAACGTGTTTAAACGCTGTTAGACTACTTTGATCATGTGACTATGTGCGTCGAGATAACATCATTTTGCTGTAAAACAACCATTACAACACTGCAAAATGTGATATAATTTTACAGAAACTTTTACAGTACAGTTCAAGCTACGTTAGAAACACATTTGTTAAAATTTCTCACCCTTTTCTACGACTCGACGGTATTTTCTATATGTATGTGCTAATGCTTTTGACTTAACGTTTTTTCTCTCCAATGGGGCTGCGGCTAAACATTTGCAAACTCGGCATATTCTCTAGAACTGAGAGCCATTTTTTGTGGCACATCTAAGCGACTCTCGCTACGAAGATTGACTCACAGATTACTATGAATCTGTGCTCTCGGTGGATGTTAAAGTATGCCTAGATTTAAATTTGCCGAGAGAACCCAAGCCAAATGGGTACTCAAGGGATCTTATATACATGCCACATAATCATATGACATGCGTGCCCATTAATTTTTCTATCCAGAAAATCTGACGACTCAGCCGGGGCTCGAACCACAAACTTGGGCTTACGGGGTGGACACGCAATACCTCTCAACCACTGAGCCACTTTTTGAGTTTATGCGTAAATTAACCTAAACATGCGTCGGTATTGTTAGGGTATGACATGCGTATAGTAATTTAATCGAACCTTTAGTTAGAGCATGGATGATCCCAAGCAACATACTCATTTTTTCTTTAGCCCCCGCGAAGTAAAGTTTTAATTTTAAAAAGATAAAATTTCAACAGTTAAGTTTAACTTTAAAAAAACATTATTTATAACGTATTTAAACACATTTATTTTACTTTTTACGCTTGAATCTTTTATACCACCACACTCAAAATGTATTTCCCATCCATCCTTCTATGATGGTTTAAAACAAATAAGGATACTGGAACTTTTATACACTTTTTTTTTAACTTTAAACCCTTATAATTGAGACTGTGTTATTGAGATTTTACAATGTTACTTATAAGGGTCAGCAATATCATAATTTACTTTAAAAAAAATGAAAATACGAGTAATAATCTTTACGGATGGTCAGCGACGCGTGTCCAACTGACCCATGTAAGGAGCCACGCAAAAGTCAAGTTCACTGAAGATGTTTCAAAAATAACCACTCACATTTAAAATTAAACAAGAAATTAACGCTCGGTTAGTTTGAATACATTGGATGCATTACTAAATAAAAAAAAACCTCAATTTTTTGACAATGGGGTTGTTTCACGTCGTGGATGGCAACAGCTCCAACGGTTTGTTGTCATTTGTTGCCTGGAAATTCTTTTGTTTTGGTATTCGAAAATGAGTTTTCTAAGAATGTTTTACTTATTAAATTTTTAAATGCCAAGTTTTTGCTGTGCTAATGGTTGGTCAAAGCATTTGTTAAACAACGCTTGCATAAAAAGAAAAAAAACTCTTTTCATCTCTAGGGTCACTTTGAGAGTGAAACCGAAGCAACCAATGAAAACCAGTACGGATACATATGAAAACAAGAGCTTTGCATCTCTCTCATCGGAAACATTCCCATCATAATATTTAAAAAATTTGGAGGTAGTCCGGTTCTTGAAAAATTGCCATTTAAAAAAAAGCATTTTATGTAACACCAAATAAAATGAATGATAAAATTATCTTTTATTGAGAAAATAAGAATGAAAATGAATTATTATTTTATTACATCTTTTTTTTAGATTTCACATTACGTTTAAAACGTAAAAAAGTGGAAGGTTTTATAATCGTTCAGTCTGTCCATCCGTCACCATTTTTCACAGAACGAACCGTAAGTCTCTCAAACAAGTGGGATATGTCATTTTGAAGCAAAAAATCAGATTAAGCTACATTCCAAATTTCATTAAAATTTAAATTACAAGTTTATTTAAAATTAAAATAACTAAAAATTTAATCTACATTGAAATAACATGCAAATTCCATTTTTATTCAATATTTTCACTGTTGCCATTTCGTTAAACGTACGAGAAACTTTATTTAAAATAAAAAATAAAACTTTTTGAAAGAATATTTATTTATGTTATATAATTCAGTTCGGATTGTGGTAATATCATAATAGAGTTCTTTTAATGGTTTATTATATATGTAAGAGGAAGGATGCATAGAGAATTCTAACTTTAAATAAAAAAATAAGCGAAAGTTCGCTTTTATTTTTAAAGCATCAATTTTATTAATTATTTATTATTCTCTTTTTCGAATGAAAGTTAATGAATATGGGAAATTGTAGCAACTAAAAGATTTTTATTGCAAAAAGTTGCATCATTATTTTTCGAATTTCAAACAAATTCACCAAACGATAATGAGTAATTATTAATTTGCGAAAGAAGATTAATGAAAATAGTTAACCTTGGGGTTTCAAAGTTTGAATTAGAAATTAATTATAAGCTGAAAGCCCTGTTTGGCGAATTTTTTTCAGAGGTGTATAAATAGTGCGTTTTTTGTTGAGCACAAATACTGTGAGGAAGCGGTTTAAGTGACAGATTCTGTAACAAACCTGCTTGTTTTAATTCCTCAGTTTTGTTCCGAAAAAATTACAAAAGAATATTTGCTGGAAAATGTGAAACTCATTCTTCACTTCGTTTCTCGATATAGCACAAATAAAAACAAATAATGCAAAGTGGACGAGTAAAATAGTAGTTAACAGTTTAAATTTTTTAGAAAAATAGCATTATACAGTAAATTTTGTGATATTTTCCTGAAATCATTGAAAGCACAGCAAAAATCTTATTGGAATTATATCTTTTAATGAAATTAAAATTATATCATTTTAAAAAACTAAAATGATGTCTTTTAAAAATTTTAGCGATAAGGCAAAATATAAAATCTAATTTTAATTCAGAACCATCAAATTTGCACCAAAACACCGATTATCTCATATATTTCGCTTTTAAAGATCAAATCAATGTTCAATGACATCGCCAAATTTCGTCAACCTTCGAGGCATACAAAGAAGTGAAATTCATGCTCAATTGTCTGTAACCAAACTGTATACCGCTACCGTTTGTTCTTTATTGTTTTCTAAGCTCTTTGTTTAGATTTAAACATGACTTTTCACCGACGAATGTCCATAGGTTTGTCAGAAGTAAAGTGTTTAAAGTTAGGGGATTGAATCTAAACCTGATATTTATTTTTGCGTTAATATTTTAGTATTTGTGGATATGGCAACAGTAATGAAATCAAGAAAATATTATCTATGACGAATTTTGTGTTATTAGCGTATCTCGTATGAAAAAAAGTGGTTTTGGAATATTATTTATTTTTAGGTAAGTAGTTTAAGATTTTGATTTTTTTATTCAATAAAGAATTAACATACGATAAATCTAACTGCACTTCTCTCTATACATTATTTGTTTACTTAACAATTATTCTTTTTATCCCATCAATTTATAGCTAATTAGAATGTTTAGAAAAAATTATTCTTATGTTTGTATATTGTAAGGTAATTTTTAGTAAGTAAGTTATTTTATGGCAATGTCGATCCATATATAGTTATGAGTTAAACATAATTACATCTTTTCTAAAACTTTTTAAAAACCAGTTGACATAAATTTACTTTTTTCGTTCACATCATTTTGTTTCATTTAGATATTGGCGAATTTTGGAAATTTAGAAAAGTAAAGTAATTAACTTTCCAAAAGTTAACTTGTTTCCTTGGAATAAACGCATCGAGTTGGGAACAGCTAGCCTATTATGACCGGAATGCTGTTTGGCGACTTTGGGGTTCGTGAAAAAGTAAACACAGGGTTGCTATAGCAACAAGAATGATGTAAACATCTATTGAGTTGAACTGGAATGTTTACTAATTTAAGTACGTTTTCGCTACTTGGCTTCAAAAGGAAAGTCGCCAAATCGAGACCGGCCATAATACGCTAGCAGTACCTCGAGGTGTTTCGGCATTTATAAAGATTTATAGAATTTTGTCCGTTCACTTTTAAAATTTGAACACCTCACCAAGTCGTCAAGTTTTGAAAAAGACGTCGCCAAGCCATAATCATTGCTAAGGATTTATCCTTCCAAGTTAACGATTAACAGCATAATTGAGGTAATTTTTAATAGTAATGTAGCGGCCTTGGTAACCCACAGTCTACCAAAAGGATCCTCAAGGTAGAGATGAGTTACCTAGGCTTTTATACTACTGCTATCGTTGTTATTTAGATTAGTGGTAGGAACGAGATGGTAAATCTGCGCCCTCTGGCGAGTGGATGATTGATTGAGGTTGCGTGCGTGTGGTAGCCGCCACACCACTCCCCTCCTAGAGACGTGGTTAGTAACCGTGCGCAGGTTGCTTCGCTGTGCGTTGTGCTGTGGTTGAGTTTCGTGCCATTGGCCGTTGAGTTGTGTGCAGCGTTGAGTTGAGTTGTGTGCAGCGTTGAGTGCACTAGCAGCGAGTGAGCAACCGTGGTGAGCGCATCGTAGCAGGAGTGTCGTTGGAGTGGGTGATGTCACGTCCGGGGGTCACCACTGTAGCGGCCTTGGTAACCCACAGTCTACCAAAAGGATCCTCAAGGTAGAGATGAGTTACCTAGGCTTTCATACTACTGCTATCGTTGTTATTTAGATTAGTGGTAGGAGCGAGATGGTAAATCTGCGCCCTCTGGCGAGTGGATGATTGATTGAGGTTGCGTGCGTGTGGTAGCCGCCACACACTTCCCATCTAGAGACGTTGGTTTAGAACCGTGCGCAGTTGTCATTCGCTGTGCGTTGTGCCGGTTGAGTTTCGTGCCATTGGCCGTTGATTGTGTGCAGCGTTGAGTGCACTAGCAGCGAGTGAGCACCCTGGTTGAGCGCATCGTAGCAGGAGTGTCGTTGGAGTGGGTGACGTCACGTCCGGGGTCACCACTGTAACGGCCTTGGTAACCACAGTCTACCAAAAGGATCCGCAAGGTAGAGATGAGTTACCCAGGCTTTCATACTACTGCTATCGTGTATTTAGATTAGTGGTAGGAACGAGATGGTAAATCTCGCCCCTGGCGAGTGGATGATTGATTGAGTGCGTGCGTGTGGTAGCCGCCACAGTAACTTTTCACAAAAGTCATATAAGAGAAATATGAAAAAAGTATATGAGAACCGTCTTAATGATTATCAAATTGGCTGAAGAAGGGTAAAACTTCCGACGCTATGATATAATGGCCGGTCTGTTCATTGTCGTTTTGGCAAGCTTAAACATTTAACGAAGGGCTGCTATTCCTATTGAGTTGTATAAAAGATGAAATAAATGTTTTCCACATTGGGGAAATTTCATTGCTTGGCAACGTAACGAAAATTTCTAAATCAAGCCTGGTCATTGTATCATAACCGTTCCAATAAGAAATATAAAATGCATACATGAGACACTTAAAAATAAAAATATTTAGAAAATTTTAAATCAGATACTTCTTAATAATGTATAAATAAAGCAATCTTAAACCTTTGTACGATAGATTTTCAAATTGGCCTTATCTTTATTTCACAGGAACATGAAGAAACTGGTCTTTGTTTTGTTTGTCATACAACTTATTTCGCCATTTTGTACTGCTAAACCTGCAGAACAGTCAACAGGTAATTTTATGAGGACAGGTATAGTATGTAGACCTGTAACGTTTTCTGGCAACTTTCGCGAACACGAAAAACCACGTTTTGTTTATTAAACCAATAAAAGAGACAAAAGCACATCTTTACACTCTTAAAACAAAAGAGTGAAATCCACTCCTATGGGGGAAGTGCATTTTCGGCACGGAAAGGAGTGGAAATTAACTCAGACTGAGATAAAAACCGCTCGTTTGTTTTAAGAGTTCAAAATTCAACGGAGTGTAAGGGGTACGTCAGGCGTACGAACTATCATATAGGAGATTATAGGGGTAACAACTAGCGTATCTTTAGTTAAAGATACGCATGACGTACCACGTATAGCGAGGGGTATAGGGGAAATAAGGAATGTAATATTAGTAAAGTATACACCTGACGTACCAAAATTCAATATTTGATTCGATGAGAAATTAGGAGTTGTTGCCAAATAGCGAAATATTTTTAATATACGGCAGTTATTTCATTTTTCATATCTTGTGATTACTTCCATTGGTTATAAGAGCACCACTAAAGTTAACAGTTGTCAACGAATAATCTAGAATCCAGTTAACGCGCATATCGAGTATACTAGAACTGTTTCAAAATAAAATCTGATTGTTTTACCAGAAATTGCGTTTTCTCTTCATGGCAACAAAACATACAGCCAAACAAAAATCGCCAAATCAAGACCGGGTTCCATGATATATCCATGCTTACTATTCCCCCCAAGGCAAATTTATTTTAGAAACGTACAGATGTAAGCACATACACTTGGCGACGTTTACAAAAATGTCGCTTTTAAATTTATGCACGTATTTGTCATTTTTCTCAGACACTTAATTTTTATTTGACGGACATGTTCATGCGGTTTCCATGTTTTACATAATTTTTAAGTAATGTTAAGTTAATTTTTTAAGTAATATTAATTAACCGTTTTTTCTTCAGCTCTACATTGGGTGGGTAATTGGCACTGTATATTAACCATGAAAATTCAATATTAGCAACTATGGTTTTATTAAAACACATACGGCAATTTACCATCTACTGTTTGTGTAAATATCTTAATTTTGGAACAGATGAAATATAATGGATAGTCTCGATTTTTCAATTGCCATTACGTTGCAACGAACCCCCCCCCCCTCCCCCCCCAAAAAAAATCCCAATCCCCATCCTTCCCCTTAACATTTCATACAACTTGCTAAGTATAGTAACCATAGAATCATAGTTAAAGTATTAGATTGGCAGATCACGTGACCTCCATGCTAACAACGGACGCGCATGGAGGCCTTTAAGAGGGCCAAATTTCCAGTGTTGCTGCCACTTTAAGGAGAAAATACTACGAAAAATACCATTTAATTCTAAAATTACAAAAATATCGTAAAAATACTCGATACATTTTGGAATCTTTTTAGTGACTTTAAATCCTTTTGTAGTATTTTTTTTTGTAATTTTAGAATTAAATGGTATTTTTTCGTAGTATTTTTCTCTTTAAAGTGGCAGCAACACTGGCCATTTTGCCCTGTTAAAAAGCCTCCATGCGCGTCACGTCGTTAGCATTGGAGGTCACGTGATCTGCCAATCTAATACTTTAACTATGATATCTATGATAGTAACCCTTCGCTAAATTTTCAAACTAGCCAAATCGCGAGCGATCATTTTATCATAGCTGCACCGAATTTTATTTTTATATTTTTCGAATTTTTTTTACTAATGTACTTGGTGTCTTTCAAGAGAAGTAAACACTGCTCTCAAATTCTAAAAATAATGTTGTACTAATTTCCATTAAATTGTAATACTAGTGTTGATATTATTGCAAAGTACAAGTGTATAACGGTGTTGTGATTGTAATACTAGTGTTAGCATACTGATAAATAGGTAATGGAATGCTAGTGTGTCCCCAATTTGCTTTCAGATGCAGTTCCGACTGAAAAAGAAGACGAATGGCAGAAAGTCACTACGAATATCAAGCGCTACACTGGATTCTTTGTACAAAGTGAGTTCTCAGTGAGTTCCCCGTTTAAATCAATTTTTTCAGAAACCCCATGTAATCACTCCGTGTGGGTACCAAGCAGAATGTGATCACTTATTGAGAATGAGATTGAGAAGAACCCTATTTAAAATTACTTTGTTTTAATTAAACCTATTTACATTATTTACAAAGCCAAAACTAAATCTTGGGTGATGCAGAGTGCAGAGATTATCACCAGCCTAGCAGCATCCGAGCATCTCCTTCGCCGAGGTCATTGTAGCGACTAAATATTGGCTGGCTCATTTGCATATCTTCTGCTTGCACGCTTGGCGCGGAAACGATCGGAACCAACACTTGGTCGTTCACGCGACCTTGCGCGAGCTCTACATTTCGATGCAGAGCAAAGATGATGCAGTGACGTAGGGCAGCCACACCCATAAGCCACAATTTTATCAAAATCGAGGTTTCGTTATAAATCAATTCATCCTATACAGGATGGCGCAAATAAAAGTGGCCCCGGCATGGAGCTACTAATGTAGAAATATGCTTGGCGGAAAAAAGTATTGAATCCGTCTGAAAGTCGCCATGGTTGGTTTGGTTTGTTACTAGACTAGAGCTACACATGAACTATTGGCGAGTTCGGATCGTAGTGCGGGCTGTGTAGGTGTGAGTAGATCAGATGAGTGCACATGTGAAGATTGCATAGTTACCGTCAAATAATTCGCCAAACGCTTGTTTGGGCTTAATATCGAAGAGCTCAATAGCGTCACTTAGCAAACCTGTTTTTATATTGTTTTTTGACTTGGCAGCATTTCTGTCTTATTCTTACCTCCATGACCGGGCCACTTTTATTTGCGCCACCCTGTATAAACACACATTCTGTGAAGAAATTATGTTAATCCAGTTTAGTTCAGTTTGGATTATCGTCGCACTAGAGCTACAGTTAATCCAGTGGTTTGCACAGAACCACCACTTACCTTGGGAAGCAAGATACCGAAAATAGCGATTCGGGGAGAAACCCTACAAGTCACAGACCTTTGTCAAGTTGCAAAAAGAGAGCGTGAGATACAGATAATGGATAATTACAGCGTTTTCCAGAAACATTTTTATTCGATTAAGCATATTAAAAAACCTCTAAAACTGAAGTATTTCTGGTTTTAAAGATGTATTTATTTTTACATTCATTTTTAAAGTTAGTGATACGTCACTCCTGTTAAACCTCTCTTAGCATAACAGATGACGTCACGGTTGGCTGTTTTTGTTCTTGGCGTGTTATTTCGTATCACGTTTCACTGTATCACTTTTGAAACTGTGAAACGTGCTTTCATCCTTATCAAACTCTTAAAAAGTTATGCTATTTTACAGAAACATGTCATGTTCATTCCAGTTAATTTCTTCAAACGTTGAACGAATTCACCCGACTATTCCGATCAGATCCAACAGTCAATAGTTCTTCAATAGCTCATACGCGCTCTAGTGTGTGTATTTTAAATAACAACCAAACTTGGAACAAGCTGTTTAACTTCCTTGATATGAACTGGTTACAATTAATATTGTCTTCTTCTTTTAATGAGGTTTCGCAGAAATTGTAAGGTTTACTATTTTATAAAGTGTATTAAAGCATAGATCGAGACATCGCCAAAAACATAACAGTTGACGTCAGTGCTGTTTTCAGTGACGTACATTTTCGGCAAATTTCAAATGCATTTTTTGTTGAAATTAAACATATTTGTGAATAGTTAACCTTATATTCGGAATCTGCAGCTTCTAATGTACCAGAAAAACATATATATTCTGAATTTCGCCTTTCATGCAACTTGTCCATTGTTGTTATTAGGCTATGTCCTCAATACGACATCAAACGCCACAAAAGCAACAAACGCAACAAAATTTGGCGACCGCCAAGCGCGCCAAGAAATGCAATAGTATGGTGGTTGACTCTGCCAAGTCGCCAAGTTTTGTTGCCTTTGTGGCATTTGTTGCCTTTGTGGCGTAGTCAGGGCATAGCCTTAGCCTACATTTCTTTTTTTAATTCGAAAGAATTTAAACAAGAAGTTCATAAAGAACTAAAATAGCCTACTTTCCTGTTACTTAAATACTTACTGAAGTTCTAATCGGGAAAAAAACTAGGTTCCTAAAGTAAATATCATCAACAGCCGTTTCTACACTAGATTTATACACATTAGAAAAAAAAATCGAAACACAGCACCCAGCTATAATTTAAACTTCTAAAAGCCAAAATCAACTATTTTCCTTAATATTCGTACGCAAATTAATTAAATATTATTTATCATCTGCTCGTGATTTGTTTGTAGTTCGAAGAATAAATATTTATTAATAACAAAAGTAATGAAACTACTCCGAACTGCATTAAAAAACAAGAAATGTAAATTAAAACTAAGCATAATTGCATGCAAAAGTATGCCTTGCCGCTTTCTTGGTAGATAATTAATGAATAATCAAAGAATCAAATTGTTCTACATTTTATGACGTCATTCCATACTGATTCATGTTCATGAAAATATTATTTTGCTTCAAATATGTTTAAATAAAGTTTCTCATGCCATTGTTGATTTGGCAACAGTGATTTAAATGACTCAATTGAATTTCAATGCTAATTCAATGGGAAATTCGCCGACAGATAGTAGATTTATGTCCGTCCGGACGTACAGACAGACGGACAAAAAGTATGAAAGTTGGGTATCTGAGGTCATAGCTTTCTAACAAAAAAAGAATTTTTAAGATCCGATGATTAGAACCGATTTTGGAAGGGGGTACAGACAGACAGACAAACGGACAGACAGGCGGACAGACAGACGGACAGACATACGGACAGACAGACAGATGGACAGACAGTTGGACATCAACCGCATTTCAATACCTACAGTGATTTAAATGACTCAAAATTGAATTTCAATGCTAATTCAATGGGAAATTCGCCGACAGATAGTAGATTTATGTCCGTCCGTACGTACAGACAGACGGACAAAAAGTATGAAAGTTGGGTATCTGAGGTTATAGCTTTCTAACAAAAAAAGAATTTTTAAGATCCGATGATTAGAACCGATTTTGGAAGGGGGGGACGGACAGACGGACATCGACCGCATGTCAATACTCATTTTTTTAATTCTTTCGAATTAAAAAAAGAAAAGTAGGCTAAAAATGAAAAAGTAGGTATTGACATGCGGTCGATGTCCGTCTGTCTGTCTGTCTGTCCGTACCCCCCTTCCAAAATCGGTTCTATACATCTGATCTTAAAAAAACTTTTTTTGTTAGAAAGCTATTCGCGATTGGAATTTCACTAAGTATTTAAGTAACAGGAAATTAGGCTATTTTAGTTTTTTTAAGAACTTCTTGTTTTAATGCAGTTTGGAGTGGTTTCATTGCTTTTGTTATTAATAAATATTTAATTATTCTTCGAACTAGAAATAAATCGAGCAGACGACAAATAATATTAAGTTAATTTGCAAAATAATATTAAGGAAAATAGTTGATTTTGGCTTTTAGAAGTTTATGTTGTAGATGGATGCTGTGTTTAGTGATTTTTTTCTATTGTGTATAAATCTAGTGTAGAAACGGTTGTTGATGATATTTACTGTTAAGAACCCAGTTGATTTCCGATTAGAATTTCAGTAAGTATTTAAGTAACAGGAAAATAGGCAATTTTAGTTCTTTAAGAACTTCTTGGTGTTTTTTTTTTCAGAAACCTATTAACCCCATAAGTCCCCCTTAAGTCCAACATATTGTGTACACGATTGTTCTGATAAATTTTTAGCCTACTTTTCTTTTTTTAATTTAAAAGAATTAAAAAAATGAAAAAGTAGGTATTGACATGCGGTCGATGTCCGTGTGTCTGTCTGCCCGTGTGTCTGTCTGTCCGTACCCCCCTTCCAAAATCGGTTCTATCGATCGTATCTTAAAAATTCTTTTTTTGTAAGAAAGCTATGACCTCAGAGACCCAACCTTCATACTTTTTTGTCCTCCTGTCTGTACGTCCGGACGGACAAAAAATTACTATCTGTCGGTCAATTTCCCATTGAAATAGCATTGAAATTCAATTTTGAGTCATTTAAATCACTGTTGCCAAATCAACAATGACTTGAGAAACTTTATTAAAGCATGTATTGACATGCGGTCGATCTCCGTCTGTCTGTCCGTCTGTCTGTGTCTGTCCGTATTCCTTTACAAAATCGGTTCTATCGATCGTATCTTAAAAATTCTTTTTTTTTGTTAGAAAGCTATGACCTCAGAGACCCAACTTTCATACTTTTTGCCCTCCTGTCTGTACGTCCGGACGGACAAAAAATTACTATCTGTCGGCCGATTTCCCATTGAAATAGCTTTGAAATTCAATTTTGAGTCATTTAATTTACTGCTGCCAAATCGACAATAACATGAGAAACTTTATTTATTTAAAATTATTTGAAGCTAAATATTTTTTCATGAATTAGTTTGGAATGACGTCATAAAATGTAGCACAATATGATTATTTGATTGTTCATTAATTGTTTACCAAGAAAGCGGCCAGGCATATTTTTTGCATACAATTATGCTTAGTTTTAATTTACATTTCTTATTTTTTAATGCAGTTTGGAGTAGTTTCATTACTTTCTTTATTATTAAATATTTAATTATTCTTCGTACTACAAATAAATCATGCAGACGATTAATAATATTAAGTTAATTTACGAAAGAATATTAAGAAAAATAGTTGATTTTGGCTCTTAGAAGTTGAAATTATAGCTGAATGCTGTCTTTAGCGATATTTATTTTTCGAATGTGTATAAATCTAGTGAAGAAACGATTGTTAATGGTATTACTGTTAGGAACCTAGTTGTTTTCCTATTAGAATTTCAGTAAGTAATTAAGTAACACGAAAGTAGGCTATTTTAGTTCTTTAAGAACTTCTTGTTATTCTTCCTTTTGGCCTAAATTTGTTTTGAGTTGAATAAACTAAATATAAATTAGCATTACTTTTTTTGTACTTGAAACACAACTAATTGTGTGTGTTTTTTCAGAAACCCCTGAAGTCCAGCAAATTTAAAATTAATTTTAAATATTATATTTTTTTGCTTTTTTTAAAACTCCTTAAAGTTGTAATAAAGCATCCCACTTAAAAGATTGCTGCTAAATTTTCTGTTCAGTAATTTCGATGTAAGGTTGCTGTTAAAACAGTTTTTTTTCAATTTCACGAAAACTATGGTTCGTAGACTTATGGTTTTTCTGAAAAAAAAAATATTCATTTCCACTCTCGTTTTTCTACACTAAAAAAACTTTTTCTGACTTCCTATAAAAAAATGTGTTATTCTCATTTATTACAAGTTTAGCATATCCTCTTAAGAGGGTCTGTCAGTCCCATAGAGCTAATGCATTAGTTTTGGAATCGCAACTTTTGCAAGAGAATTGCTTTGCCAAGTTATCCCATTTTCACCAGGTATGGGAATCATCATAACATCAATTTAAAGTAAAATTGAAAAGAAAATAACAACCGGTTGTTTAATTATGAATTGATGAAAATTTAAAATAGTGTCGCCATCTGCTGTATATTTTGGACATTTTAAAACTTCAAAAATAGATTATTAAATAACTGGATAACATTTTCGTTTCAAATTTATTTCATTTCGATGTTATGATGAAAAAGGGGTAACATGGCAAAGCAATACTTATGCTGAAGTTGTGATTCCAAAATTAATGTATTAGCTCTATGGTACTGACAATCCCTCTTAAATGTGTCTGATAAATGCTATACTAAAGCTTCAATAATATTAATACAGTAAACGGTGCTTTAAAACTAATGTTATAATTAACATTCTAAGATCTCTTAAAGTATCTTTTACTTTGCGATAATTTTTAAGCAGACATAAGATTTGTAATAATAATAATAAAAAAGTAAAACGAATTCGAAGAAAAAGTAGAATTTATGGTTAATCAATTATTTTTGAAATTTTAAACTGCCATATAATTTTTATTGAAAGAAGACGACACCATTTTTAAACTAAAAAAAGAAACGAACTAAATAACCGAATGATAGTTTCCCTTCAAATTTGTTTATATTGTGGTAATGATTTTCTCTTATGGCAATGGAACAACAAAATTCTTGTGTTTATATTTGATTTCCTTACTGTATTAACATATGTATTTAATTAAAAAAATATGCAAAACAATCACAAACTTTAGAATTCATTTATCCGCATTCTTTTATATAGTGTTCGAAATAATAAAACTGTATGAAAACATAGTTTAAAGTGATCTATTTATTGGGGCTCATTTGAGAATTAGGAATTATCATTTGAGTAAAACCTGAGCTTTTGCCTCTCATGCACAAGTTAGAATTTATTTATATTTCTTACGAATAGATGGCAGCACTAAATCTTCCTTCCTATTATAATTTTTTTAAAAAGTTAAAGTCTTTGAATTAGGTATTATTAATATTCACGCATGTACTTTAATATTCAAATTGCAGTTTTACCTTCGAAAAATTCCTAATTAATAAAACTAGGTATGCGTAACACTGCACGGCTATTAATTACTACTCATTAAATCATTATATTTAAAGATCTTTATACTCATTATAACCCTATACGGTAATTTAAATAACTTTAGAACCTAGTAAGTTCTATGGCAGCTAATCTTTGTACAAGCGATATTTTCTTAAGCCTTAATATGACGTCCCGTCAGGTTCTGGAAACTCGAGTACAAAATTTAACAACCGTAGCTATTTCAGTTCAAGCTGTAGAAGCGTTTCATACAGATAGACTGACAGACGGACCAAAAGTGTCTGTACAAAAACACTTTTTCAGAAACTTGTAAAAACACAGTATCTCAATTTCGAAATACTTTCATTACCTTATATTTCATGTTAAGTAAGTAACTCCAAAACTGAATGTTCTCAACTACACTGCTGAAAACAATTAGGGGAGCTTATTTAAACACGTTCACTCCGAATGATTCCATTTGGAATCTTCGTCTTGCGATTTTTTAGCCTACTTTTCATTTTTTAATTCGAAAGAATTTTAAAAAATGAAAAAGTTGGTATTGACATGCGGTCGATGTCCGTCTGTCTATTTGTCCGTACCCCCCTTCCAAAATCGGTTCTATCAATCGGATCTTAATTTTTTTGTTTGTTAGAAAGCTATGACCTCAGAGATCCAACTTTCATAGTTTTTGTTCGCCTGTCTGTACGTCCGGGCGGACATAAATCTATAATCTGACGCGAATTTCCCATTGAATTAGCATTGAAATTCAATTTTGAGTCATTTAAATCACTATTGCCAAATCAACAATGGCACGAGAAACTTTTTTTAAAAATATTTGAAGCAATAATTTTTTCATGAATAATTTTGGAATGACGTCATAAAATGTAGCGCAATGTGATTCTTTGATTGTTCATTAATTGTTTACCAAGAAAGCGGCAAAGCATATTTTTTGTATACAATTCTGCTTAGTTTTAATTTACATTTATATATTTAAAGCAGTTTGGAGTAATTTCATTATTTTTGTTATTAATAAATATTTAATTATTCTTTGAACTACAAATAAATCAAGCAGACGATAAATAATATTAAGTTAATTTGTGAAAGAATATTAAGGAAAATGGTTGATTTTGGCTTTTAGAAGTTTAAATTATAGCTGGATGCTGTGTTTAGCGATTTTTTTTCTAATGTGTATAAATCTAGTAAAGCAACGATTGTTGGTGATATTTACTGTTATGAACCTAGTTGTTTCCCGATTAGAATTTCAGTAAGTATTTAAGTAACAGGAAAGCATGCTCTATTTTAGTTCTTTAAGAACTTCTTGTTTTCCCACTAAGTTAAGCTCGCACTTATTTCAAGTAAGTTTTATCACATGCTGCATACATTTTTCTATAAAGTCATATTTTCTTTTTGTATCGTTAGATGGAAGAATCATGTCTTTTGAGGAATTAAATAACGTTTGTTTTAATAAATAAAATTATGGAAAACATGGTAAAATAAAATTCTCTCTGAAACAATTGAATAAAATAAATTGGCCCTAAATTCTTCATGCTTGCATTTTTAGATGTTTAAAAATTGATTTTAACTATTTTTAACAAATGAAGTTTTTGAAAAAATACTGTTATACTTTATTCAAAAAGTATGATTCCATTTTTTCCCTTACATTTTAGTTAAACAATTAAGATTTTCCCCCCTGTTTTTTACCATTTCATTCTGGATGCATAATGAATTTATTTCGCAAATTTTAGATTGTTAGAATAAAAAATAAAAAGTTGGTATTTAAATTGTTAACAAAAGTACGCAAAGTGCTCCCCTAATTGTTTCGGGTAAAGCATTTATTATATCTTATTTACTTTTCAGGTATGAATGGAGACTTGTGGATGTCTGTTGCCATAGTATTCGTATCTACCTTTTGTCTCTGTATGTTAATTTACGTGATTTTGAGAGCTGTAAGGCTCTCAATGTGTATTAGATAAAAGTTGTTGCGTGGGAAAAAATGCATTTTCTTTGCAAACGTTTGGTGGTGTGAATTAATCGGTCAGTCACGGATAAAAATATTAAAACAAAATCTCAATATAAAAATATATGAATGGGAGCAAATTATATTTTAATGTAAAATTATGAGAATTTGTCGAATTTGAACTTTTAACTTTGTTTGTTTGTGTTGTTTGTTTGTTTGTTGTTGTCTGTCTGTCTGTCTGTCTGTCTGTCTGTCTGTCTGTCTGTCTGTCTCTGCCTGTCTGCCTGCTGCCTCTTGCTTGTCGTCTGTTTGTTGTTGTTCTTACAAGTGTACTACCTTTTTCTGTTAGATGGATTCACAAATTTTACTTTTTTTTTAGTTTGAACAAATTCTATCTTATGAAAAACTCTAGGTAAAAATTTATAAATTTCGGGTAGTTCGTTTAGTTTATTTTTAAGAATGCAAAATTTCTTCAAAAGTTAAGAAATAATTGTTGCTTATCATTTACTGAATATAAAGAACTCCCAACTCAAAATAAATCCTTACACAATATACACATGCCAAATATCAAAGGAGGTAATTAAATCTCAGAACGAAATGCGTCGCATACTGACAAAAAAAAACACCAATATTTATGAATGGAATCATTAAATCTAAAAAAAAATTTCAAAATGCTTTTAAAATTTCCCTTTACATCTTCTTTTGAACTTTTCATTTAAACACGAAGTGTGTGCGGAAATCTCCCTGTATTCTCGATACTTTTTTTTTATTTAGCGATTCAAATATTATATCAATTCCCCCTTGAGCATGCAGTAAACGCATGCATAGTCAAACACGTGGTCCTTTATTTTTCTATAACACATGTGTGTGTGATGTATTTTTTTTACGACATATATGAAGTAAGGATTTCTATTTAATACTCCAAATATTCCTAGAAAAAGTTGCACAACACGTACAAAGACATAAAATTTTATTAATATTCAAGGTTAAATGTGATGGCATATGGTTATAGTGTGATTACTTATGTGAAGCTGGAGTCATACGACTAGTTAGTATTAGCGCAATAGTAAAAACGTAATTCACAAAACCCTTTTGAGGCATCCATATACCTTAGACAACTTTTTCTTTAATTTATGAGATAGACTTTTAAAACTTTGTAAGAAGATCAGGCACATAAAAACTAACATAAAAATACTTATTGCAATAAAAAAATATTAATTAATACATTATTAGCAATTATTTAATTTAAGTGTGCCAAGCTGTAAACAACATAACGACATTTCAAATTAGTTGTTTTTAATAATTTTTGCAGAAAAGAAAACAGTAAATATCCAGGCATATGATCACATAAAATCTATGCTCTAAGCAAAGTAGCTATTTAATTATGATAGTTTGAAATGGCTAGCTTTAAAATATGATTATTTTAATAATTTAATATTTTAAAAGTCTGTAAAAATGTATATTTTGATAATTTTATAAAAAGTATAGCCACATGCCCTGATTCATACTCTTTAAAATGCACTTTAATTTTTTTTGAAATCGAAGCATATTAATTTGAAATATCTTGCTCGAGGTACAAACATATTATGAAAAAAAATTCGTTTTTCAGAAAATGAATTCAAGGTTTTCATTGTAAGATGGATGACAATAGAATTGTCTTTAAAAGACTGCCTGTAAATTAAAAATTATTTACCATACAAGAAATCTACTTTACCATTTGAAAGATAAAGAATCAGATAATGTTTTAATGCAAAAGTTTCAGAACACATATTTTGATCAATTTTTCCGTTTTTTAAGGTATATGGATAAACATCCTATATTGTTCCAAAACTTTTTCTGATCCTGAACAGAGTAAAAAGTTTTTGTTTTTGTATTATTAGAAACACAATAACTTGTCTTTAAAATAATAATGATTCATATTTGATAACATTTTTAAGTAGATATCGTATAATGTGGTGACAATGCTAGTTTTAATCAAAAAGTTATCGATTATTATTGAAAAGTTATTTTGTCTTTGATTTTTGGCTAAGGCCTAAAGACAATTAAGGTAACAGGGAACAAAAAGACCATTCAATATATCGAATTTTCATTTAAACTTTAGTTACTGAATCGTGCCTTTATGAAAATAACTTTTATGATGCACATTTGAATATGCGACCGGAGTTTACAAATTTGGCAGTTAATTTCAACACAGGAAACAAAAATATTACAAAAAAATATTATATGAGTACAATTAAGACGATTTTTCTAATTTAAGAAATTCGCAAAATTTCTATTTAGGTAAATAACTTAAAATTATGAATGCTTTATCGTCAAACTTGAGGTTCATTGCGTTGAACGGACATTTTTTTTATTTCTATAAAAATGTTTTCAGATACACGCATAAAAATACATACACATTTTCGTAAATACTCATTTTAGTGATTGAAAGTTAAAATGAAAATTTTGAAGCGTCATTATGTTCCCTGTCCCCTTAAGGAAACTAAACATCTACAAAGTTTGTAAATTTGAACTTAAATATAAGATAAACACAACATTATTGTACAATAAAAAAGTTTTTATATAAATAGTTGTTTAAAAAATGATATACGTTTCTGACGACTGGGCTTCGGAGACACCATAGTCCATGTGCAGTTCTAGTGCGATGTTTTGCAAAAACAGATTTCCAATCAATGCAAAAACAGTATTGCTAACTGAAGCCATCTGAACGCTTGAATAATTTATGAATTTGACTTAGAGGCTTTCAGGCGTCTTCAATTGCTTTCTCTCCAAGCATTTTCGTTGTATTCGTATCTCCACGCAGGGCCACTTTTATTTGCGGCAGCCTGTATTATTGATCGTGCTTTTCATTCAATGGGAATGTTTTAGATCAGTGGTTCCCAACCTTTTCTGGACCATCGCCTCGTATTTTAGGTTGATTAACAGCCATCGCCCCCTTTTAATTTTCATGTTATGTCTAATCACAATTTCAGTTAAAGTGTAACTATAAAACAGTTTTATAACACTTACTACCGTTTATAAAAACAACCAAAGAGGCTTTATCCGGTCACTTTTAAATAAAATAGAAAAAACATAAAACATATTTTTAACATATTTTTAAAGAACAAAAGTGAAATAATTAACTGAGATATTTTTACTGGTTTCTAGAAAATTTAAGAGAGTTTAAAGTAAAAATTGGCTGGTTTGGCTATGTTGGGATAATGGTTTTACTGTACAAAGGTACAATATTATTTTAATTTTCTCCCTTTGAATACTCATCGCCCCTCAAGTATTTTTTGCCCCCTTGATAACACAAATCGCCCACTTGGGGGGGGGGGGGGAATCATCCCCAGGTTGGGAGCCGCTGTATTAGATGATATAACGCTCTTGTTTTCATTTGTATGCATACTGGATTTTATTGGTTGATTCGGTTTGAATCTCAAAATGACCAATATAGATGAAAAGAAGATTTTTTCTATTTTTTTAACAAATGTTTTGAACAACCAACAGCACAGCGAGAAGTTGGCATTTAAAAAAAATTAAAAAGTAAAATATTCTTAGAAAACTATCATTTTCGAATACCAAAACATAAGTAATTCCATTCAAAAATTGACAACAAACCGTTGGAGCCGTTGCCACCCACGACGTGAAACAACCCTATGGGTTGGTAATGAGAATTTCCAAAGATTTGTTAAGCAGTGATATTCTAATTACTCTTTCTAATGATTATCTATATATATATAAAAGGCAAAGTCCTGACTCACTCACTAACGTATCAACGCCCAGCCAAAACCACTGGAGGTATAGCTACCAAATTTTAGGAAAATATTTTTTTATATCGTAGGCGTCATTTAAGAAGCGATTTTTCGAAATTCAAACCCGAACGGGTGTAGGAGTGCAAAACGTGAGCCGATTGCTCCATAGGAATAGCACTGTAAGATTAGAATTTATACTTTTTATTTCAATTTAAAAGAAATCTCAGCGGGTTCGGCATGAACGAAAATTAAGTATAAACACGCGTAAGAGGACGTAAGTTTAATTTGTAGGACTGTTATTTGAATTTCATTATTTTATTTTATTTATTGACTAGCAAATAAATACCCGTTATTCGCACTGACTAAAAAAAAATTGTAAGTGATCCAAGTATACATACAATTTAATCCATTATAGGATAATAAACTTATGTTATTGTTCCCGCTCGTTATAAAGTATAAAATACTGTTACTTATATTACCTTAAAAATCCAAAATAAAAACATACGCTATAAAATGCACGCATAATAGTTATCGTAATTTCCCCCATAAATTAGAAAATCTTTTAGCCCATTTGGCGCCTTTTTGGTAAGAATTTGGCGAGAAAAGAGATATAGTTACAAACACACTTATTATACAGCTCTAGCACGACGACCTTCGGAACAATCAACCAACATTATAATTTTTTTTAAAAATGGCTCATTTGGCGCGTTTAGGTAAGAATTTGGCGTGTTCTCTCTCGACAACGTATTTGGCGAAATAATGAAAACGTCAAACTCTAATATGCAGCTCTAGTACGTTAGGCTTTGAACATCCATCATAGTTATAATTCACGGAAATAGGTAGCTTAAATATGCATATTTGCAAACAACAGAACCATCCATGAAAAAAATCATTACCTAAACCCACAATAAAATCCTAGAATGGAGACTAAAAGTAAATACGTCACTTGAAACATGTCAATTATTTTTCAAATAATCAATTTAGTTTCTGAAGGTATTAACAACAGAATAAAATAAACATTTTTAATTTTAATTATTTTCCTAAAAGTTTTATTTAATTTCTTCTGCCGAATGGCATCACGAAAGGGGAAAAATGATCGGATTTGAACGAAAGTGGTGTATTTTTTCAGACTATTCGAATTTTCTCTAAAAATAGAACATTTTGAACTCTGAAAGTTCAAAATCTGTAACTTAAGCATGAACTACACATTTGTGCCATGTTATGAGTCAAACAGATGTCTAGTTTAAGAGTCTATGCCGAATATACATTCATACACAACTTCATTTTTATTATTATAGATTTTATATCTTTTGATTTTTTTGTGTCTGAATTAAATTTAATTGATGTTTACAAATCTTAAGAAATCAAGATATTGCTACAATGTCTCATGACAGTAAAGGCGATAACTATTCTAGATCTGATGAATACTTCTAAGAAATGTCAGTTATCTCTACGTATAGCGTACGTACTTTACGTTTATGAAACTGGCAATTTGGTACAGCTATGATGTAATGGCCGATTGAATTTTTGGCATTGGCGGCTTTTTTCGAAGTTGAAAATTTAACGTAGGGTAGCTATTCCCATCCAGTTGTATGGGTTAGGGTTAGTTTGAATTATTGTCGCACTAGAGCTATACACGAGGGCTATTGGCCACAGGCGCCTTAATTTTAAACTACAGTCAAGTGACGGGCCGACACCTGAGTAGGCACCCAATGCTACTTTTAAGGGCAAAGATCGTACGCACGAGTGGTAATAGAAACTGGCCATTGTATCATATGGCTATTCTGGCAATTTGGACAGGGGCCTATGGGAAAGCCCTCTAATTCCTGGAAGGGCCTGGATATAATTAAACTCTCATATCAGAATGGGAGGAGATTATGATATCCCGATGGAGTGCTGACCAGTAGGCGTTCAATTGGTATAAAATAAAAGTTTACATAAAAAAACTATCACACCATAAAAAAAACAATACAGGTACACCCGTTCAACTCCGGGTTTATAAAGCTAGTGTTATATAAATTCTTGAATATGGTTCATCTATATTGAATCCTCATTCTCAGTCGGCTCAGTGGCTGAGACGGATTACGTGTCCGCTTCAAAAGCCCAAATTTACGGGTTCGAGCCCCGGCTGAGTCGTCCGATTTTCTGGATGGGAAAATCTTGGGCATACGTGTGATATGATTCTGTGGCATGCAAAAGATCCCTTGAGTACCTATTTGGCCTGGGTTCTCTCGGCAAAATTAAATCTCGACTTGCTTTAACATCCACAGATAGCTGAGATTCATTGTAATCTGAGCGTCGAAATTGGTAGTGAGAGCCGAGTAGATGGTGCCGCAAAAAAATGGCTCTCAGTTCTGGAGAATATGCCGAGTCTGCAAAGGCTTGACCGTCGACAAAGCAGCCCCATTGGAGAGAAAAAATCATCATTTTGATTATTCAAATTGCTACTTTAGAGCTCAGGAAGTTTATTCGTTTCTTGTACAGGAAGCGGATGCGTGATTTTTCACGCTCTTTATCCATGACACATATGCTAAATTTATTAAGCATCAAAGCTCGTTTAGTTAGATGATAGTTTCACTTGGTGTTTTTTTCTTTGTTAGTTAATAATTACATTGGTTAATTAGACACTGTTCCTTTCGAAATAAACGTTTTTTTAAACTAATTTTGATACTACTGCTTATGCTTTTTATCTCCTTTTAATAGGGTACTTGACTGTATCGCTAAAATACCTTCCAATGCTAAATTTATTATAGTTTGAACCCAAAAATAACAAACCTATATATTTTTTTGCAAAATAAATCTTTAAATAATTAATAAAAAATCATTTTAAAATGGCTTTTTTTTTCATCGGTACGTCACATGATCACAAACACGTCGATTTGGCTGACGTCACTAGTATATATAAACAAACCGGTGTGATGTTTTTTTGCTTGCAATTAAAAAGGATTTAATCTAATTTACTATTAAAATAAGAATTATATGGATAATGGAAAGAGGTTTTACAGAAGCGGAGAGTTCAAATTTGCTTAAAGTGGTATCCAAAATAGTGTTTCAAAGTTTGTTTATAGTTACTAGTGACGTCATGGATACCACGTGACAGCCACAAAGCGTTTTCGGGAGTAATTTTTCGTCCTAATTTTAAAATTCATTTTTCTGCCGTTTTATGGGGTATTTGAAAAAAAGAAAAAATACGGGTCTAATAATTTTGGCATAAAAATATTTTAAGCCAATAAAAAAATGTTTAGTCAAATACCCTATTGTTTTTATCGTTTGTATTAATTCTTTTGTAATTGATTTTTATATTTTTTATGTCTTCAAATGTTTTAGGGTAGGGTAGGTGTATATATTCCAGTTTGTGTGCTTGATCAGAGACCCGCTTATAAGCCTTCGTCAAGTATGACAGACACAGAAAGAATTTTTACTGGCACAGAGAAAGGAAAAACACCCAGGGCGAAGGCGGGAATCAAACCCGCACCCGTTACAGCGCGCAGACTGCTAGCGTAATGGTCTGCTATCCAAACCACTAGGCCATCCGGGCCCCCAAATGTTTTTAAATCTACTATTTGTCTTTGATTGAACGTGTTTTAATTTTCTATTTGTATATGTATTCTATAATTTGAATTTGTTCCGGTTGTTGCGGCACAAAAATGAAATACAATCAAATGAAATAAATAAATAAAACACAGGGATATCTTTTTCTTAAAGTGCGTAATGAAATCTTTATTTTGCAACAGTAAATTCTGAACTTGAAATGGGTGTTTCCAAATTTGAAAAAGCGCCAGTCAGTTGTCATGAATGTATTGAAGAGGAACTTTAAAAAGGATTAAGGGAATTATTACTAAGCAACCTTTATAAATATTGCGCACTGATAAGACATTGATGTCAGATTTTACTATTTAAAGCGGCTTGCTGATGATAATGCATTTTTTAAAAATCTTTTTATTTAAAGCTGAAAATTGCATCTTCATGCTTACGAAGCCTTTCTTAACCCTTTCAGTCCCAGTGATGCCATTTGGCATCATCATGTTTCTGATCATAATTTAAAAAAAATAATAGGGCTGACATCTATTGGTATTAATAAAAAATATTTCCTAATAGAAAAAAGTTTGAAGAATCGAATGATGTGATGTGTTTTTGATATCATAAATGGCTATAGACGATCAGAAAAAAAAAATTCTAAAATGATGATGCCAAACTGTCATTGGGAATGAAAGGGTTAAAAAAATAAAGATCTTTTTATTTGAAAAACACATTTTTGTAAATAGCGGGAAATTGTGAAAAGGTTTCACAATATTCAGATTTAGCGTGACTCTATGTCGTGTTAAGGTCACGGTTGTAAAAATATTTATCGTATTCTGTGGGATGTTGTATTACATTCATTTTAACTTGCGTTGTTTAATAAATCATTCTTGTTAACTCGAACTTGTTTGACCTATTTTGTTTGTCTTTAGTGGTTATTACTTGACCAACATAAGCATAGAATAGGTTCCTCATAAGAGAAACCTAATGACTTATTAGTTATTACATTAAATTGCTGAATGATTTTTAGAGTTTGCATTTCTGACTATTCTTTAAAATAATTACGGTAGCCGGGTCTACAAACCAAATTCTTCTATAAAAATCTAAGCCTCTACTCATATTATTAAGGTCATACAATGGCATCTATTGAATAAATCTATAATAATAAAAGAAAGAGTCTGTCTGTGTGTCTGTATGTCTGCGGATCGTAAAAGACCTACTTATACTGCCCTCAGAAATTCGAAATTTTTAAGATAGATTCCTTTTAATACCAACGTGTGCACCTAAGGCTTAGTTTTTTATATTTGTTCCATTTTTAGAGAAAATTCAAATTTTCCGAAAAAAATACACCACTTTCGCTTAAATCCGATCATTTTTTCCCTTTCGTGTTGCCATTCGACAGAAGAAATTAAAATGAACACAAAAATTAATTGAAATTGAAATTGTTTTTATTGTCTTGCCATTACCTTCAGAAACTAAATTATTGATTTGAAAAATAATTGAACGTGCCATATGAGCTAAATGTTTTTTTTAAACCCAGAATGGAGGTTTTGACGTGAATAACATTGATATACAATTACGGTTAATTTTGAAATTATCAGGGAAATTGCGATGACAGTAAGTTCATATTGAGGAAGATTTTTGTGATTTGAGGATGTGAATTTTATAGTGATGTATTTTCATTTTGGAATTTTAAAGCAATATAAGTAACGGGATTTTATTCTTTATATTCTTTATAATGAACGGGAACAAAAAGACAAAGCTTATTATCTTACAACAAATTAAATGACACATATATTTGGATCGATTTGATATTCTTTTAATTCGTGCGAAGAACGGGTATAATTTTGCTAGTTTTAAAAATAAGTGCCAATAATTGGAGTAGTTTAATTTATCATTCACCGGTCAATAATTGTTTTTAGGTGAAAAGAAATTTGACGACTTTTTTTGTATCATTTGGCGAATAAAATTAAATTTTAATAAAAAAAATGAACACGATTTTTTTTTTAAATCTTTGAAAAGACATTTTGGATATCAAAAGAATTAGGGGAATGTATGGTTTAAACCCTTTCACCACCCAATGATTCCAATTTGAATCATTAACTTGCGATTTTTTCCCTCACTAAGTTGAGCTCACACTTATTTATCGTTAGATGGAAGAATAATGTCTTTTGAAGAATTAAATAATGCTTGTTTTATTTAAATGAAAATATAAAAAACATGGTAAAATAAAATTCACTCCCAAATAATTTTATGAAATAAATTGACACTAAATTCTTCACGCTTGCATTCTTAGATATTTAAAAATTGATTTTAACTCTTTTTAGCAAATAAAGTTTTGAAAAAGTTATTGTTATAATTTATTCAAAAGTTTTTATTCCAATTTTTCCCCCTTAAATTTTAGTTTAAAAGTTAAGATTTGTTCCCCTGTTTTTTACCGTTTCATTCTGGATGCATAATGAATCTATTTCACGAATTTTAGATTTTTAGAATAAAAAAAAACCGTTGAAACTGAAAGGCTTAACAAAAGTACGCAAAGTGCTCCCCTAATTGTTTTGAGCAGTGTACAAGTTGTCGTTGAAACCGAGTTTTTGACTGTTATTGGAAATATTAGACTGTTTATATGTATTAAAAAATTATTCTTGAAAATTCCACAATTCCCTTGAACTGCCACAATTACTGGCAACAGTTCTGGTCACGTGTTCGCAACGTAAACACTCGACTTCTCGAGGGGTTGCTTTTAAATTTAGAACTCCTTTCATTCTGCGGAAGATGGAAACGGCGACCTTCAACATTGCATCAGCACTGGAGGGAGAGAAAAAGCAGGGTTGCCGCAAAAATCGATAATGTTCGCCAAATATTGTCGCCAAGCCAGTTGCGTGGGTGTATTTATTGGTGAAGAATTTTAATAGTTTAGGATAGTTGAATTTTTGGTGGAGTGACGTTTTTTTTATGTTTGCTTTTATTGAAAAGCTGGGAAATTTAGATGGAAAAGTTGGTAGGAATTTTTAATAAAGATAAAGCTTGTTAAACGATGTGGTTGCATTGTTAAAAGAAAATATTAAGTCTCATAATTGGGGCTACCTGTAATATGCATATTTATATAATGCTACGTTTTTTTTTAAACATTTTTATAGGAAACTACATTTTTTTAGCATTGAAATCTTTCATAATGTAAAGTCTATAAATATCATAAATATATAGTTATTCATTTTATCGATTTATGTGTTAAGAGAACTACAATTAGCCGAAGCAATTGGGACCTACACTCTTAAAACAAACGAGCGGGTTTAACTAAGTCTGAGTTAATTTCCACTCCTTTTCGGTGCCGAAAATGCACTTTCCCTATAGGACTGGATTTCACTCTTTTGTTTTAAGAGTGTAAGATGCATATTTATATAATTCTACGTTTTAACACTTTTAAAGGAAACTACATTTTTTTAGCATTGAAATCTTTCGTAATGTAAAGTCTAGAAATATCATAAATATGTAGTTATTCATTTTATCGATTTATGAGTTAAGAGAACTCCAATTGGCCGAAACAATTGGGACCTAACCACATTCCGATGATCATAAACTAAGATAATTGGATTGTGCCGGAAAAAGGCATATTTTAATGATTTAAGGCAGGGGTTCCCAACCTTTTTGCACCTTCGTATTACTTGACTTTTTGAGAAATTTTGGCGTACTACCAGACCTAAATATTTTTATAATATTTGCTATTCTAAAAGTCTTCAAAGGCTTTTTGAATTAAAATCCTGAGAAAACTTCATATTTAATGGTTAAATATTTGTTTATTTCTAACATGCTTATAATAAAGGATAAATAAAAAGATTAAAATGATATTAATTTACAATTTTATTTATTACATTGGTCTAAAAACATACAAATAAAAAACAAACTCAGCAAAAAAATTAATCAACATATAAAATAAACTTTTATAGTCTTTAGTGGAAAACTTGATGTTGTTTGCCTGTGATTCCAATATCAACATTAGGAGTAATGGAACTTATCTTTACTCTTGAGTCCTCTTCTATCACACAAGTAACAAATGACTCGTAACAAATGACATCAAAAATAGTAGCATCATGTTGCTCACATCACTCACGCGTACCACCTGAAATTTTCCCGCGTACCACCGTTTGGGAACCCCTGATTTAAGGGATAGAGTATTTTTAGGAATTTTTTTCCAAAGCAGCGCGACGGACGCTACGATTGCGATGTATAGAAACCCCATTATTTAATCCAAAAGGTTATCATTTGGAAACTGTACTTCGACATGCGATACAATTCTCAATCCGGATTTCAATCACGAGGCCATAGTCACCAGTAGCGCTCGTATAGCTCTAGTGAAAGGTTATTCAACGAAAACCAATTCCCAATTAATTATTTTCCATCTTTCTTTTACCTTCCACACTACGTTTATAACGTAAAAAGTGGAAGGTATTATAATCGTTCAGTCCGTCTGTCTATCGTCTGTCCGTCTGTCCGTCTGTCACCCACTTTCACAGAAAGAACCACAAGTCCCACAGACAAGTGGGATACGTCATTTTAAAGCAAAAAATCAGATTAGGCTACATTCCAAATTTCATTAAAAAATTTAAATTAGAAGTTTATTTAAAATTTAAATAACTAAATTTTTTTATCTACATTGAAATAACATGCAAATTCTATTTTTATTCATATTTTCACTGTTGTCACCCACAAGTCCCACAGACAAGTGGGATACGTCATTTTGAAGCAAAAAATCAGATTAGGCCACATGCCAAATTTCATTAAAAAATTTAAACTAGAAGCTTATTTAAAATTTAAATAACTAAAAATTTAATCTACATTGAAATAACATGCAAATTCCATTTTTATTCAATATTTTCACTGTTGCTATTTCGTTAAACGTACGAGAAACTTTTGTTAAAATAAAAATACACTTTAGAAAAAATATTTATTTATGTGATATAAATCGGTTTGGATTGTAGTATTATCACAATAGAGTTCTTTTAATGGTTCTATATATATATGTATGTAGAAAGATGCATAGAGAATTGGCATAAAAAATATGCTAAGTTTCGCTTTTATTTTTAAAGCATCAATTGTACAAATTATAAATTTTTTGAACTGTAAATTAATTTAACAAACTATAAATAGGTGAATTTTCGAAAGAAATGTAAATGGGAAAATTGATTGCGACAAAAATATTTATTAAACAAGAAGTTTCTGTAAGAACTAAAATAGCTACTTTCCTATTGCTATAATAATCAAATAAAATTGTTATAGTTCTTAATGATTTCCTTCACTGTGTTAGAAGATTATATGTAATCACTGAATTTATGTCAGCAATCAAAGAAACACAAATTATATTATAATCATAAGGTATTTATAGAGTTTTTTAAAATTATATTGTAGTTATAAAATATTAATGGCGGACAGGCGGACAGACAGACAGACGGACAGACAGACAGACGGACAGACAGACGGACAGACGGAAAGACAGACCGACATACGAACAGACATACAGTTGGACATCAACCGCATTTCAATACCTACAGTGATTTAAATGACTCAAAATTGAATATCAATGCTAATTCAATGGGAAATTTCGCCGACAGATAGTAGATTTATGTCCGTCCGGACGTACAGACAGACGGACAAAAAGTATGAAAGTTGGGTATCTGAGGTCATAGCTTTCTACAAAAAAGAATTTTTAAGATCCGATGATTAGAACCGATTTTGGAAGGGGGGTGACATCAGACAGACAAACGGACAGACAGGCGGACAGACAGACATACGAACAGACAGACAGATGGACATCAACCGCATTTCAATACCTACAGTGATTTAAATGACTCAAATTGAATATCAATGCTAATTCAATGGGAAATTCGCCGACAGATAGTAGATTTATGTCCGTCCGGACGTACAGACAGACGGACAAAAAGTATGAAAGTTGGGTATCTGAGGTCATAGCTTTCTAACAAAAAAAGAATTTTTAAGATCCGATGATTAGAACCGATTTTGGAAGGGGGGTGACATCAGACAGACAAACGGACAGACAGGCGGACAGACAGACGGACAGACATACGGACAGACATACGAACAGACAGACATACGAACAGACAGACAGATGGACAGACATACAGTTGGACATCAACCGCATTTCAATACCTACAGTGATTTAAATGACTCAAAATTGAAATCAATGCTAATTCAATGGGAAATTCGCCGACAGATAGTAGATTTATGTCCGTCCGGACGTACAGACAGACGGACAAAAAGTATGAAAGTTGGGTACTGAGGTTATAGCTTTCTAACAAAAAAAGAATTTTAAGATCCGATGATTAGAACCGATTTTGGAAGGGGGGTACGGACGGACAGACAGACAGACAGACAGACGGACAGACGGACAGACGGACAGACGGACATCGACCGCATGTCAATACCTACTTTTTCATTTTTTAATTCTTTCGAATAAAAAAAGAAAAGTAGGCTAAAAAAAGATTACATCATTATTCTACGAAACTTCAAACAAATTTAGCAAACGATAAAGTCTAATTATTAAATCTGAGAAAGAAGATTAATGAAAATAGTTAATTTTGCCGTTTAAAAACTTTGAATTACAAATCGCTAAAGGCCCTGTTTTTATTAGAATTAAATCACATTGCCATTCGCAACAATCGCTCGAGAAACTTTAATTCTTTTAGACAATAAATTAAAATAAATTTATTTTGCGACATCGATCAGTTTGAAATGACGTCAAATATATTTCACTACGGAATCCTTGTATGTTGATATGAAATGTTTTCATTCTATTTAAAAGCGAGGAATATGACATATTTATTCTTTAAAATATAAATTAATTTTTGCAAACGATAAGTAATAATTATTGAATTTTCGAAATAAAATAAATGAAACTAGCCAAATTTAGCTTGTAAATGTTAAATATAGAATTAATGTTGTGTTTGGCCCGTTTTTTCCTGTTAAACACAAATATGTGGAAGCGAGTTAAGTGACAGATTCTGTTACAAACCTACTTGTTTATTTATTTATTTTAATTATTTAGTTTAATTGTTCTACACAGTTAAAAACTTGGAACTTGATTTCACCAAAAATAAGGTTCCTAGTAGCTGCAACGGCTGTGTGGTGAAATGTTTGACCAAATTTTCGGTATTTGGTTAAACCATTTACCAGGATTTAGTTTCTTAAACCTGAAAAATTAGTTCAACCGAATACCGATAAATATGATGAAACTTTTCACCACACAGCGATTGTAGCAACTACAAACCATTATTATGGATAAACCATCCACACAATTTTTTAACAGTGTAAGTCCCCTGATTTAATTTATCCAGATCATTGGTAGTTGGTCATTGCTACATTAATTGCTAGATAATTGCTGTACTAATATTAAAATTTAACTAAATTTTGTCATGGAGCCTTCAATATGTTATTTCGAATTTAATTTTGCACAAATTTCTTTTACATAATTTGGAAAACAATCATCATTATCAAGTTTCACAACAAAACAGTTTAAAACGGCTGACGATGAATTTTTTTTTGAACCTAACAACAACATACAGATGAAATACATGGATTCTGAATGTATCGGTATATGGTATGCATATATGTTTGAGTGGTTTTGAAAGTAGAAGAAATTAAATGTTGTTTTTGTTTTCTGTTATTCTTTTATAGAAACCCTCGACTCGTTAATAAATGTCTGGTAAGTTAGTATTTTTAGCTTCCACACTACGTTTATAACGTAAAAAGTGGAAGGTTTTATAATCGTTGTTCAGTCCGTCTGTCTGTCACCCACTTTCATAGCCCAAACTACAAATGCTACACGCAAGTGTGATACGTCAAAAAATTCAGCGCATCGAAATTAGAAGACATTGAAAATCTCAGAGAAAAAAAATTCGAATTCGAAGTACTTTAATTATTTAAAAAACTGCAAAATTTAATGCTCATTTAAAAAGCATAAGAAGCCATTTTCATTAGAATTAAATCCCCATTGCCATTCGCAACAATCACTCGAGAAACTTTAATTCTTTTAAATAATAAATTTTAAAAAAAATTATTTTTCACGACATCAATCATTTTGAAATGACGTCATATATATTTCACTAAGAGATTCTTTGTATGTTGAAAATGAAATATTTTGCTTCTATTTAAAATAATGGAATATTACTTATTATTTGAAATATAAATTAATTTTTGCAAACGATAATAATTATTTAATAATTATTGAAGAAATAATTATTCAATTTTCGAAATAAAAAAAAATGAAAATAGTTACATTCATCGTGTAAATGTTTAATATAGAATAAATACTTTGTTTAGCGCGTTCTCCAATGTGTTCATCACTTAAATTTTGTGTGGAAGCGGGTTAAGTGACTGATTCTGTTACAAGCCTACTTGTTTTATTTAAATACTCATATAATACTTATATTTGTGGTTGAATTATGTATATGGAAATATTTGGTTTTTAGAATAGTACTTGTAATTCTTTTAAAAATACCGTTGCATAATAAATAAATTATTGAATGAATAAATGAATAAATAAATGATTGGATGAATATATAGAAAGAAATAAATACATTAATAAATCAATGAATTAAAAAATTCATAAATAATTAATAAATAAGTAAAATAAAAGTAAGTAAATAAGCAACTAAGCAACTAAGTAACTAGCAAGTAAGTAACTAAGTAAAAAAAGTAAGTAAGCCAATAATCAAATAAATAAACTTTAAACCAACTTCTTTAAATAAAACATGCCTTCATCTTTAGAACAAAAATTTTAAAACTAAATATAGCTGACATTCAAAAGAAATATAAAAATTATATTTTCCCTTAAAAATATTTCTTATCATGCTAGAGAAGTTGCCAAAGAAGCGATTTCAAATCAAATCCTGCAACCTTTCCCATTTCAAGGATACACCGGTTTTATGGACGTATGGTCATTTCACAGTGCATCCAGACTTCGTAGAAATCGAGCAAACACGAGCAACAGAGACAGAAAAATAGTCGATATCTATTTTTTCGAGTCTCAGGAGATGCAGTATAGGAGAGAGTTCATACTTTTTCGATATCTACCAGAGGATTCAGAGAAAACGGAGCCGTATGGAGGAAAAGCAGTATCTACAGAACGGGGAAGGGAGGTAGGTGACGCAATAGTTGTCATTGTTCGGTTTGTGTCAGGGAACTTGTTTGACATGACATTTGCATAAAATGTCAGCTGTTGGTGTATAGAGTTGAATTTTGTACAATATTCGTACTTGTAAATGTTCGTAATATTTTATAGTTATCTATACCCGCTTTTTTGTACAAGATACAACTTAACGCAAAATCATTATGGTAATATATACCGGCTAAAAAAGTTAAATAAAATATATTGATGTATGCTATGCTTAAAATATATTTTTGTTAAATGGACAATTTTCAAATTGCTGCCTTTAAAAAAGAGGCGATATTTAGTAAGCGGTTTTTTAAAGAAAATAAATGGTTTTGAATCAGCAATTTAAATCAAATGTATTGATGTAGGCTATGCTTAAAATATATTTTTGTTAAATGGACAATTTTCAAATTGCTGCCTTTAAAAAAGAGGCGATATTTAGTAAGCGGTTTTTTAAAGAAAATAAATGGTTTTGAATCAGCAAATTAAATCAAATATATTGATGTAGGCTATGCTTAAAATATATTTTTGTTAAATGGACAATTTTCAAATTGCTGCCTTTAAAAAAAGAGGCGATATTTAGTAAGCGTTTTTTTAAAGAAAATAAATGGTTTTGAATCAGCAAATTAAATCAAATATATTGATGTATGCTATGCTTAAAATATATTTTTGTTAAATGGACAATTTTCAAATTTCTGCCTTTAAAAAAGAGGCGATATTTAGTAAGCGGTTTTTTAAAGAAAATAAAAGGTTTTGAATCAGCAATATACCCAGAGTTTTTTTTAATAGAAAAAAGCACTATTTTGGCAGAAAAACAAACTAAAGTTTAATCATAGGGTATTATAGTCTAATGATAAGTATCTAATATGAAAAGTAATATAAGAATAATCATCAGAGATGATCCATCATGCATGACGTCATTAAGTGCTAAAACATTAGTCAGATCAGTCAACCATTAGTCAAATCACAATTACAAATCACAAATTATTTTAGTTTTACATAAAATTATTTATAATAAAATAATTAATTAAATGTTGTAGTGTCCTTTACTTCTGTTTAAGTCAATTTGTTTACCTGAAAGATATTTTCCAAACCGAAAAAGTTTTGGACTTTTATGTGCAATTCAAATTTCGTTTATTAGAAATTTATTAAGATTTTCTTTTAAAATCTAGTTTTGACAGAAATATTTACTTTTAAATATAGAGGTATTCATTGTCGGAGAGTATATTTTAATTGTTTTTATTTCAGGAAAAACTATTATTGGAAATCACACAGTTAGCTCACTTAAAGCAAGCTAAAAAATATTCGCTTCGTAGGGTCTCTTTATATATTTTTTCAACCAATTGTTAGGCTTAATATTTAGCCCCTGTTTATTGTATTCTTATACAAACTTAATTTATGTGTCGCAAATAACGATAATTTTAATAAAACCTAACTTCGAATTATGAATGCAACTTACTGTGTGTGTGCTTTTTAAATCAATACTTGAAATTGGAAATATAGCATTGTTTTTTTATATCGTGATGTCCCACTTTTACAATCGAATTCGCAACAGATATTAGCCCGTGGACAGCAATATGTTTTAAAAATTAAAATCAACATTTAAGGGGAGGCATTACACAAAATGTGGGGCTGTCCAGAAAATAATTAAACATGCTCGAATGCTGTGAGCTAAGGATATTGCAAAAAAAAGAAGGTATCCTTTATAATGGAGGAGGTTTATTGAAAATGATATAGTGGTTTGGTAAAATGGAATTTGAAATTTTATGTTTATTTTTTAAATTTTAAATTTTTTCAGCTTGTGAATGGTAAATCCCTAAGGCTTTTATGTAAATTAATGCAGAGCTCCATTTTTTTTCCTGTGTTGAAACATATGAGTTTAAAAAAAGTTGTATTTGATAAGGTCTAGTGTGATTAGAATTTTTTTTTAAAAAAATGATGAAGTTGAAAATTTAGAAAAAAATCTTATTTTTTGTCCATTTTTATACATAAAGCTACATAACTATTTGTGTTTAACTGACAGCTAAATATTTATACCAACTTTTATTAATAGATGTTGTGGGAACATTTTGAAAAAAAATCCATTAATTTTTTTTTTAATTGTAGGAAGAGTAGCATTTTGAAAAAACGTTAAATTTATTTAATTTTTTAATTTTTTTTAAACACTTACGTTTCAATATTAATCATTTTTTCGTATATGTTTATTGAATGTTAGTTCTTTGTAAAAATAGTTTAATTTGAATGCTAGCGATAAAAATACTGAATTTAATTTTTTGGGTACCGCGACTCAAACTAATACTCTGAGTCCCATGTTAAGTCTATGGGATCGATTATAAGAAATCAAAACTTTCCAACGAAAAAACTCAGAAACTTCTTACTGTCAACAATCGTCGTGTAATTTTTAGAACGATTCGTAGTGACAATTTCAAAACTTAAAGTCAAGTTGCTACGGATCCTTGTAGATCAAACTTACAAAGTTTTTGTTTAAAAGTTTAAATACTTTTCACTTTCCTAATCTTTCTAAAAGTAAGCTAAAATCGATACAGTATCCTTTAAACTAATTTAATCCATTAGAAATAATACCTTAACGAACAGAAAACTTAACTATTCGAACTATATAACAATATATAGATACGTTACACTGGCGTTAAAAAGTTAAAATTGCTTAGAAAATGAAAACGAATATACTCGAGAAACTATTATCTATAATAATAATAAAAGAAAAAGTCTGTCTGTGTGTCTGTATGTCTGTGGATAGTAAAAGACCTACTTATACTGCCCTCAGAAATTCGTAATTTTTAAGATAGATTCCTTTTAATACCAACGTGTGCACCTGAGGCTTAGTTTTTTATATTTGTTCCATTTTTAGAGAAAATTCAAATTTTCTGAAAAAAATACACCACTTTCGCTTAAATCCGATCATTTTTTCCCTTTCGTGTTGCCATTCGACAGAAGAAATTAAAATGAACACAAAAATTAATTGAAATTGAAATTGTTTTTATTGTCTTGCCATTACCTTCATAAACTAAATTATTGATTTGAAAAATAATTGAACGTGCCATATGAGCTAAATGGTTTTTTTTTAAACCCAGAATGGAGGTTTTGACGTGAATAACATTGATATACAATTATGGTTAATTTTGAAATTATCAGGGAAATTGCGATGACAGTAAGTTCATATTGAGGAAAATTTTTGTGATATGAGGATGCGCATTTTATCGTGATGTATTTTTATTTTGGAATTTTAAAGCAATATAAATAACGGGATTTTATTCTTTATAATGAACGGGAACAAAGGCAAAGCTTATTATCCTATAGCAAATTAAATGACACATATACTTGGATCGATTTGATATTCTTTTAGTCCGTGCGAAGAACGGGTATTTATTTGCTAGTATACTTATAAACGTAATGACAGAAAATCCCAAGGTTGATTAATTGTTCTAGACACATGGTACCACTATCTAGCAAGGAAAGTATACAGTATATTACAACTACCTTCTACTAAAACTGTAGCTCTGAAGTCAGAATAAGTATTTATTTTTGCATTTACGACATGACACTTCGGAAAACAATAGAATATTAAACATTACCTAAAGTTTGAAAACTCCTTGATTTTTTTATTGCTTTGTATTGTTCATTCTTTTGTGTCAATCAAAAATACTTGTTTACTAATGTCAGGCAACTTTAGCGTCACCTATTGGAAGCCATATCATGTTTTAAAATGAAAAAGTTATTTATTTTTGAAGAAGAAAAAAAGGCGACAAACACAGCATTGATAATCTATATTACACATTTACATGCTAAATTTGGCTAGTTTCCTTTATTTTCTTTCAAAAATTCAATAATTATTATTATCGTTTGCAAAAATTAATTTATATTTCAAAGAATAAATATGTAATATTCCTCGCTTTTAAATAGAATGAAAACATTTCATATCAACGTACAAAGAATCCCGTAGTGAAATATATTTGACGTCAATTCAAACTGATCAATGTCGCAAAAATAAATTTATTTAAATTTATTTTCTACAAGAATTAAGTTTCTCGGGCGATTGTTGCGAATGACAATGGTGATTAAATTCTAATAAAAATGGCTTCCTATGCTTTTTAAATAAGCATTAAATTTTGCAGTTTTTTAAATAATTGAAGTACTTCGAATTCGAATTCTTTTCTTAAATTTTAAATGTATTCTAATTTCGATGCGCTGAATTATTTGACGTATCACACTTGTCCGCAGCATTTGTAGTTTGGGCTATGAAAGTGGGTGGCGGACAGACGGTCAGACAGATGGACTGAGCGATTATAATACCTTCCACTTTTTACGTTATAAACGTAGTGTGGAAGCTAAAAATGATGTTATGTACGCAATTAAAAGGATACAATATATGATTCTAAAGGGTCTGAGCCTGGTTTGCTTGTGGGGTAGAAGACAGTGTTTTACATAGCATATCGACGTCAGAGAGGCGTGGCCGTTGTAGTGTAGACGAATTATCTGCCTGGTTGTTTGTTTATGGGGTACAAGACAACGTATGACGTTGTTGTGACGACACCGCAGGCGTGGTCGTTCCATTTGTCCCTTACCCTTAAATTTAATGCATCATCCGCAATGTTAAATCTCTGTAGTTGCCAATGTATTAAAAATTTGAATAATTAAGTTCCAGTTTAAATTGACACTTTAAAAATATTTTTTCCCATGACCATCAAAGATGAGGATATATTTTTTAGAGTAAAAATTTGCATTGAGGGTAATCATGCATTTGAGGGTATTAGAGGGTAAAATCATGCATTTAAGGGTTAATAAAACATATAACTTTTAGAAATAACTCTGACAATCCGTTACATGCGGGAAATTGCATGCATTTATTTGCAGTCCTTAGTCAGCAATATATATGATTTTAAAATTATAAATTTTTATCCAATTTCAAACTTATGTATGTTATCTCGTATTCAATTTACATTATACCCAACTCTTTTTTAAAAAATATTAAACAATTAGCTGAAATATATAACGCCAATTTTTAAGTATTAAACAATTTTTTAATATGAATATTTCCTTAACCCTTTCAGTCCCAGTGATGCCATTTGGCATCATCTTGTTTCTGATCATAGTTAGAAAAAATAATAGGGCTGACATCTATTGGGATTAATAAAAAATATTTTCTAATAGAACAAGTTTGAAGAATCAAATGATGTGCTTTTTGATATTATAAATTTCTATAGACGATCAGAAAAAAAATTCTAAAATGAGGATGCCAAATTGTCATTGGGACTGAAAGGGTTAAATGAGAAAGAGAAATATGTCCCCGTTTATTTAAATTCTTAACTTACTGCCCAAAGAAATCTGTTGTGAAAGTTAAGTCCTTAAAGTGCAATTTGTGACAATTTTTTTTTCCGTGATGCTTATTTTACGATTCAAATATTATCCAAATTTCTCAACCATTTTTATGCCATCCTACTCTAGTTTGGTATGTCTGGCATACTAATTATTGGCTGTTCAGTGAATCATAGCAAATATTTGAAGGACTCGCTTATCTTGCCCATAACTACGCTAAATTGGGCGTGAATAAATTTCAGCGCTCAGCCGTTAACAGCCCATTGGAATACTTAATTCGGCAGAGGCTCGCTGGAGCTATCAAAATGTTCGAAAGTTGCGAAAATTGAATGTATTTTCTGACGAACAAATTGTACATTTAGATCTTATAAAGAGGGCAAAATTTTATGTTCAGTTCTGGTCTCCCTTCCTCAGAAAAGATATAGAGTTGCTTGAAAAAGTTCAGCATAGGGCTACAAAAATGATTAAGGGTCTATCCGGTATTGATTATGATAACAGTTATTCAAGTTCATAAAACAGGGAGACATGAAGGGCTTAGGTTTTACCTTAAATAGCCGGACCAGAGGTCATGATCAGAAATTGAATAAATCGAGCTTTAGAAGGGAGGTAAGAAAACATTATTTTTATAATAGAGTTGTCAGTGAGTGGAATGCTTTACCAGATTATGTTGTGCATTCGAAGAGAGTAGAAGATTTTAAGAAGAAACTTGACGGTCATTGGAAACTGGTAATGTATTAGATTTATTTTGGACCAACCTTGCTGGGCCTCTGGCCTGTTGTTGGTCGACAGTTTTTGTATTTGTAAAAGTATTATTTCTGGTACCTTTACAATTTTCTAAGATCCTTAACAAAACTGATAAATCAGCGATTTTTCTAAATATTCACAATTAATAATTTAATAAATTCATACTAAATATTATACATTCTTGTCAGCCTTAAAAATTTTTACTAATAAGCAAATTCATTCTAAAACTAATTCACAGACACTGGATTCAATTGAGTTCAATTATGCTTTATTTTCTTATTCACATGTGAATGTCTTGTACTCAAACAAGAGAAAATATCAAATATTTGGTTAAATTAGATATTTTGCGTTTAGCGATTCAATTTTGATACGTTTGAACCAAAAATGCATTGAAAATACATACGCTTCTAAAACAGTTGTTTACCCTTTAAGACCCCGTCAGATGGCACTATTAGGTTAATGAGATTTAAGTTTATGAGACTAAATTTTGAGAGTTTTATCGAAAAAAAAATTTAAAATGTCAACTATCCAAGCCTGCCTGACTCTTAAAAAACTGGTTCTTAAACAGCATCAATTCCAGCAACTCCTTAAAAACCAAGTCATTTTTATACAAATAACGAATGGTACAAGTCAGCTACTTCGGGATCGATATTTTTGACAAGCTGGAACATTCTCTTTTATACCGCACGATCGTGATAGCTCAGTCGGAAAGGGGTAAGAACACAATTCTATTTCGAACTTAATCGCTTTTTAACAGATTTCATAGTTTATCAACAGATGCTGATATGCAAGTTCAAAAATAAAAATAAAAAAATATTTAAAAAATCAAACAACACAATGATATTTTTCTTTCAAATTTCTTGCAATTCAATACTTATATACCTGTTTCGAAAATGCATTGAAAATCTTTTATCTATATGAATTTTTAATTTAAGTTTTTAACTAATTTTTTTAAAAGAATGTTTATCTGTGTCGGATTTTATTTCTATAGTAAATATTTTAAAAGTCTCCTCAATACATATAAAAAAAAGCAATTGGCTTGTTTCACGTGACGTAATCAATCCTGATTTGATTGGTAGTTTCCGTGATTAATGGTTTGACACGGTAGGCTCCACCCACTACGTTGATTAACCAATTGAAACCTTATTTTCATTCCAGTGGAACTGTTGCCACTCATGACGTAAAACATGGCTATTGATCTTTTTTTAAGAGGGATTGTCAGTCCCATAGAGCTAATGGATTAGTTTTCTAATCATATCTGACGCAGAAGTATTGCTCGGCCATGGTAGCCCTTTTTTCCCAGGTATGAGAATCAACATAACATCGAAATGAAACAAATTTTGAAACGAATATGTTATCTAGTTATTTTTAATTATATATTTTTGAAGTTTTAAAATGCCAAAAATTACAGCAGATGGCGACACTATTTAAAAACTTTATCAATTAATAATTAAATAACCGGATGTTATATTTTCTATTCAATTTTGATTTAAATTGATGTTATGATGATTCTTATACCTGGTGAAAATGGGATAACATGTCAAAGCAATTCTTTTGTAATTTGAAAACTAATGCATTATCTCTATGGGACTGACAGTCCCTCTATGAGTCAGCTGCATCCATAATATAAAAGAAACCGTTTGTAAAAATATTCAGTACAGCCGGAGAAATATGAAGCGTAGAAAATGTTATTTCCATCGCATTAACACAGTGACACTTTGGTTTGAAGACCAATGGCCACTCCCCCTTAATAATATGAAAAAGTACATGAAAAAAATCATTATCTTCAGGACAGGAAATCTATCCGTATTGAAATCTGCTTGGCGAGTAATGGCGATCGGAAAACGGTTTGTCCCTTGTTTCTTCTTTCACAGTTAAAGCGTCAGACAAATTTCTTTGGCGTTAATTTCACAATTATACACTCTTAAAACAAAAGAGTGAAATCCACTCCTATAGGGGAAGTGCATTTTCGGCCCCGGAAAGAAGTGGAAATGAACTCAGACTGAGTTAAAACCGCTCGTTTGTTTTAAGAGTGTAGAGATAGTAAACCCGTGCGCCGCGTGAAAAGAACCAAGTCAAAACTGGTTTCTTCACACCAGTTTAGTATCTCCGCCAAGCAGACCCGATGGAGACAGACTACTATGCAATGAAGGGGTTCTTCCCCTGTATTGCTAATAAAATGGTATATCTCTTTTCCAGGGCCGTCGTGTCCGGCAAGGCCCATGTCTCCCGGCCCCGCTTTCGCATGGAGGGTCCGGACGGGGGTTACGCGTGGGCCGTGGCTCTGGCCGCCTGCGTCATCAGCTTCATCATGGCCGGACTGGGCCGGATGTCCGGCATCCTGTATGTAGCCTTCATAGACACATTCAGGGTGGACAGGATGGCAGCTTCCACACCCTTCAGTGTGAGGTCGTCCACTAGGAACCTGCTGGGTATGTATTCAGAAAATATCTTCAACTTTGCGCATGATACATGAAAAGATTCCTGAAGACAACTCTGTGTATGAGTTTTGCAACTAGACCCTTCATATAGCGTTTTACAATAAAATGCATTTCTTGTTATTCTAAAACTAGTTAGTTGGAGGTAAACAACCAAGCATCAAGATAGTTTAGTTGGTTGGTTGGTAGACATATATTTTCAGGCTTGTGTGCTTGATCGCAAAGACCCGCTTATAAATCATCGTCAAGAAGGACGGACACGACATACACACATATATGCGACAGATGCTGCCATCTATCGCCACCTCCACAATTTATCAACATAGATTATATACGACTCACTGGTATAGTCTGGCTGCCACAGCTTGGCATCCCAAATATTTTGATTGTGGAAGATTCCACTTTGTATTAAGACTTTAAGCCGTAGGAGGCCGGGTTGCCAGCTCAAGACGTTTGGCGAGAAGAGGGGATTGTTGGTCGAGTTCGATTGTAAATAATGTATCACACTAGAAATACACTTCAGTTATCGGCGATAGAGGAGTGTTGTTGATTTCTGGTAGCGGTTAGCGATTATACGTGTATTTCTTTGTTATCTTGACTTGAACATTAATCGATATAAGAGGGAACCCGATGCAAGTTCGATCTACCCTTCAATTGATAATCTATTTCTAAACCTTAGAGAAATATGCGCCCATAAAAGCAATGAGTCGAAAAACATAGTAACTCTTGCCCAAAACCACAACCTTCCTTACCTTTTTCCGAAGTGGACTGTTCCACAATCAAAATATTTGGGATGCCAAGTTGTGGCAGCCAGACTATACACATGTGGAGTCAAAATTGAATATTCAAGCAACTGGCATATCTGCGAAGTTAAAATGAGCAATACAAGTATCATTGGTAGAGTTATCTGCGCCTATTAGCAAAGAGGAATAAAGAAAGGGAAGGGGTTGGTAGAAAGAGCTTACCTAATCTACATCGACATAGATCGCTGAAGAGACACACTTTCTTCAGAGTGGTATACAAACTGAAGAAGGTGGGCCTCTTGAAATTCCACCGTAACATGTTAATTTCTACTGAATAAACCATTTGCGCCAGTTATCTACGTTTTTTCTTCGTGAATCTTCTGCTGGGTTTGTGTTAAAAATAGCCGTCTATAATCTAAAGCCTATGCAAAAGGAATTGTAAGAAAAATTATTAAAAGTAGATAGTTTTCAAATAATAGTACATGATACTTTTTTTTCTAAATGAGGCTGCTTTTGTGGGGGATCAAGCCTTTTGTAGACTCATCATATTCCCCAGAACTGAAAACAATTTTTTGTGGCTCCATCTAGGTGGCTTTCTCTACCAAATTTGACGCTCAGATTATAATGCATCCGAATTCTATGTAGATGTTAAAGTATGCCAAGATTATAATGCAGAATCCTTACCATAGCTTGTTCATAAATAACATTAAATCACAATCAATTATTTTTAAAAGCTCTTGTGTTCCAAGTAATTAAATTATTACCTTTATATAGTTATTTTATTTCGCATAAATCCTTGATATTAACATAGCAAAATGGTCTTGCATTCTTCCAGGTCCAGTTGTTGGGATTCTCGGCCAAAAGTACGGGGTCCGCGCAGTGACCATCACGGGTGGTATTTTGGCCACCATCAGTGCTTCCCTCTGCTTCTTCGCGCCAGACATAGCATGGATCACAGTGCTGTGGGGAGTCCTGAATGGTAAATAAAACTTAAATCAATACATTTGAGGCGTGGTGGTGACCGGTGTTGTAGATGAATAAATGTTGGAATGATCAGAAGGTTTTTTAAGACATTTAATATAACTAACCACAGCACTAAACTACATAAAAGTAAATAACAAGTAAATCTTGGCTTAGAACATCATAGGTCCTTTTGGCTTGAAAGTAGGAGCAAAAGTGATGTCTTGTTCGGTTCGAATCTCACTGGGAATGAATCTGGTCCCGCCTTTATGATGCAGTGATTTTATTTAAAAGAATATATAAGAATTTATACTATTGGGTGATAAATTTGATTGACAGAACTTTAGTTTTAGTTCGTAATTTTGAAGGATTCGGGTGCAAAGAGAAGTACCATGTGCAAAAGTTTTACTTCCCAAAATGGGGTGCCGAAACCAAGAAATTTAATAGAAAATAAATTAAATAAGATTCACCACACATTTAAAGGTCATTATGTAACCTTAAGGTAATTTCAATGACTTTAAATTCTAAAAAGTTCCAAGGCAGCTAAACTTTGCGCGTGGGCGATTTTCTCAATAACCTATTTTGACGTCCGCCATGTACTGGGAACTTGTGCACCAAATTTGAAGTCCGTAGCTCTTTTATTTCGAGACGAAGACTGGTTTCAGACAAGCAGGCGGACACCAATGTTCAAAAACCACTTTATAGGAATCAGCACCCTTGTTGTTGCTTTATAAGTGGCGCGTTAGGCATTTCCTATTTTTCTTACTTTAATTGTTTTTATGCATTGAAGATGGGATTTCGTTTCAGTGCCGAAACCATAGATATAGGAAGAGTAGCAGATATACCCATCGATTGCGCAATCCCCGCACAACGCAATACAAATCCCGCGATTGTTGCGGTATCCGCTTTTCGCCGGATTTCGCAATGCATCACGGGATACTGGTTGGCAAAAAAACTGCTTTTGCCGAAGAGTTACATGCAATAAAAATTGCATTTTAAAAGGCTTCTTTTATGAATAAATACCTCATATCTACCAGAAATTATCAAAACATATCCAGCGATAAACTTATGCAAAACTGGCAAATTATTTTAACTAGTTAATATTTAATCTAATTTTTTTATTAGTCGAATTTATCTTATGGTGCTATCTGGTGGCTTATGGCACGCCATGGGCGAGCGGGATGTTTTGGCTTGCGAACTGCCTTATGGGATACTGGTGGAAAAGTGGCTTCACCTTTTCCCCTTGGGGCATATATGCTCCTCTTCCTATATCTATGGCCAAAACGGCTGCAGATCTTTTAAAGCTTTATTTGCGTTTTATACATTGCTTTTTAAACTCTTATTATGTACTTATGTAGGTAGTTATGTTATTCTTATAATAATAATTGTTTAAGCATCAGTATCAACGATACTAAGGAAAATGTTAATTTTTAATCTAGACTTAAATGAAACATTGCTCATTGAACACACAAAACTATTTTAATTAAATTTGTCATTGTTTCAAATATTTTCTAGGTGTTGGAACTGCTCTCTCTGTCACACTCCCTCAAGTCGTGATCGGCAAATACTTCATCAAACACACCACCACCGCTTCCGGTATGGCGTTTTCCGGCGGCTGCATCGGATCATTCGTGTTCCCAGTTCTTCTAGAAGAACTTCTGTACAGTTACGGCATGCAAGGAACATTTCTGGTCATCGGAGCTATTACCATGCACTGCATCCCTGCAGGTATGATCCTCAAGACGCCGCCCTGGCTGAAGAACGACCAGGAATCCAGGACCAGCGCAGAGGAAGATCCTGCAACTAGTGAAGAAGATTTATCAGTAAATTCGAAGAACAGACATGGATCAATTGGGTTGCACCAAGCACCAAATAGACTTGGTGTAGAAGATGCATCAGCTGTGAGGACTAATAGCTTGTACCAAGAGAGCAGCGAGAAGTTGTTGGTGAGTGGGAAGAATCTTCCAGAGTTCGGTGGCAGATTTGGAAGGGTTAATAGTAAGTCCGAAAAGGATCAAGGGTTTCCCGACACTCAGTTTTTGAGGGACAATCCTGATGCGGTGTTGAAGATTTTGACCCTTAAGTCTCTGAGCAGCAATTCGGCAAAGTCGGAGATCAACCAGAATGAGGCTTCAGAGGAGGCTGCCATTTTGGACAGGATGGAAGAGTTGTACAATTCCTTTGAAAACTCGAGGAAAAAATCATTGTCGCAACAAAAACTGAAGCCGAATCGACTTCAGATGTGCAAAGACTTCGTCAGGGAAAACAATCTAAAAACAATAGGAAACCACAAAAGCCAAAGTTTCTTGTGCGACCGGAAAATGGAATTCGAGTTCGGGGAAGTGCCCAAGACTAACTCTGTTCCTGACTTCATGAAATCCAACGAAGTGTCCACCCACTGCATCTTGATGAAGTTGAAGAAACTGCGCGACTTGAACCCGGACGTCCTGAACTGTTTTCCAGAGGACGAGCGAGAGGAAGCCACGCTTGTGATGATCGAGCTTAAAAAGTTGTACAATAAACACTCGAACATGCATAACCAGAAGAAGGGCAGCTTCCTGAGTTTGTGTGGCACGACACCTCTGGATCCACTGACTAGTGAGACTATCCTGGAGAAGTCAAATGACGAGGAGCACCCAAACACGTTTAAGGACCACTTCAAGACGACCATAAACTTGCACAAGAAACCTCTGTTTCTGTTGATATGTCTGTGTCGGTCTGTGCACTTCATGACTCTTGTTCCCGTGATGACGGTCGTGGTCGACTTTGTGATGGACAAAGGTCTTCGTGAGGACGATGGTAAATACGCCATAGCTGCGTTGTCCCTGGGTGATTTGCTGGGAAGATTGTGCTTTGGATGGGTGACGGACAAAGGGTACATGCGGCTGCCCAGGTAAGGTTAATACATCACTAACGGCAGGGAATATGAGTTACAAAAAAAGTGAATGCTTCTAAGTATTGCGCAGGTAAACAGCAGTATCTAGACTAATGACGTGAACCCTTGTTTTGAGCAATCAAAAACTCTTAACAATAAGCAAGTTCAATAAAAGATTGATTTTTCCGGATAAAAAATAGCAAAACTCATTGTTTTTGTTTCTACAGTTTTCCTGCCCGAGGAAGAATAGTTGTGTTATTGAGCATTACTTAATATTCAGATATTAACATCTGTTGTCATCCCCAACATCCCTTTCATATATAGGACAAACGAAAAGAGCACAGAGAGAAAATCAGAAATATTCAGTCGCTACACATTCTTAGGAGTTCAATCTCAGTTTCAATTTCTCCTCTGCTTCAATTTTGGTTATACCTTTTAGCATTGGGGAACTTGACTTTTACGAAGCTTACCATATACTTAAAAACACAACTTATTTATTCATCCAATATTCCAGAGTTCTCTCAAATTTAGAAAAGCCTCATAGCAACAGATTAACTGTTACGTTTCTTCACCCCACGCACAATTCCCCCTCTCCCTCTGCACCCCTTTTACGGATATATTATGTTTCACAACTTCGAGCCGTCGACTGTTAGTTTATGTTGTGTATTTTTTTTTTAAAGAAGACGAGCTTCATGTAAAATTTGTACCAACATGTAAAATTTGTACCAACATGTAAAATTTGTACCAACAAATAAACTACAGGGTGAAGCAAATAAAATTGGCCCCAACGTGGAGATAAGAATACGACAGAAATGTTGCCGAGTCAAAAACCAATACAAAATCAGGTTTGCTAACATGAAGCCATTGATCGCGTCAATATTAAGCCCAAACAAACTCTTTGCGACTTATTTGCCGGCAACTACATTTTTTTTTTAAAGCCACTTGAAATGAAATATAAACAAGGTTGTAGAGCTCTCTAATTAAAAAAAAGTTCCCACTAGTGATTATTTCGGTTGTAATTTATCGTAGAGAATCGGACCATTTTGTTTTTGTTAATACAAAACCAAAACATTCTAAATTGATTGCAAGACCCAGAATCTGGTGTTCAGACCCGTTTCGGAATGTTTTTGAACTTTTTGACAGCAGATCCTTGTTGACGCCATTTCGTAACTATTTGTTGCATAGCACTCTTTTTAGGCTTTTTTACACATTTAAATTCTTCAACAAACAACTGGTCACATTTTTCTACGAATTCGTTTTATTAAAATTTTCTACAGTGAACACTCTCTGCTGTACTGTGAGTTTCATCTTCACCTGTGAATTGATCAACTAAAGCCCATTTCACACCTGCACAACTACTTGCAATTCCGTTGCAACTGCAACTCGTAACTTGTGGTAAACGGGTTTTTCTGGTTTCCACAAAAAATTATTTATCTCACAATTTGGCAAGTTTCATCTTTTTGTAAACAAACTTCGTCCTCTTCGAATGCAGGGCATCGCTTGCATCATACAGAAATTTATGTTTTCGAACTTCATTAATAAATAAGATCAAATTCCATTTTTGCCGTCCATTTACTACCCATTTTTAATTGCGCAGATTTTTGCATTTTTTTGCAAGCAAGGTAAGTTGGCGTCTTAAAAAGTAAATAAACAACCAGTTGGCGAAGTCTAGTTCGCCACAATGTAGCCAAACAAATACTGAATTCTGGTTGGCTAACGGTACATGCAACTTGAGATTTTTTCGTGCTCGCATGAAAAAATCTCACGACTTTAGTGCAACTTTTAAATGCATGGTGTCCTATGGGAGTTGCAAGTAGTTGTGACGAGGTGTGAAATGGGCTTTACACTCACACAGTCGCAACTCGCACTGACGCACTACGATCTGAACTGACCAATAGTCCATGAGTAGCTCTAATGTGATGCTAATCCAATCCAACCAATGCAAAAACAGGTTTGTCAAGTGAAACCATTGCACGCTTGAAAAATCTTTTATTTCCACTTGAAAGCTTTCAGGCGGCTTCAAGAGTTTTTCTCGCCAAGCATTTCAATGTATTCCTATCTCTAGACCGGGGCCGCTTTCCTTTGCCTCACCCTGTATTTGCGCCAATAATCTATGTTGTTTCCTTCGTGAATACTCTCATTACTTAACAATAAGTTAAGGAAACAATTAAGTTACAATTAATTGTTTCCAAACAACCAATTAGAATCAAATCTGTACGCTGCACTTAAGATTTTTAAATTATACCAAAAGATTATAATTTACTAATTTACAAATGTCACTCATTTACAATGTTGAGTTTATACAAATACAAAAAATTTCGACCAACAACAGGCCAGAGGGCCAGCAAGGCTGGTCCAAAATATTTCTAATTCTTTACTAGTTTCCAATAACTATCTAGATTCTTCTACTCTTTTGGAATACACAACATAATCTGGTAAAGCATTCCACTCATTGACAACTCTATTGTAAAAATAATGTTTTCTTTTATGAAGCAGGATTTTTTAAATTTCTGACCGATGAATTTGAATTACACTTTTCCGATAAAAATTCACCGACCTTTCTTTTCCAGGTACATGATGATTGTGATGGTGCTCCAGGGGGCCAGCACCCTGGCACTTCCGCTGATGTACACGAAGCTGACCATTTATCTGATGCTGGCGATCTTTGGTCTGCTCCAGGGATCCCTCTTCGTGCGACACAATGTCCTTGTCTCCAAATACATGGAGAACCATGAGCAGTCCATAGCCATGGGCTGCATCAACTTCTTCTCTGGGCTCCTGGGATTCGGGTTGCCGGCTTATATAGGTAAGCATATTTCGATCAATGGTATTGTGATGGTTCATAACACGCGCTAACTCAATATATCATCCGCACGCTAGTTGGCGCTGATTTACCACTGCGTTCCTACCAGTATTCTAGATAACAACGAAAACAGTAGTATAAAAGCCGAAGTAACCCATCTCCACCTTGGGGATCCTTTTGGTAGACTATGGGTTACTGAAGCAGGCAGCTATAGTATCTACAGGGCGGCGCAAATAAAAGTGGACCGGCCGTGGAGGTAAGAATAAGATAGAAATGCTGCCAAGTCAAAAACCATACAAAAACAGGTTTGCTAAGTGAAGCTATTGATCGCTTCGATATTAAGCCCAAACAAACGCTTGGCGATTTATTTGTGGGTAACTATGCAATCTTCACACATGTGCGTTCATCTGATCTACTCACACCTACACAGCCCGCACTAAGATATGAACTCGACAATAGTTCATGTGTAGCTCTAGTCTAGTAACAAACCAAACCAACCAATGTAAAACAGGTTTGCCAAGTGAAGATATTGAACGCTTGAATAATTTAAGAATTCGACTTGGCGGCTTTCAGACGGATTCAATAGTTTTTTTTCTGCCAAGCATCTCTCTACATTCGTAACAGTATTGGAAAGTTATTAAGATTTTTACCAATGGTCATTTGCTGTTTCTAACTTAAGAAAAAGTATCCGGGAAGATTCCTGAAGTAAACAACGTAGATTATCGGCGCAAATAGTTTAATAGTACAAATTAGCATGTTTCGGTGGGTATTCAGGAAGCTAACAGTTGATTACGTGAAGTTGTGAAAAGGGATTTGAAGATATTTTCTGAAAATAACGTGCCGTCAAATGTACGTCATCTTTTTCCCTCGAGGGAAACTTTGTCCCAAGCATAAAACCCGAGTTCTGATATTCTTCTCTTTGAATATTTCTTCTTCATTGGTCAAGGCAAAGTTTCTACTTATTCAAAATAGCGAGCACATTTTTAAAGAGTGAATTTAATGATAAGTTATTAACTTGAAATGCTTGAGCCAAAGATATCCCATTCGACGAAAGTCAAAACCACCACTGACTTGCCTATTCACCTAACAAATGTAAATAATAATTATGCCATTAAAAAGTTCTTTTGAATATTTTATAAATATCGACGACTTAAATCTGTATTTTTCACTCTAATTTGAAGCATGTTAATCATATCTGTATGCCAGCTGATTGTCACATTATGTTCTATCTTATTTGTTTCTGTGTTTTTGTTCAATTTTAACTATATACGTTTTTATTCTTTTATTCTTTTCTTGACGTGCCATAGTATTTTTATATCGTTTCTTTATCATTTTTTGTTTTTGTAATAATAAAGATTATTAATATTAATATTAATATTAATATTAATATTAATATTAATATAAACGGACCTTCGGTCAGGTAACCCTTTTAATAAAGGTAGATTGAGAATCACTGTAAAACATATTATCTACCATCACAGTGTGTAAGTCCTGTAATGGTCCTGAGTCCTAAGTCCTGTAATAAGTCCTGGTGTGTAGTCCACATTGTAAAAGTCCTGTCATCACCCTGTTTTAGGAATTTACATATGATTTTAAAAAATTATTATGTGGTAGCGGAGAAAATGTTTGCTTCTCTGACGGTGTTTGGCTGCACACATTTTCTCCGTTTAAACGCTATCGAAGTAGGTGTTGTTTACGTGACTATACGTTGTAGAAACGCAAATTTACTGTAAAACAAACATTACTTCACAGAGTGAAAATTAACAACATAATGTGCTGTAATTTTGCAGAAAAAATTTACAGTGATTCCAACATCTAAAATAGTACAAATACCTACAGTCCCTAGACAAATTATTAGACGCACTGTATTTTTTTTTAGTAATTTTATGTTTTTTAAGAGTTTTTATGCAATAATGGTATATTTTAACTACAATATTATTGATTTTTATTTAAAAGAATTGTTGTAGACTACATATTTGTATTTATTTTTAACATATGGCAACACTGTGTTGACAAAGCGATACATGAACGGAAACAAGTACAAACCTGTATCAGTCGCGAATCAGTACAGTACAGTCTTGCGAGACAGTACAGTCTTGCATTGATAGCATGCCGCGCAGAATTAAAGCTTTGGTAGCGGCTAAAGGTGGCTCAACTAAATATTGACTTTTACTAACATTAATTTCACTTTTCTTTAAAACTTAATAGACTTATGCTTTTCTAAATAAATGCTGTTTTATTTATGTCAAATAAATCGGCAATTGATTGGATAATAAAAAAAATAAAAAATAAATCAATTTAAAATAATAAAACGGTACAATATCACCCGGTAATTAATATTTTACATGAAATCTTGCAGTGCGTCTAATAATTTGTCCAGGGACTGTATGTGTACATCTAACAACAAAAGTTTATGAATTTTGCCTAATGGCTTGAAGTGATTTTCAGACATGACGTTGTAAAAAAAAAATGGAAAACACGTGTTGTGACTTGAAATATCTCAATAATTAGGTTTTGTGATCGAGTTGTTATTATTATGAGATTAATTTACTTATTGATAAAAGAATTATTATATTTATTAATTTGTTATTCCATGCGAGCTGGAGATTAGTGTAGTGTGGGCGGCAGTAATAACGAGTGTATTACTATTGCAAAAAAACAAATTTTATGCATTTAGTTTTTAGTATGTGTCAAATAAAATGTTCCACTTTTTTTTATTTAATACTGAAATATGTAGCGAGATTTATTTTTTGCAAATATGTTCCACACTATAGAAAGGGTCTCTTTACATGAAATTACACTGCTCAAAACAATTAGGGGAGCACTTTCCGTTCTTTTGTAAACCCTTTCAGTTTCAACTTTTATTTTTTTTATTTTAAAAATCTAAATTTTGTGAAAAAAATTCACTATGAATCTACAATCAAATGGTAAAAAACAGGGGTCAAAAATCTTAATTTTTGTACTAAAATTTGAGGGGGGAAAATTGGTATCATAACTTTTTTGAATAAATTAACAATAATTTTTTCAAAGCTTTCTTTATTAAAAAAAGTTAAAATCAATTTTTATACATCTAAGAATGCAGCGTGAAGAATTTAGGGTCAATTTATTTCATAAAATGTTTTGGGAGTGAATTTTATTTTATAGTGTTTTTCATGTTTTTATTTAGTTAAAACAAAAATTATTTAATTCTTCAAACGACATGATTTTTCCATCTAACGATAAATAAGTGCGATCTCTACTTAGTGAGAAAAAAAATCGCAAGCTGATGATGATTCCAAATGGAATCATTGGGGGTGAAATCTTTTAAACCATGCATTCCCCTAATTCTTTTGAGCAGTGTAGACATCTTTAAAAAGACTATTTGTTTTTTTCCATAAAATTAAGTTAAGAATATCGACAAGTAGAAATGAAGTCTGTAAAGTAAAAGAATTGCAATTCGATACAATTCTTTACAATTTTTGTAAAACGAACTAAATTTTTTACTTCTTTTGCAGGATATTTTAGGGACACTATTGGAACCTACGACTATATCCTCTACATAAATGGTACTGTGGGAATTCTAACCGGACTACTGTGGCTATTGGAACCTTTCTTTAAGCAATGTTCCACCAAAGAAAAAAGTTCTGAATCGCCAGTTCTAGTGTGACGTGAATCTAACGAAAGGTTAATAAAAGTATCCCACAAAGAACAGTGCTAACATATTTGTTAAATCATTCTTTGTGTCTGTATTAAATATGTTCCTCTGACTATACAGAATGTGTCAGTGAGCGAATTCAATAGCCAAAACAGGCAAAATGGCTCCAATTTTGTATTTAGCTAGGTCCATGTATTGTTGTGTAAGTCACAATTAAAGAGGATCTTACAAGCTTTTTGAATTTGTAAAATAAATTTAAATAAAGTACGTTACATTATTTGGTTTTAATAAGTGTAGATCAACTATTCCGCAATTTTTTTTTATTTATTGAATTTGTAGTTGTAATTAATTTCTACCCACGTGACTTACACTACAGAAAAATTAGTTTTGCATAGAATTAGTCATTAGTTCAGTTAAAGACAATACCCATAAATTGACAATTTTATATTAGTAAGACATGTTAAAATACAGGGTTGTCCAGAAATAAGTTTCCCAGAGGCCTGTGCAGGATGCTGTATTGGTCAGAATGTGATAAAATTTGAGATACAGACATTTCAGATCATGCGCTCTCGATTTATTACAAAAAAGAAATTAGTTCAAAACTTTGTCGATAGGTGGCTCTGCAGATTAAAAACACATTTTACAGTAATTCTACATGAGATCCGGGGTTCTCCACAATTTTTTTCATTTTTATAGCTTTGTGTTCCACAGTGGATCGCTGAAAGACAGTAAAATGACGAACAATTGAGGCTGAATCCGAAAGAAAGGCTGAATCCAATTGTTCGGCATTTTGCGGTCTTTCTGCGATCCACTGTGGAACACAAAGCTATAAAAATGGGAAAAAGTGTGGAGAACCACGGATCTCATCTAGAATTACTGTAAAATGTGTTTTTTAACCTGCAGCGCCACCTATCGGCAAATTTTTGAAAAAAATCTTTTTTGTAATAAATCGAGAGCGCATGATCTGAAATGTCTGTATCTCAAATTTTATCGCATTCTGACCAATACAGCATCCTGCACAGGCCTCTGAGTTGGGAAACTTATTTCTGGACAACCCTGTATTTAGCAGCCCTGTCCCACCCGCAGCCAAAACAAAAATCTGTTTATGTTTGCGACTAAATGACGTCAGGAATGTGACAGATTATTAGCAACTGTTTAGTACTTAATGACGTCATGAATATGATAAATTATCAGTAATTGTTTCGTTTTTGATATTGTTCCCTTCTGTAAATGTTTTAGGAGGGATACTTCTTAAATGTTTAATTGTTTTTATGGCATTTAGACTTCACTTTCTATACTGCGTCGTAATGTTTTTCATCTTGTGTTAATAGGTTGCTACATGAAGAGTATACAGGGGAAAAACCCCTAATTTCGTAGAAAACTTTCTTCATCAGGCATCTTTGGCGATGATAGAGAGTAATCGCCTAAACTGGTGTAAGGAAACCAGTTTCTCGCTTTCTTGTGCGTCTTCTCTCACTGCAACCCTGAAATTCAGTTCCGCGTTTTATTCAAAAGACTGTGTTCATCATCATGTTAAGCTTTAAAAATAAAGTACGATTGATTGCAAATCACAAATCGCGATGCACGATTCCGACGCTTGGACTAAGCGAAGAAGAAAGAGAGAGACCGGTTTCCTGCCGCCAATGCCCGCCAAGCAGACACAAGTACGGGACGACTCCTAATAAATCAAGCGGTTCTTCCCCTGTACTCTTCATATACGAATAACTATAATTATACCAAAATTCCACTTTAAAGAAACTTTAAAACAGCAGAATGACAACATTTTAGTTTTGGGTTATTTTTATGCTTGAACCTTTTTGACTGACCAATTTGTCTACAAGCTGCTCATAAAACAAAGTTATGCTTTGAAATGATTGAAAAAAATTAATTTAGTCCAAGTTTTTGTTTGCAATGACTTTTCATTAAATATTCTCCATTTTGGCACAGTATGAACTAAATTGTCCTTGCCGCTATTAGGACTTTCACTGCGTAAGATTTATGTTGCCTCGTAAAATATCATAAGAATAGCATTATCGAATTTTAATTCTTGATGCATTGAGGCGTAGGTGTTAAACTTCAACAAACTTTTATCTTATATAATCTATATGGGTTTTTAATTTTCGATAACTCTTAATTTATAAATAGTACAAGAAAGTTAAATTAAACTTTGATAATACGGTTTGATTTAATGAACATTAGTTACCTTTAATAATGGTAAGAGCTGTTCCATTTAACGGTATTGAGTGTTCAATATGAATAAAAAAAGTTTTTTTAAATGCATTGTGAAATATTAATAGATTAAAATTGTTTTAAAAAAATCCCACATTTTTCCTTATTGGCTAGTTAACATTTCACTCCTTCAGAAAACATTTTTATGCTATTTTAAATACACTTTCGTGTACGTTTATCGAAAAATTGAAGGCTTTTTTTATTGAATACTTCAGGTACGAATTTTTCAGTATCGAAAATCTATGAACTTACTGTAGAGCATTACAAATGTGAAATTTCGATGAAGTTGGGGAAAAATTGTAGATTTTTATCGTTTTATAAATATATATTGATGTGTCAATGCATTTCATTTTTATTTATATTGATGTGTCATAGTTCTGTTGACATTTGGAAGAGTGTATTTTATCTTTGATGCGATGACATATATAAAATAAGTACTTACACTACATTTTACATTAAGTACTGGATACTTAAATGATGTTAATGCTGGTTAAGCTGCGTCGTAAATGTGTTTCTATGACGTTTAAGAGTAATAAAATTTCCAAAATAATTTAAAGAAACAACAAGCTTAGGGTTGTAATGCCGGTTTGTTCAAAGTTATACTACAACTTAGCAGTCTGCGCGTTGTAACGGGTGCGGGTTCGATTCCCGCCTTCGCAGTGGGCGTATATTAATTTCTCTGTAACAGTAAAAATTCTTTCTGTGTCTGTCTTACTTGACAAAGGCTTATATAAGCGGGTCTCTGATCAAGCACACAAGCCGGAATATATATGTACCTACCCTTCCCCTTTACAACTTCTTTAGATACGTTTTTTAGAAATTCAAAGATTAGTTAATATACAAAAACGCACATTAAGGAATATAAAAAAATTGAATTTGATGAAATATCTTAGTTTAAATGACATACATAAATTTCGTAAAGATTTTTTTTTCATGATAAAGAAACAGAATTAACTTTGAATTTCGAAAACATAAAAAACGATACCCATAAATTGTGAAATGAAATTTATTGCAACTTATCATATAAAAAATATAACAAACTTACGTAAGAAACTGTTAAATAGCAAGTTTTCATGAATCAATATATTTTTATTCCTCGTACTTATATTAAGAAAATTATTATATGTAGCGGACAACGAAGTGTAATTATTGGGTCAATCATAATTTACAAAAAAGACATAAATATATAAACTAGATTATAATGATAAAAAAAAGTCCTTGTTAAAATCAGAATATTTAAAAGTATGATCATTATTTCAATATATTTTATTCAAAATATCTTAATTATCTAAGAAAGATAATTATAATCAAAATAAAAACATTTACTATAAATTTAATAAAATATATATATATATTGTTGTATTTGTATATTATATAAAAAGTTTTGCATTTAAAGTTCCTTATAAGAGCTTTTCTTACGAAAAAAAGTATTCTAAATCAAATTATAATTATATTATTAACAAAATTTTATTTCTACTTAATGAAAAATCTCCTGTGATCCCAAAATTGTGTGAACTTATAATTATGTGAAATTATATCCTTTGTAATAACCTGAAAATGTATCTATTTTAGTATTAATGTTTGTAAACATATTTTTTGCACTGTTAGATAGGCATTAAAATGTATCAAATTGCTAAAATAAAAATATTTTTAGTGATTTTTTTCGTTTTTATTGCTTGAAATTTATTTACGTAAATATTAAAACATTATCTCATTTTTAACAGCAAATGTAAAGTCTAGTACCTTGCAAACAATTACAAGTTTCGCACTAAAGGCTATAAAAGTATATTTTGTATATGGTGATTAATTTTTTTGCTGAGTTTGTACTATTTTTTTATTTGTATATTTTTAGACCTAAGTAATAAATAAACTGTAAATTAATAGCATTTTAATCTTTTTAATTCTCCTTTATTATAAGCATGTTATAAATAAACAAATATCTAACCATTAAATATGAAATTTTCTCATGAATTTAATTCAAAAAGCCTTTGAATACTTTTAGAAAAGTAAATATGATACATTTATTAAAGTATTTAGGTCTGGTGGTACGCCAAAATTTATCAAAAAGTCAAGTTATACGCAGGTGCAAAAAGGTTGGGAACCCTGCCTCAGAGGATTAATTCGAAAGAATTTAACAAATGGAAAAGTAGGTATTGCCATGCTACAGATTTCCATTTGTTCGTCAGTCTGTCCGTCTGTACTCCACTTCTGAAAAGACTGGTTTCGCTTGCATTGAAATCTGGATTAGGCCTTGTATTTAAATAACAATTAATATTATTAATAACAAACTATATTAAACCATGTAGGGTTTTCTTTTTTATGCTGCAAATATTGTGCTGCCATCTATGTCTTTAGTAGATAAACATATTTGTAGTGAAAATCAAAATATATTTACTATAAATGATTGGTTTAAATAAAAAAAAATACACATTATATCCAAAGAATAAGTAACCTGATTTAAATTTGATATTAGGAAGAATGCAGACGATACCATTAATTAATTTTATTACAAGGGAAAAAACTTTATTTTTGCAGCAGTTTTCAAACAATTGTTGTATGTGATAAAAAAAGGTTCGACACTACATCTTTGCCGTAACTTCTCAAAATAAGTTATTTTTATAAACGTTATAACAGTAGACTAATTTTCTTACGATTTATGTTAAAAGCTTGAATGTTGGAATCACCATAAAATTTTTAAACACAAAAATTATAAGCACACTTGTTTTTTTTTTTAAATGAAACTCTTAATCTTAATTAATTAGTTTTTTTTGTTTTACACCCTGTAATAGAACCGATTGATGCATTTTTTGGTTTGAAAGTTGAGTATTTAGGCAGTGTGTACAAAAATCCCAGTGAATTTTAAAAAACTAATTTCCTTCCTTATAATTTTTTATTCTTCCACCGCACAAAACTTAACATTATTATAACATTTATGAAACTCTTAATTAATTAGGGTTTTTTTTGTTCTCTGCACACTGTAATAGAACCTTTTGATGTATTTTTTGGTTTGAAAGTTGAGTATTTAGGAAGTCTGTACCCAGTGAATTTTAAAAAGCTAATTTCCTTCCGTATAATTTTGTATTCTTCCACCGCACAAAACTTAACACTATTATAACATTTATGAAACTCTTAATTAATTAGGGTTTTTTTTGTTCTCTGCACACTGTAATAGAACCTTTTGATGTATTTTTTGGTTTGAAAGTTGAGTATTTAGGAAGTCTGTACCCAGTGAATTTTAAAAAGCTAATTTCCTTCCGTATAATTTTGTATTCTTCCACCGCACAAAACTTAACACTATTATAACATTTATGAAACTCTTAATTAATTAGGGTTTTTTTTGTTCTCTGCACACTGTAATAGAACCTTTTGATGTATTTTTTGGTTTGAAAGTTGAGTATTTAGGAGTCTGTACCCAGTGAATTTTAAAAAGCTAATTTCCTTCCGTATAATTTTGTATTCTTCCACCGCACAAAACTTAACACTATTATAACATTTTTGAAACTCTTAATTAATTAGTATTTTTATTTGTTCTCTGCACACTGTAATAGAACCTTTTGATGTATATTTTGGTTTGAAAGTTGAGTATTTAGGCAGTCTGTACTAAAATCCTAGTGAATTTTAAAAAGCTAAATTCTTTCCGTATAATTTTTTATTCTTCCACCGCACAAAACAAAGTTAAACAATTGCTTTATGAATATGTAACTAACTATTCGAAATGGGATGGGCTTTTTTTGTCACATTGTTGGTTTCTGCCTGGTAACATTAGGGACGCTGAATAGAACAACTCCGTTTAGTAAGAGACTCGTCATTTCTGTCTTCATTTTCATTGGTCTACCACATCGTGTATCTAGCCAGCCTCGCTGATTTTTTTCTCCCATAGAATTTGTGTAGAGCGATTAACAAGGGTTTAAGGAGACGAGGTACCCAAAATGTGGGGTTGCCCAGAAAATAGAAAATAATTAAACATGCTCGAATGCTGTGAGCTAAGGATATTGCAAAAAAAGAAGGAATCCTCTGGAATGGTAGAGGTTTATTGAAAATGGTATAGTGGTTTATTAAAATGGTTTTGGAAATTTTATGTTGATTTTTTTTAATTTTTAATTTTTACAGCTTGTAAATGGTTAAAACCCTAAGGCTTTTAGGTAAATTAATGTAGAGCTCCAAATTTTTTCCCTGTGTTGAAACATATACGTTTAACAAAAGTTGGTCTAATGTTAATAGATTTTTTTTTAAAAAATGATGAAGTTGAAAATTTACAAAAAATCTTATTTTTTGGCCATTTTTATACATAAAGATACATAACTGTTTTTGCTCAACTGATAGGTCAATATCCATACCAACTTTTATTAATAGATGCTCTGGGAACATTTTGAAAAAAATCCATTAAAAAATTCTTTAAATTGTAGGAGGAGTAGCATTTAAAAAACCCGTTAAAATATTTAAAATTGTTAATTTAAAAAAAACTTACGTTTCAATATTTATCATTTTTTTCGTATATGTTTATTGAATGTTAGTTCTTTGTAAAAATAGTTTAATTTGAATGCTAGAGATAAAAATACTGGGTTCAATTTTTTTTGGTTCCGCGTCCCCTTAAAAATCCGTTTCATCAGCAAAATCAAAGGAGTGCACAAATTTTATATTACTAAACATTGATTTTAAAAGGTTTGCTATCTTTTGCACGAAATATTTTGGAACTTTATTCGTGTAATAGAAATTCTGGTTTTATTCTAAAGCTGTTGATCAGAAGCACTGTTTTTTCTTTAGATTTTAAGTCTTTTATCTAATATTAATCTTGTTTTTATGTTTTATTTCTGATAGAATATGTTTTAATACGCTAAACAACATCATGAAATTTGTAAGGATGAAATATTAAACGATATATATAACTGTAATGACAATTTAGTTCAACAACGGAGTGGAGTTGTGCCATTTAGCAACCCTACACTCTTAAAACAAACGAGCGGTTTTAACTCGGTCTGAGTTAATTTCCACTCCTTTCCGTGCCGAAAATGCACTTCCCCTATAGGAGTGGATTTCACTCTTTTGTTTTAAGATTGTAGTAACATTAACTTTCTTTAAAATACAGTAGAACCCGGATTATCCGACCTAATTGGAACCAGAGGAAGGTCGGATAATCGAAAATTTCGGATAAAAGATTATTTCTTTAAATAGTAAAACTTATAGTACAGAAGACCGCCGAAAGTCCGAGGACCTGAAATTCGCCAACTTACGAAATCCTTGCTGGTTTTGCAGATGTAAACATAATATTTTAGTTTTTAGTTATCTTTAAAATTGGTACTTTCTGACAAAAAGAAAGTTATAAAACATTATAAGGCATTTCTATTCTTATTTATTTTTAACTATCTGAGCGGAGTTCTGGGAAAATTGCTTTTTTTTTGTTTTAGTGTATCTATAGATATCACTTATAACATTAGACGATTCCGGGATTTTTTTCGAAAATTTAGGATTACAAGAAATCCGCTTTTACTTTTTTGAGTTGCCGAATCACGGAAGTTTGCTGATTTCAGTATCGCCGAAGATTGCTCACCTTAGAATCGCTGTAGATTTATGAACCTATTTTTGTGAGCAAACGATAATTACCTTTATTTAGAAACTTTTGATTTGGCTTAGGGAGGGTCGGTTAACAGAGAGTTCCGGATAAAAGAGGGACGGATAATCGAGGTTATACTGTATTTAAAGATTTGGTGCTGCCATCTATATATCCAACAATGCATCAACCTTAACTGCGACACGTTTCTTTAGAACCATTATGTCCAACATTTATATTAACTTAATTAAATTTCTTTTGTTTTCAATTCATTGTAGTGGTTCTAAAAAATACGACGCCCGTTGCCAAAAGCCCTCGTGTAGCTCTAGTGCGACGATAATTCAAACTTAACTAACTAACTAACAATTCATTGTAAAGATATGTTTACGTTTTATTTTATTATATATTACATGTTTTTTTATTTTACAACTAGCTCTATAAACCCGGCGTTGCCCGGCGTATACCATTTAAAACGGTGGTTTGTTTTTTATGTAAACTTTGATTTTATGCCAATTGATGCACTGATCAGCACCCTCATCAGGATATTATAATCTCCTACCATTCTGATATAAGTATTAATTAAAAAAAAATAAGTAGATGTACATGCAATTAGAGTGGTTTTTTTTAAAGTTCTAATAGTTATCCTTTCCTAGTTGTTTTGCTTTCCCGATTGCCCCGAATGTGGTAAGATGGTTGTTTGGTTGGTTGGTAGACATATATCTTCAGGCTTGTGTGCTTGGTCACAGAGACCCGCTTATAAGCCTTCGTCAAGAAGGACGGACACGACATACACACACATACAAGACAGATGCTGCCCTCTATCGCCACCTCCCCAATTTAGACATGTCCCTGAAGGGTAGGGAAATAGTCTCCAGGGACCTGTACCCGGACCTGTACCCTGTACCCGTAGTAAACTGCGCAATGACCGACCACAAGACTTTCGGACCCAACAGATTAAACGAGCACGTACTCCGCATATACTCGTAATTCGGTGGGTCTTCAGTGGTACCGGGACTCGATCGCGAGACCTTCCGATCTCGAGTCCGAGACGCTGACCACTAGGCTCACCACAGCCCCTTGTGGTAAGAAGAATATGAAGATGCTGCCGGGCAAAAACCTATACAAAATCCGGTTCGCCAAGTGAAAGCCATCGGTCGCTTTGAAGTAAGCCTAAACAGACGCTCTCGGTGAAGTATTTGGCGCTATTATGTAGTAGAGTTTGCATAGATATATTTAGTTTACAATTTATTAGACTCTCTAATTAAATATTTCGAATCAATGCACAATTTTCACCTCTAGTAAAAAAAAAATACGCAGTTGACATATTTTTACGAACTTTTCTTCTTTACTTTAAATTTATGTTTTTCATATTTAGTTATAATCCAATATTTGATTGATATAATAAAATTTCAGGTCATATTCATCCTAGTAGATCTAGTCTAGTACTACTCTAGTACTAGTAACATACTCTAGTGTTTGTCATTTCTTCGCATTATTTATTGTGTTATTTGTGAAACTTTTTTGTGTGGCTAATTTGTTTTTAACGTATCTTGCAAGTCAAAAAATGGTTCTTAAACAAGATACAGTGATGTTTGTTAAATGTAATAAAATTAGTGTAATATTGGTAAAGGCAACTCTTTAACAGCATTTTAAACTTTAATTAAAACTACAGTGATGTTTGTTAAATGTAATAAAATTAGTGTAATATTGGTAAAGGCAACTCTTTAACAGCATTTTAAACTTTAATTAAAACCTCAAAACACAACTCTAAAAGAATTCTGAAACTAGAAACTGTTTTACAGGGCCGGATTTAAAGATTTGCCGCCTGTAGGCTACGATCGATTTTTGTCACTATATATTACTAAATAATTCATAACTATGATAATTAATACTAAATGATAATATTACTACATATTATCACTAAATATTAGTGCTACGAGGGCTGTTTTTTTTCAACCTCCGATGAGCTGTAACAAAAAGACGGGCCAAGATACAAAAATTATTTTTTTACCAAAAGTAAAGTACAATACTGCTTATTTCTCCATATAATCACCTTGACGATTAAAGCATTTGTCATATCTGTAAACAAGCTTTGAAATACCCTCTTCATAAAATGTAGCCGCCAATGATTTGAAGGGAGTTGTGTGACGGTTTCTTAGAGCTCCACGTCAACTTGGAAGCGCTACAATCCAAGACACTATGCTTATCAATAATTCACTTATGGTAAACCTTCGAGTTTCCCTAAACACTTGGTAAACTCGCTGAACAATACTGATGTTCATGAAGAAGGGGACCAAGGAAGCAAGTCTGTCGCTACAGACGGTATTGTTCAGCGAGTTGACCAAGTGTTTAATGAAACTCAAAGGTTTACCATAAGGGAATTATGGACTAGCAGTGGCTTGGAGGACAGAAAAAATTGACGTAAAGCTTCCAAATTTACTTTTTTAAACGAAACCGTCACAACTCCCTCCCAATCATTGGCGGCTACATTTTATGAAGAGGGTATTTCAAAGCTTGTTTACAGGTATAACAAATGCCTTAATCGCCAATATGATTATGTGGAGAAATAAGCAGTATTGTACATTACTTTAGGTAAAAAAAATCTTTTTTGAATTTTGACCCGTCTTTTTGTTACAGCCCATCGGAAGTTGAAAAAAAACCAGCCCTCGTATATATACGGTTACGGTTTCACATTGATGTAAATTTGCTTTCTTTCTTAAAAATATTAGTATCTCTATAATAATTTGTTTATGCCGAATGCCGCTTTAATTGGTCTTAAAATCTGCCGCCCCCGAAAATTCGCCGCTCTAGGCTACAGCCTACTTAGCCTATTTAGAAATCCGGACATGACTGTTTAACTTCTATTTTGTCACATTCATATCGGCTGACATCGAGTTTAGTTTATACAAGAAATATTAAAGTTTGGTTCTGTTAGCTATTTCAATCAAACGTTTTATCAGCGAACATTGAATCTAACAAATATCCCTTACCTTTTTTTACACTACCTTATGAATATTTTCATTAGGAAAATTCAATGTCCTAAGAACTTTTAATCTCTAAATAAAAGGACTGCTGTACCATTTTAAAAAATATTGTTTCTTAAACACATAGCCCAAGGCCTTTCCATTTCTTCTAACATAATAATTTTCCTTAAATTAATAGTTTCTATTTCTACATCACTTAAATAGCTTGTTATCATCAATTGAACACGCAAAACTGCAGTCTCAATCACAAATCTCTTTCGGAGGGACGGATAATCGAGGTTATACTGTATTTAAAGATTTGGTGCTGCCATCTATATATTCAACAATGCATCAACCTTAACTGCGACACGTTTCTTTAGAACCATTATGTCCAACATTTATATTAACTTAATTAAATTTCTTTTGTTTTCAATTCATTGTAGTGGTTCTAAAAAATACGACGCCCGTTGCCAAAAGCCCTCGTGTAGCTCTAGTGCGACGATAATTCAAACTTAACTAACTAACTAACAATTCATTGTAAAGATATGTTTACGTTTTATTTTATTATATATTACATGTTTTTTTATTTTACAACTAGCTCTATAAACCCGGCGTTGCCCGGCGTATACCATTTAAAACGGTGGTTTGTTTTTTATGTAAACTTTGATTTTATGCCAATTGATGCACTGATCAGCACCCTCATCAGGATATTATAATCTCCTACCATTCTGATATAAGTATTAATTAAAAAAAAATAAGTAGATGTACATGCAATTAGAGTGGTTTTTTTTAAAGTTCTAATAGTTATCCTTTCCTAGTTGTTTTGCTTTCCCGATTGCCCCGAATGTGGTAAGATGGTTGTTTGGTTGGTTGGTAGACATATATCTTCAGGCTTGTGTGCTTGGTCACAGAGACCCGCTTATAAGCCTTCGTCAAGAAGGACGGACACGACATACACACACATACAAGACAGATGCTGCCCTCTATCGCCACCTCCCCAATTTAGACATGTCCCTGAAGGGTAGGGAAATAGTCTCCAGGGACCTGTACCCGGACCTGTACCCTGTACCCGTAGTAAACTGCGCAATGACCGACCACAAGACTTTCGGACCCAACAGATTAAACGAGCACGTACTCCGCATATACTCGTAATTCGGTGGGTCTTCAGTGGTACCGGGACTCGATCGCGAGACCTTCCGATCTCGAGTCCGAGACGCTGACCACTAGGCTCACCACAGCCCCTTGTGGTAAGAAGAATATGAAGATGCTGCCGGGCAAAAACCTATACAAAATCCGGTTCGCCAAGTGAAAGCCATCGGTCGCTTTGAAGTAAGCCTAAACAGACGCTCTCGGTGAAGTATTTGGCGCTATTATGTAGTAGAGTTTGCATAGATATATTTAGTTTACAATTTATTAGACTCTCTAATTAAATATTTCGAATCAATGCACAATTTTCACCTCTAGTAAAAAAAAAATACGCAGTTGACATATTTTTACGAACTTTTCTTCTTTACTTTAAATTTATGTTTTTCATATTTAGTTATAATCCAATATTTGATTGATATAATAAAATTTCAGGTCATATTCATCCTAGTAGATCTAGTCTAGTACTACTCTAGTACTAGTAACATACTCTAGTGTTTGTCATTTCTTCGCATTATTTATTGTGTTATTTGTGAAACTTTTTTGTGTGGCTAATTTGTTTTTAACGTATCTTGCAAGTCAAAAAATGGTTCTTAAACAAGATACAGTGATGTTTGTTAAATGTAATAAAATTAGTGTAATATTGGTAAAGGCAACTCTTTAACAGCATTTTAAACTTTAATTAAAACTACAGTGATGTTTGTTAAATGTAATAAAATTAGTGTAATATTGGTAAAGGCAACTCTTTAACAGCATTTTAAACTTTAATTAAAACCTCAAAACACAACTCTAAAAGAATTCTGAAACTAGAAACTGTTTTACAGGGCCGGATTTAAAGATTTGCCGCCTGTAGGCTACGATCGATTTTTGTCACTATATATTACTAAATAATTCATAACTATGATAATTAATACTAAATGATAATATTACTACATATTATCACTAAATATTAGTGCTACGAGGGCTGTTTTTTTTCAACCTCCGATGAGCTGTAACAAAAAGACGGGCCAAGATACAAAAATTATTTTTTTACCAAAAGTAAAGTACAATACTGCTTATTTCTCCATATAATCACCTTGACGATTAAAGCATTTGTCATATCTGTAAACAAGCTTTGAAATACCCTCTTCATAAAATGTAGCCGCCAATGATTTGAAGGGAGTTGTGTGACGGTTTCTTAGAGCTCCACGTCAACTTGGAAGCGCTACAATCCAAGACACTATGCTTATCAATAATTCACTTATGGTAAACCTTCGAGTTTCCCTAAACACTTGGTAAACTCGCTGAACAATACTGATGTTCATGAAGAAGGGGACCAAGGAAGCAAGTCTGTCGCTACAGACGGTATTGTTCAGCGAGTTGACCAAGTGTTTAATGAAACTCAAAGGTTTACCATAAGGGAATTATGGACTAGCAGTGGCTTGGAGGACAGAAAAAATTGACGTAAAGCTTCCAAATTTACTTTTTTAAACGAAACCGTCACAACTCCCTCCCAATCATTGGCGGCTACATTTTATGAAGAGGGTATTTCAAAGCTTGTTTACAGGTATAACAAATGCCTTAATCGCCAATATGATTATGTGGAGAAATAAGCAGTATTGTACATTACTTTAGGTAAAAAAAATCTTTTTTGAATTTTGACCCGTCTTTTTGTTACAGCCCATCGGAAGTTGAAAAAAAACCAGCCCTCGTATATATACGGTTACGGTTTCACATTGATGTAAATTTGCTTTCTTTCTTAAAAATATTAGTATCTCTATAATAATTTGTTTATGCCGAATGCCGCTTTAATTGGTCTTAAAATCTGCCGCCCCCGAAAATTCGCCGCTCTAGGCTACAGCCTACTTAGCCTATTTAGAAATCCGGACATGACTGTTTAACTTCTATTTTGTCACATTCATATCGGCTGACATCGAGTTTAGTTTATACAAGAAATATTAAAGTTTGGTTCTGTTAGCTATTTCAATCAAACGTTTTATCAGCGAACATTGAATCTAACAAATATCCCTTACCTTTTTTTACACTACCTTATGAATATTTTCATTAGGAAAATTCAATGTCCTAAGAACTTTTAATCTCTAAATAAAAGGACTGCTGTACCATTTTAAAAAATATTGTTTCTTAAACACATAGCCCAAGGCCTTTCCATTTCTTCTAACATAATAATTTTCCTTAAATTAATAGTTTCTATTTCTACATCACTTAAATAGCTTGTTATCATCAATTGAACACGCAAAACTGCAGTCTCAATCACAAATCTCTTTCGGAGGGACGGATAATCGAGGTTATACTGTATTTAAAGATTTGGTGCTGCCATCTATATATTCAACAATGCATCAACCTTAACTGCGACACGTTTCTTTAGAACCATTATGTCCAACATTTATATTAACTTAATTAAATTTCTTTTGTTTTCAATTCATTGTAGTGGTTCTAAAAAATACGACGCCCGTTGCCAAAAGCCCTCGTGTAGCTCTAGTGCGACGATAATTCAAACTTAACTAACTAACTAACAATTCATTGTAAAGATATGTTTACGTTTTATTTTATTATATATTACATGTTTTTTTATTTTACAACTAGCTCTATAAACCCGGCGTTGCCCGGCGTATACCATTTAAAACGGTGGTTTGTTTTTTATGTAAACTTTGATTTTATGCCAATTGATGCACTGATCAGCACCCTCATCAGGATATTATAATCTCCTACCATTCTGATATAAGTATTAATTAAAAAAAAATAAGTAGATGTACATGCAATTAGAGTGGTTTTTTTTAAAGTTCTAATAGTTATCCTTTCCTAGTTGTTTTGCTTTCCCGATTGCCCCGAATGTGGTAAGATGGTTGTTTGGTTGGTTGGTAGACATATATCTTCAGGCTTGTGTGCTTGGTCACAGAGACCCGCTTATAAGCCTTCGTCAAGAAGGACGGACACGACATACACACACATACAAGACAGATGCTGCCCTCTATCGCCACCTCCCCAATTTAGACATGTCCCTGAAGGGTAGGGAAATAGTCTCCAGGGACCTGTACCCGGACCTGTACCCTGTACCCGTAGTAAACTGCGCAATGACCGACCACAAGACTTTCGGACCCAACAGATTAAACGAGCACGTACTCCGCATATACTCGTAATTCGGTGGGTCTTCAGTGGTACCGGGACTCGATCGCGAGACCTTCCGATCTCGAGTCCGAGACGCTGACCACTAGGCTCACCACAGCCCCTTGTGGTAAGAAGAATATGAAGATGCTGCCGGGCAAAAACCTATACAAAATCCGGTTCGCCAAGTGAAAGCCATCGGTCGCTTTGAAGTAAGCCTAAACAGACGCTCTCGGTGAAGTATTTGGCGCTATTATGTAGTAGAGTTTGCATAGATATATTTAGTTTACAATTTATTAGACTCTCTAATTAAATATTTCGAATCAATGCACAATTTTCACCTCTAGTAAAAAAAAAATACGCAGTTGACATATTTTTACGAACTTTTCTTCTTTACTTTAAATTTATGTTTTTCATATTTAGTTATAATCCAATATTTGATTGATATAATAAAATTTCAGGTCATATTCATCCTAGTAGATCTAGTCTAGTACTACTCTAGTACTAGTAACATACTCTAGTGTTTGTCATTTCTTCGCATTATTTATTGTTGTTATTTTGTGTGGCTAATTTGTTTTTAACGTATCTTGCAAGTCAAAAAATGGTTCTTAAACAAGATACAGTGATGTTTGTTAAATGTAATAAAATTAGTGTAATATTGGTAAAGGCAACTCTTTAACAGCATTTTAAACTTTAATTAAAACTACAGTGATGTTTGTTAAATGTAATAAAATTAGTGTAATATTGGTAAAGGCAACTCTTTAACAGCATTTTAAACTTTAATTAAAACCTCAAAACACAACTCTAAAAGAATTCTGAAACTAGAAACTGTTTTACAGGGCCGGATTTAAAGATTTGCCGCCTGTAGGCTACGATCGATTTTTGTCACTATATATTACTAAATAATTCATAACTATGATAATTAATACTAAATGATAATATTACTACATATTATCACTAAATATTAGTGCTACGAGGGCTGTTTTTTTTCAACCTCCGATGAGCTGTAACAAAAAGACGGGCCAAGATACAAAAATTATTTTTTTACCAAAAGTAAAGTACAATACTGCTTATTTCTCCATATAATCACCTTGACGATTAAAGCATTTGTCATATCTGTAAACAAGCTTTGAAATACCCTCTTCATAAAATGTAGCCGCCAATGATTTGAAGGGAGTTGTGTGACGGTTTCTTAGAGCTCCACGTCAACTTGGAAGCGCTACAATCCAAGACACTATGCTTATCAATAATTCACTTATGGTAAACCTTCGAGTTTCCCTAAACACTTGGTAAACTCGCTGAACAATACTGATGTTCATGAAGAAGGGGACCAAGGAAGCAAGTCTGTCGCTACAGACGGTATTGTTCAGCGAGTTGACCAAGTGTTTAATGAAACTCAAAGGTTTACCATAAGGGAATTATGGACTAGCAGTGGCTTGGAGGACAGAAAAAATTGACGTAAAGCTTCCAAATTTACTTTTTTAAACGAAACCGTCACAACTCCCTCCCAATCATTGGCGGCTACATTTTATGAAGAGGGTATTTCAAAGCTTGTTTACAGGTATAACAAATGCCTTAATCGCCAATATGATTATGTGGAGAAATAAGCAGTATTGTACATTACTTTAGGTAAAAAAAATCTTTTTTGAATTTTGACCCGTCTTTTTGTTACAGCCCATCGGAAGTTGAAAAAAAACCAGCCCTCGTATATATACGGTTACGGTTTCACATTGATGTAAATTTGCTTTCTTTCTTAAAAATATTAGTATCTCTATAATAATTTGTTTATGCCGAATGCCGCTTTAATTGGTCTTAAAATCTGCCGCCCCCGAAAATTCGCCGCTCTAGGCTACAGCCTACTTAGCCTATTTAGAAATCCGGACATGACTGTTTAACTTCTATTTTGTCACATTCATATCGGCTGACATCGAGTTTAGTTTATACAAGAAATATTAAAGTTTGGTTCTGTTAGCTATTTCAATCAAACGTTTTATCAGCGAACATTGAATCTAACAAATATCCCTTACCTTTTTTTACACTACCTTATGAATATTTTCATTAGGAAAATTCAATGTCCTAAGAACTTTTAATCTCTAAATAAAAGGACTGCTGTACCATTTTAAAAAATATTGTTTCTTAAACACATAGCCCAAGGCCTTTCCATTTCTTCTAACATAATAATTTTCCTTAAATTAATAGTTTCTATTTCTACATCACTTAATAGCTTGTTATCATCAATTGAACACGCAAAACTGCAGTCTCAATCACAAATCTCTTTCGGAGGGACGGATAATCGAGGTTATACTGTATTTAAAGATTTGGTGCTGCCATCTATATATTCAACAATGCATCAACCTTAACTGCGACACGTTTCTTTAGAACCATTATGTCCAACATTTATATTAACTTAATTAAATTTCTTTTGTTTTCAATTCATTGTAGTGGTTCTAAAAAATACGACGCCCGTTGCCAAAAGCCCTCGTGTAGCTCTAGTGCGACGATAATTCAAACTTAACTAACTAACTAACAATTCATTGTAAAGATATGTTTACGTTTTATTTTATTATATATTACATGTTTTTTTATTTTACAACTAGCTCTATAAACCGGCGTTGCCCGGCGTATACCATTTAAAACGGTGGTTTGTTTTTTATGTAAACTTTGATTTTATGCCAATTGATGCACTGATCAGCACCCTCATCAGGATATTATAATCTCCTACCATTCTGATATAAGTTTTAAAATTAAAAAAAATAAGTAGATGTACATGCAATTAGAGTGGTTTTTTTAAAGTTCTAATAGTTATCCTTTCCTAGTTGTTTTGCTTTCCCGATTGCCCCGAATGTGGTAAGATGGTTGTTGGTTGGTTGGTAGACATATATCTTCAGGCTTGTGGCTTGGTCACAGAGACCCGCTTATAAGCCTTCGTCAAGAAGGACGGACACGACATACACACACATACAAGACAGATGCTGCCCTCTATCGCCACCTCCCCAATTTAGGACATGTCCCTGAAGGGTAGGGAATAGTCTCCAGGGACCTGTACCCGGACCTGTACCCTGTACCCGTAGTAAACTGCGCAATGACCGACCACAAGACTTTCGGACCCAACAGATTAAACGAGCACGTACTCCGCATATACTCGTAATTCGGTGGGTCTTCAGTGGTACCGGGACTCGATCGCGAGACCTTCCGATCTCGAGTCCGAGACGCTGACCACTAGGCTCACCACAGCCCCTTGTGGTAAGAAGAATATGAAGATGCTGCCGGGCAAAAACCTATACAAAAATCCGGTTCGCCAAGTGAAAGCCATCGGTCGCTTTGAAGTAAGCCTAAACAGACGCTCTCGGTGAAGTATTTGGCGCTATTATGTAGTAGAGTTTGCATAGATATATTTAGTTTACAATTTATTAGACTCTCTAATTAAATATTTCGAATCAATGCACAATTTTTCACCTCTAGTAAAAAAAAAATACGCAGTTGACATATTTTTACGAACTTTTCTTCTTTACTTTAAATTTATGTTTTTCATATTTAGTTATAATCCAATATTTGATTGATATAATAAAATTTCAGGTCATATTCATCCTAGTAGATCTAGTCTAGTACTACTCTAGTACTAGTAACATACTCTAGTGTTTGTCATTTCTTCGCATTATTTATTGTGTTTTTTATTTTTGTGTGGCTAATTTGTTTTTAACGTATCTTGCAAGTCAAAAAAATGGTTCTTAAACAAGATACAGTGATGTTTGTTAAATGTAATAAAATTAGTGTAATATTGGTAAAGGCAACTCTTAACAGCATTTTAAACTTAATTAAAACTACAGTGATGTTTGTTAAATGTAATAAAATTAGTGTAATATTGGTAAAGGCAACTCTTTAACAGCATTTTAAACTTTAATTAAAACCTCAAAAACACAACTCTAAAAGAATTCTGAAACTAGAAACTGTTTTACAGGGCCGGATTTAAAGATTTGCCGCCTGTAGGCTACGATCGATTTTGTCCACTATATATTACTAAATAATTCATAACTATGATAATTAATACTAAATGATAATATTACTACATATTATCACTAAATATTAGTGCTACGAGGGCTGTTTTTTTTCAACCCCCGATGAGCTGTAACAAAAAGACGGGCCAAAGATACAAAAATTATTTTTTTACCAAAAGTAAAGACAATACTGCTTATTTCTCCATATAATCACCTTGACGATTAAAGCATTTGTCATATCTGTAAACAAGCTTTGAAATACCCTCTTCATAAAATGTAGCCGCCAATGATTTGAAGGGAGTTGTGTGACGGTTCTTAGAGCTCCACGTCAACTGGAAGCGCTACAATCCAAGACACTATGCTTATCAATAATTCACTTATGGTAAACCTTCGAGTTTCCCTAAACACTTGGTAAACTCGCTGAACAATACTGATGTTCATGAAGAAGGGGACCAAGGAAGCAAGTCTGTCGCTACAGACGGTATTGTTCAGCGAGTTGACCAAGTGTTTAATGAAACTCAAAGTTTACCATAAGGGAATTATGGACTAGCAGTGGCTTGGAGGACAGAAAAAATTGACGTAAAGTTTCCCAAAATTTACTTTTTTAAACGAAACCGTCACAACTCCCTCCCAATCATTGGCGGCTACATTTTATGAAGAGGGTATTTCAAAGCTTGTTTACAGGTATAACAAATGCCTTAATCGCCAATATGATTATGTGGAGAAATAAGCAGTATTGTACATTACTTTAGGTAAAAAAAATTTTTTGAATTTTGACCCTCTTTTTGTTACAGCCCATCGGAAGTTGAAAAAAAACCAGCCCTCGTATATATACGGTTACGGTTCACATTGATGTAAATTTGCTTTCTTTCTTAAAAATATTAGTATCTCTATAATAATTTGTTTATGCCGAATGCCGCTTTAATTGGTCTTAAAATCTGCCGCCCCCGAAAATTCGCCGCTCTAGGCTACAGCCTACTTAGCCTATTTAGAAATCCGGACATGACTGTTTAACTTCTATTTTGTCACATTCATATCGGCTGACATCGAGTTTAGTTTATACAAGAAATATTAAAGTTTGGTTCTGTTAGCTATTTCAATCAAACGTTTTATCAGCGAACATTGAATCTAACAAATATCCCTTACCTTTTTTTACACTCCTTATGATATATTTTCATTAGGAAAATTCAATGTCCTAAGAACTTTTAATCTCTAAATAAAAGGACTGCTGTACCATTTTAAAAAATTTGTTTCTTAAACACATAGCCCAAGGCCTTTCCATTTCTTCTAACATAATAATTTTCCTTAAATTAATAGTTTCTATTTCTACATCACTTAAATAGCTTGTTATCATCAATTGAACACGCAAAAACTGCAGTCTCAATCACAAATCTCTTTCGGAGGGACGGATAATCGAGGTATACTGTATTTAAAGATTTGGTGCTGCCATCTATATATTCAACAATGCATCAACCTTAACTGCGACACGTTTCTTTAGAACCATTATGGTCCAACATTTATATTAACTTAATTAAATTTCTTTTGTTTTTCAATTCATTGTAGTGGTTCTAAAAAATACGACGCCCGTTGCCAAAAGCCCTCGTGTAGCTCTAGTGCGACGATAATTCAAACTTAACTAACTAACTAACAATTCATTGTAAAGATATGTTTACGTTTTATTTTATTATATATTACATGTTTTTTTATTTTACAACTAGCTCTATAAACCCGGCGTTGCCCGGCGTATACCATTTAAACGGTGGTTTGTTTTTTATGTAAACTTTGATTTTATGCCAATTGATGCACTGATCAGCACCCTCATCAGGATATTTATAATCTCCTACCATTCTGATATAAGTATTAATTAAAAAAAAATAAGTAGATGTACATGCAATTAGAGTGGTTTTTTTTAAAGTTCTAATAGTTATCCTTTCCTAGTTGTTTTGCTTTCCCGATTGCCCCGAATGGTGGTAAGATGGTTGTTTGGTTGGTTGGTAGACATATATCTTCAGGCTTGTGGCTTGGTCACAGAGACCCGCTTATAAGCCTTCGTCAAGAAGGACGGACACGACATACACACACATACAAGACAGATGCTGCCCTCTATCGCCACCTCCCCAATTTAGACATGTCCCTGAAGGGTAGGGAAATAGTCTCCAGGGACCTGTACCCGGACCTGTACCCTGTACCCGTAGTAAACTGCGCAATGACCGACACACAAGACTTTCGGACCCAACAGATTAAACGAGCACGTACTCCGCATATACTCGTTAATTCGGTGGGTCTTCAGTGGTACCGGGACTCGATCGCGAGACCTTCCGATCTCGAGTCCGAGACGCTGACCACTAGGCTCACCACAGCCCCTTGTGGTAAGAAGAATATGAAGATGCTGCCGGGCAAAAACCTATACAAAATCCGGTTCGCCAAGTGAAAAGCCATCGGTCGCTTTGAAGTAAGCCTAAACAGACGCTCTCGGTGAAGTATTTGGCGCTATTATGTAGTAGAGTTTGCATAGATATATTTAGTTTACAATTTATTAGACTCTCTAATTAAATATTTCGAATCAATGCACAATTTCACTCTAGTAAAAAAAAAATACGCAGTTGACATATTTTTACGAACTTTTCTTCTTTACTTTAAATTTATGTTTTTCATATTTAGTTATAATCCAATATTGATTGATATAATAAAATTTCAGGTCATATTCATCCTAGTAGATCTAGTCTAGTACTACTCTAGTACTAGTAACATACTCTAGTGTTTGTCATTTCTTCGCATTATTTATTGTGTTATTTGTGAAACTTTTTTGTGTGGCTAATTTTTTTTTAAAGTATCTTGAAAGGGTCAAAAATGGTTTCTTAAAAAAGATACAGTGATGTTTGTTAAATGTAATAAAATTAGTGTAATTTTTGGTAAAGGCAACTCTTTAACAGCATTTAAACTTTAATTAAAACTACAGTGATGTTTGTTAAATGTAATAAAATTAGTGTAATTTTGGTAAAGGCAACTCTTTAACAGCATTTTAAACTTTAATTAAAACCTCAAAACACAACTCTAAAAGAATTCTGAACTAGAAACTGTTTTACAGGGCCGGATTTAAAGATTTGCCGCCTGTAGGCTTACGATCGATTTTTGCACTTTTTATTATTTAAATAATTCATAACTATGATAATTAATACTAATGATAATATTACTACATATTATCACTAAATATAGTGCTACGAGGCTGTTTTTTTTTCAACCTCCGATGAGCTGTAACAAAAAGACGGGCCAAGATAAAAAAAATTTTTTTTTACCAAAAGTAAAGTACAATACTGCTTATTTCTCCATATAACCACCTTGACGATTAAAGCATTTGTCATATCTGTAAAAAAGCTTTGAAATACCCTCTTCATAAAAATGTACCGCCAATGATTTGAAGGGAGTTTGTGGACGGTTTCTTAGAGCTCCACGTCAACTTGGAAGCGCTACAACCCAAGACACTATGCTTATCAATAATTCACTTATGGTAAACCTTCGAGTTTCCCTAAACACTTGGTAAACTGGGTGAAACAATACTGATGTTCATGAAGAAGGGGACCAAGGAAGCAAGTCTGTCGCTACAGACGGTATTGTTCAGCGAGTTGACCAAGTGTTTAATGAAACTCAAAGGTTTACCATAAGGGAATTATGGACTAGCAGTGGCTTGGAGGACAGAAAAAATTGACGTAAAGCTTCCAAATTACTTTTTTAAACGAAACCGTCACAACTCCTCCCCCAATCATTGGCGGCTACATTTTATGAAGAGGGTATTTCAAAGCTTGTTTACGGGAAATAACAAATGCCTTAATCGCCATATGATTATGTGGAGAAATAAGCAGTATTGTACATTACTTTAGGTAAAAAAAATCTTTTTAAATTTTTGGGAACCCTTTTTTTGTTACAGCCCATCGGAATTTTGAAAAAAAACCACCCCTCGTATATATACGGTTAGGGTTTTTCACATTGATGTAAATTTGTTTTCTTTCTAAAAATATTAGTATCTCTAAAATTTAATTTGTTTATGCCGAATGCCGTTTTAAATTTGGGTCTTAAATCTGCCCCCCCCGAAAATTCGCCGCTCTAGGCTACAGCCTACTTAGCCTATTTAAAATCCGGACATAAACTGTTTAAACTTCTTTTTTTGGTCACATTCATATCGGCTGACATCGAGTTTTAGTTTATAACAAAAATATTAAAGTTTGGTTCTGTTAGCTATTTCAATCAAACGTTTTATCAGCGAACATTGAATCTAACAAATACCCCTTAAACCTTTTTTACACTACCTTATGAATATTTTCATTGGAAAATTCAATGTCCTAAGAACTTTTATCTCAAAAATAAAAGGACTGCTGTACCATTTTAAAAAATATTTTTTCTTAAACACATAGCCCAAGGCCTTTCCATTTCTTCTAACATAATAATTTTCCTTAAATTAATAGTTTCTATTCTACATCACTTAAATAGCTTGTTATCATCAATTGAACACGCAAAACTGCAGTCTCCAATCACAAATCTCTTTTATCTTCCTACAATCTTAACAATGAAAATAGAAAACGCAAACTAATGGAATAATTGATTACTTTTGAATTCCATTCAGAACGCCTCAAACCTACTAAAAACCATTTCATATTGATGTTATCAATTGTTTTTTGCAGCATGATATGCAAGAAATTAGTAGATTAAGCTTAGTTTAGTATAAATCATTGTCAAGAGTAAGGTTCAGATAGTTATAATACGATATTAGAATGACTTTAACTTTACCTAGTTGTTAACTGATGCGAGAATTTATTTACGAACGTCAAAAATTATGCTAACGTTACAATTTAGAAGTTTAGTTACGTTTTTCAAACGAACACTGGGATTTCTCAAAAAGTTTCGCGAGTATCTTTAATTTTTTTTCTACAATTACGTCAGAGCTTCGGGGGTATAATGCATCGAGGACTTGACTATTTTGTTTATTTAAAACAATTTAAAATGCTCAATTGTAAATTCATATTTTAGTTCAGATTAATAGTTTTCGGTTCACTACTCTCTTGATTTTCAAAGGTACACATACATGAAATAGATACCTTATAGACAGATGGAATTTCGTAAGGAGAGTTTTTCACGGAAACTATATTTCGAATAACTCGAATCGATGTTTTTTTGTAAAAAATAATAAAAAAATATCCTAATATAAATAAATAATATATGTAATGTAATAATATAAATGAATTGTTTTTGTAAAAGAAAGTGTCTAAAGACCCTTTCACTCCCAAAGATTCCATTTTGAATCATCAAACGTGCAAATTTTAGCTTGCACACTACGTTCATAACGTAAAAGTGGAAAGGTATTATAATCGTTTAGTCCGTCTTTTCTGTCCGTCTGTACATCCGTCAAACCCACTTTCATAGCCCAAACTACAAATGCTACGGACAAGTGTGATTTCGTCAAAAAAATTCAGCGTATCGAAAAATTTGAAACATTGAAAATTTCAGAAAAAGAATTCGAATTCGAAGTACTTCAATTATTTAAAAAAAAAACTGCAAAATGTAATGCTCTTTAAAAAGCATAAAGGAAGCCATTTTTATTAGAAATTTAAAACACCATTGTCATCGCAACAATCACTCGAGAAACTTAAATTCTTTTCGACAATAAATTGAAATAAATTTTTTTTTGCGACATCGATCAGTTTGAAAGGACGTCAAATATATTTCACTACGAGATTCTTTGTATGTTGATATATAATATTTTCATTCTATTTAAAAGCGAGGGAATTACATATTTATTCTTTGAAATATAATTAATTTGCAACGATAAGTAATAAATTTTTGAATTTTCAAAATAAAATAAAAGAAACTAGCCAAATTTTTTTTATTTTTACAGCATCATTTTTCAATTATTTATTTTTTCGAACTGTAAATTAATTTAAAAAACGATAAATAAAAACTGAATTTTGGAAGAAAGGTAATGTAAATGGGAAATTGTAGAGGCTCAAAGATATTTATTAAAAAATTACATCATTATTCTTCGAACTTCAAACAATTTTAGCAACGATAAAGAACAATTGTTAAATCTGAGAAAGAAGATTAATGAAAATCGTTAATTTTGGCGTTTAAAAATGTGATTTAAACTAGCTTAAAAACCCTGTTTGGCGAATTTCTTTCTGAGGTGAATAAATAGTTTATTTTCTGTGGAGCCCAATTGTTATGTGGAAGCGGTTTAAGTGACAAATTCTGTAACAAACCTACTGGTTTTTTCTCACTAAAGTAAACTCACACTTATTTTGAATAATTTTTTTTAAATACTCCATATACTTTTCTATATAGTTATATTTTCTTTTTGTATCGTTAGATAGAAACATCATATGTTTTGAAGAACTAAATAATGATTTTGTGGTTAAATATGAAAATATGAAAAAACATGATAAAAATAACATTCCCTCTGAATCAATTTTATTAAAAAATTTGGAAGTAAATTCTTTATGATTGCAAGTTTAAAAATTTAATTTTCAATTAATTTTATCAAACAAAGTTTCGAAAAATTATCGTCATAATTTATTCAAAAGCTATGATACCAAAAAAAATTCATTAAATTTTAGTAAAAAGTTAAGATTTTTTTTATCTGCTTTTCACCATTTCATTCTGGATGCATAATGAGTCTAGTTCACAAATTTAAGATTTTTATAATTAAAAAATAAAAAGTTGGGACTGAAAGGGTTTGAAAAAATTCAGCCGAACGTAGTCAGATACCTTAATACAAATCATCCCAACAAACTACACATATTTTTTAGATAAATAATAAAAATCCTTTCAAATCTCACGCCTCGGGAAACACTAACGAGGCAATAATTTTTTCCTAATTGGATATTAATTCAAATCCTCATGTACGAGGAATTATTCCGATTCCATAATCTGTCATTTAAAAATAGAGAAACATGGATTCTGTCAAAGCTCGGCAAATAAAACACAAATGGGAGAAAAAAAGGTTTATTGTAGTAATGTGTGTGTGACCGCGCGCGCGCGCGATTGCTTACTCTCTCTACTCTACTGTAGAGAGACGACACCTTTTTAATAAAACAGCTACGTTCTGTTTGTGTTATTATTTTTTAAGTTTGTTGTTATTATAATTTTTTATTACGGGTATTTCTCTTTTGGCTGTAGCACTGGTACAGTCATCCTACAACTTCTTAGCATCTACACTCTTAAAACAAAAGAGTGAAATCCACTCCTATAGGGGAAGCGCATTTTCGGCACCGGAAAGGAGTGGAAATTAACTCAGACAGAGTTAAAACCGCTCGTTTTTAAGAGTGTAGAACGTAGATTGTTTTCTTTTATTTCTTTTACCCACTCCGCAAAAAGAGTGAAATCCACTCCTATAGGGGATGTGCATTTTCGGCACGGAAATGAGTGGAAATTAACTCAGACTGAGTTAAAACCGCTCGTTTGTTTTAAGAGTATATGACGTGTATTTTAGACGAGTCAAAACTGTCACTCGTAAAACGAAAAGGGGTAAAGAAAATTGTGGTTTAAGCCATGAGTTACGATATTTGGCGATTCATTGCTTTCCTTGCAGGTGCATTTCTCTTTAAGGTTTAGAAACAGTTTATCAATTGACGGGCAGTTCGAACTTGCATGGGTTCACTATTATTGCAGAGCTATATTTTAACTTAATATCTTAATATAAATAATGCATGCTACAGATGCAAATCTATTGACGATCAAGTCAAAATAGAAAAGAAATACAAGTGCAATTGATGACAACCATCAGCAATTAACTATAATCACCCTTTCACTAATAACCTATGTGTAGTTTTAGTGTGACGCATTATTTCCATCCAAACTAACCCAACAATCTCCTAGGCTCGCCAAACATCATGGGTTGGTAACCTTTACTCCTTTAGCTAGGCTCTCTACCTTAGTGGACTGTTCCACAATCAAAATATTTGGGATGCTAAGTTGTGACAGCCAGACTATACTGTAGATCAGTTCAGATCAGACCTGTATTGTTAATTAAACATGTTAGATTTTACGATGCCACGTCTTCACTTAGGAGTACTTTATTTCTAAAATGATATTTTCAACAAAAGAACGAGTTATTATATTGCTTTATTTCTATTATTCGACCATGACCGAGTGGTAAATGTCATCAAGTTCTCCGTAACCTGGATGTTCGATGAAGTTTGGCAGTCGAAGCTCTTGTTCAACAAAAGCACTTTCACTGTTGTTTAATGGCCGAGTTATTTATGGAAACACTTAGTAAAAAAAGTTAATTATTCAAATCTGTTTTCGGAACATTAGGTGTACTTTGGATGACTAAGCGTGTTTCGTTTGGCATATTTGGTTGCTTATTAGTTTTAGATTCGAATAAAAAATATTTACTCTTTAACATAAGTGTTTGGCTTTGTATGAAGGGCCTGATCTAAGAAAACTCAGACTGTATAGGCACAACAAAGGTTGGGCACCTTCGGTAAAAGTTGTGCATGATTGCCCTTAATGATAGTGCTAGTTGGCCGATATATCTTATTTTTTGCTTATACAGGGTGTCTATAAAAGAACTCCGGGGTTTTGTGGCAAAATATTTTAATGAAATAAAAAACATACATACATGTTTTATACATGACTGAAAAGCTTACATTTTAAAGTTTTTTTTAACACTTAGTAAAGTTCTATATGAGCCCCGTTAGTTGCACGGCAGACGTCTAAACGGTATTCTACCTCTTCCCATGTCCTGGCGAGCATGTCTGGGGGGACGGTTGCCACACAATTGACTATTCGTTCCCTGAGATGTTGAACATCACGAATTTTCTCTGCATACACAAGATTCTTGATATGCCCCCAGAAGAAAAACGTTTCGTTTCTATGAGCCAAATAACACATTGAGCCTTTTTTGTTGCGGAGTCGCCATCATTTCAAATTTCGCGACGTCATTTTAAGGTCAACGCCCTGCAGCGCCGCCAACAGTTGATACAAACATTCCCATTTGGTATGAGTAAAACTTTTTGAGCTACTCTTTTCAGAGAAATCGACTAAATTTTGCTATCTTTTATAGTTAGTGAGATATGAATTTTTAAAACCCCGGAGTTCTTTTATAGACGTATTTTATCGGTATCCTTATAATATCAATCAAACCAATAACTTTAAGTCAATGTCTGAGTAAGAGTCAATCTATAAACAAAGTAGAGCCTTGAAAATTTTGAAATTTACAGAAATTCTGGGGTAATCAACAGCATATAGCATAATATAAACTAATATTTAGGGGACACTACATTTGGGGGACCTGGACCCGGGCCTAACAGGCCTTATAGTAGATCAGGCCCTGCTTGTATGTATAACTTTTCATACTGGAGCTAACCATCTAAGGAAATAAACTGTTTTTTAATCAAATCATGACTTAAAAGAAATCTATAAAAAAAAATTAATTTCCCCATATACAGGAAATATAAACTAATTATATTACTAACCAAAATGAGTCCGTTTACTGGACACTCTTAAAACAAACGAGCGGTTTTAACTCAGTCTGAGTTAATTTCCACTCCTTTCCGTGCCGAAAATGCACTTCCCCTATAGGAGTGGATTTCACTCTTTTTGAGAAGTGTGTGTGTGGGGGGGGGGGGTAAAAGAAATAAAACAAAACAATCTACGTTCTACACTCTTAAAGCGAGCGGTTTTAACTCAGTCTGAGTTAATTTCCACTCCTTTCCGGTGCCGAAAATGATCTACAGTATAGTCTGGCTGTCACAACTTAGCATCCCAAATATTTTGATTGTGGAACAGTCCACTAAGGTAGAGAGCCTAGCTAAAGGAGTAAAGGTTACCAACCCATGATGTTTGGCGAGCCTAGGAGATTGTTGGGTAAGTTTGGATGGAAGTAATGCGTCACACTAAAACTACACATAGGTTATTAGTGAAAGGGTGATTATAGTTAATTTCTGATGGTTGTCATCAATTGCACTTGTATTTCTTTTCTATTTCGACTTGATCGTCAATAGATTTGCATCTGTAGCATGCATTATTTAACACATTCAGTATTACCTCGGGAAACGCTATTAAGTTAAAATATAGCTCTGCAATAATAGTGAACCCATGCAAGTTCGAACTGCCCGTCAATTGATAAACTGTTTCTAAACCTTAAAGAAAAATGCACCTGCAAGGAAAGCAATGAATCGCCAAATATCGTAACTCATGGCTTAAACCACAATTTTCTTTACCCCTTTTCGTTTTACGAGTGATAGTTTGGACTCGTCTAAAATACACGTCATATACTCTTAAAACAAACGAGCGGTTTTAACTCAGTCTGAGTTAATTTCCACTCATTTCCGTGCCAAAAATGCACTTCCCCTATAGGAATGGATTTCACTTTTTTTGCGGGGTGGGTAAAAGAAATAAAAGAAAACAATCTACATTCTACACTCTTAAAACGAGCGGTTTTAACTCAGTCTGAGTTCATTTCCACTCATTTCCGTGCCGAAAATGCACATCCCCTATAGGAGTGGATTTCACTCTTTTTGCGGAGTGGGTAAAAGAAATAAAAGAAACAATCTACGTCCTACACTCTTAAAAACGAGCGGTTTTAACTCTGTCTGAGTTAATTTCCACTCCTTTCCGGTGCCGAAAATGCGCTTCCCCTATAGGAGTGGATTTCACTCTTTTGTTTTAAGAGTGTACACCTTTGACCGACTTCGTGAGTCAAAACGTGGCTAGCTAAGCTAGTCAGACTACTAGTCAGATGAGTCAATTTGCGTGAAAATTACAGTAATCACGTATTCTTTAAGGGCGTGCTTGTATAAATGCCATATCACCTTGTGTGGAAGAAAATTGAAAACGCTTTAACTTAGCCGTTATATGACACATTTTGCATAAAGGCAAAAGAATCCCGTGATCTTTATCGACGTACTCACTCATGATGACTTAATAATTTGTCAATGAAATCGGTAAAACGTCAAGTGTTTCGTCAGATAAAATTTTGATGTTAAATCTCCGAGTCAAACTTTCCCTGAGGCAAGATTCGAACGTGCCATCTCTCGATTACGCTGACATTTGCTTATACTTACCTCTCTCTCTCTCTCTCTCTCTCAACGCCGCCGGCTTGCTAGAATATTTGCCATCGTGCAAAAGCCAATATCTATAGAGAATGAGTTACGCATTCGTGTCATTTAACTCATTAAACCAGTCTGTTTTCTAAACGCTGACTAATATTATCTTCTATTTATTTTATATCTGAGTCATTTGACTATCTAACCGATTTTTCAAAATAATTTTTTGCGTTACAAATTGCCTGGTAATTGAGTCATCTAAGAGTTTGATTGTATTTGACACTTACCCTTTCAGACACAGTCGCTCAACTGACTCGTTTTCTAAGTAAAATTGAAATAAGTAGGTTTGTAACAGAATCTGTCACTTAACCCGCTACCACACAACAGTTGTGTTAAACATATAAAAAGACGCCAAACACATCATTAATTCTATATTAAACATTTACATGCTAAATTTGGCTAGTTTCATTTATTTTATTTCAAAAATTCAATAATTATTACTTATCGTTTGCAAAAATTAATTTATATTTCAAAGAATAAATATGTAATATTCCTCGCTTTTAAATAGAATTAAAATATTTCATATCAACGTACGTAGAATCTCGTAGTGAAATATATTTGACGCCAATTCAAACTGATCGATGCCGCAAAAATAAATTTATTTTAATTTATTGTCTAAAAGAATTAAGTTTCTCGGGCGATTGTTGCGAATGGCAATGGTGATTTAGTTCTAATAAAATGGACTCCTATGCTTTTTAAATGAGCATTAAATTTTGCAGTTTTTTTAACTAATAGAAGTACTTCGAATTCGAATTATTTTCTGAAATTTTCAATGTCTTCTAATTTCGATGCGCTGAATTTTTTTGACGTATCACATTTTTCCGTAGCATTTGTAGTTCGGACTATGAAAGTGGGTGACGGACAGACAGACGCACAGACAGACGGACTGAATGATTATAATACCTTCCACTTTTTACGTTATAAACGTAGTGTGGAAGCAATAAAAGTGACCAAAACTTAGCTTTCCCTTTTTTAAACAAGTCTAATTACTATTATGGTACAACAGATGACTCAGTAATGAGTCCAACTGATACTTTTACTGAGTAAAAAGTTTTAATTCTTTCTCTGTGAAGGTAAATATGCTAAGTGAAACATTAAAGTTCATGGATGTCGACCTCTAATGATTCGCTTATTGTTTGCAACCCAAAGTAAGTGGTTATGTTTTTATTCATTCTTGCAATGATCAGTTCATGTCGGGTTATAGTAATCGTTCCCAGTGATCTTCACTCTTAAAACAAAAGAGTGAAATCCACTCCTATAGGGGAAGTGCATTTTCGGCACCGGAAAGGAGTAGAAATTAACTCAGACTGAGTTAAAACCGCTCGTTTTAAGAGTGTAGGACGTAGATTTTTTCTTTTATTTCTTTTACCCACTCCGCAAAAAGAGTGAAATCCACTCCTATAGAGGAAGTGCATTTTCGGCACCGGAAAGGAGTGGAAATGAACTCAGACTGAGTTTAAACCGCACGTTTGTTTTAATAGTGTTCTATTCGGCCAATCTTATTTGGCTGTTGCACGTTTTTCAATAAGTCGAAAATTTTAACTAAACTTAATATAGAAAACTAAATCAACTTTGTTTACTTAAAGGTTAAACTAATATATTTTATTCTGATGTTTTTATTTTTTTTTTAAATTACGTCGAGGAGTCAGTCGGTGAGACCGTTTCCCTTCGTGCAGCCCAATAAAGATTTGCCTGCCGACCCGGCGACGCAACGGTTAGGCCGCTAGCCTTTGGAGCCTCTGGGTTCGGGTTCGAATCCCGGTAAGGCATGGATGTTTGTGTTTGTCGAGTATATGCGGAGTACGTGCTCGTTAAATCTGTTGGGTCCGAAAGTCCTCCAAGTTCCCATACCAAATCAATACCTCTGGGGGTGACAAGCCAATTCTGGGGATCCTCTAGTTGGCCTCTGTCTCTAAAAATTAGATGGATCCACTTATGTGTGTGTGTGTTGTCTGTTGTGTGTGTCTTACTTGACGAAGGTTTATAAGCGGGTCTCTGACCAAGCACACAAACCTGAATACATATGTCTACCAACCAACCAACCAAAGATTTGCCTTTGAAAAAAAGTTGTCGAGGGGTAAAAGGTTAAAAACTGCGTTGGCTAAAGAAGCACAAGTCGTCAAATGAATAAAAGTCATGTCTTCTCCACTCGAACACAAGGGACAAACAGGGCTATCTTTGATGCGGATTCTGCAGAGATGTCCGTTTAAGTAGCCGTGTCCAGTTACAGTTCTAAAATGTGCAGAGAATATCCTTCGGTGTAGGTTTATTGGGATCGGATCTTTAATCAATCTTTCCCAAAGCTTTCCCTTAGAAATGTTTTCATGGGTTTGACGAATATGACGACTTGTTGAACGTATAATTTTGGAAACAGCCTGGCTGCAGGTCATGTTGGTAGAAGGTTATTCGAGGCGGCAGCCTTGTTTTGCCAAAGAGTCCGCCTTTTCGTTACCCGGAACATCACAATGGCTGGGGTATCCATTGAAAAATAATTGTCCAACCAGATTCTGAAGTTAAATGGTTAAACTATATTTTTTCTTTAGTTACAGATTTCAACTATATTCGTTTTTAGCTTCCACACTACGTTTGTAACGTAAAAAGTGGAAGGTAGTATAGTCGTTCAGTCCGTCTGTCTGTCCGTCACCCACTTTCATAGCCCAAAATACAAATGCTACGGACAAGTGTGATACGTCAAAAAAAATCAGCGCATCGAAATTAGAATACATTGAAAATTTCAGAAAAGAATTTGAATTCGAAGTATTTCAATTATTTAAAAAACTGCAACATTTAATACTCATTTGAAAAGCATAGGAAGCTATTTTAATTAGAATTTAATCACCATTGTTATTCGCAACAATCGCTCGAGAAACTTTAATTCTTATAGACAATAAATTAAAATAAATTTATTTTTGCGAAATATCAGTTTGAACTGACGTCAAATATATTTCACTACGCGATTCTTTGTACGTTAATATGAAATGTTTCAATTCTATTTAAAAGCGAGGAATATTACATATTTATTCTTTGAAATATAAATTAATTTTTGCAAGCGATGAGTAATAATTATTGAATTTTCGAAATAAAATAAATGAAACTAGACAAATTTAGCATGCAAATGTTTAATATAGAATATCAATGCTGTGTTTGTCGCCTTTATACCTGTTAAACACAACTGTTGTGTGGAAGCGTGTTAAGTGACAGATTTTGTTACAAACCTACTTGTTTTTCTTTACCTGTATATGTTTCCTTGATATATTATCATTGTCAATGAGTGCATGTTGTGTATTTAAGTGTAATAAGTTTTCCAATCTAATAAAATAATAAGTACCTAGTTTAGTTAAAGTTAAATGCTATAAACTTTTTATATAAAGTAGTACGGAAATATTTGACAATTAACTGCAATTTATAAGTTATTAAAAAACAACATATAAAAATGAATAATTCAATATTTCTTAAGATAAAAACTCAAAAATGACAAAAATTTAAGAAAATAAATTTTATTTAATACAGAAGTAGTAGAAAATATAACACGGTAATATTAGAAAAATCAAAAATAAGAATTCACACATGTTGTTCCAGAGTCCAGACCCGATTCAACATGATACATTTATAAAATGAACACATTTTACAAAAAAAAAGCGTAATACAAAGCTTAATAAACAATTACACATGCAGATTAAGTTTTTTAAAAATACAATCATAGTTTCTCAAAGCCTTGAAATTTCAGTGAGAAACATTAAGATTTGTAAAGTACCTAATTGTAAAAAAGGCATATTTTTAGACATGTATTTTTAATTTTGTTTGTAAAGAAATTTTTATACCTATTTTAATTAAGCATATTTATAATATTATTTGATTTTTAAAAATTAAAGAGTCAAGTTTTGAAAAGCACTTTTACAAGCATCAGTTTCTATAATAAGATTGTAAAAATGTATTGCACTAATAATAATTCAAATAAACATTAAAAATACTTTCTACTAAAGAGAAGTTACAATCATCTATAAATTGTATATGTACTTAAACACAAACGTATGAAAATAGTCATTGAAAGGAAATGCTAGTTTTTAGACATTCAAAATTCAAAAATGGAATTTGAAATGCCACTTTTCACAACTGTCTTGTTCTTTCAATATTTTCAAGTCGTTTTTATATTGATGAGAGATACATAGTTATTCTATACGGATTGTATCATACAAACATAATTGATTAGTACCATGGTTTTACATTATACACTGCTCAAAACAATTAGAGGAGCACTTTGAGTACTTTTGTTAAACCTTTAAGTTCCAACTTTTTATTTTTTTATTCTAAAAATCTAAAATTTGTCAAATAGATTCATTATGCATCCAGAATGAAATGGTAAGAAATAGAGAAAAAAATCTTAATTTTTTAACTCAAATTTAAGGGGGGGGGAATTGGAAGCATAATTTTTGAATAAATTATAACAATAATTTTTTCAGAACTTTATTTGTTAAAAAAAAGTTAAAATCAATTTTTAAACATCTAAGAATGCAAGCGTAAAGAATTTACGGTAAATTTATTTCTTAAAATGTTTTTGGGAGTGAACTTTATTTTACCAAGTTTTTCATATTTTCATTTAATTAAAACAATGATTATTTAATTCTTGAAAATATATTATACTTCCATCTAACGATAAATAAGTGCGAGCTCAACTTATTGAGAAAACAATCGCAAGCTGATGATTCCAAATGGAATCATTGGGATTAAAGGGTTTAAACCATGCGTTCCCCTAATTGTTTTGAGCAGTGTAACATACATTTTATATGATACAGAGAAATTAATTGGTTTTCAAAATTGTTTTAAATCATCTGGTTATAAATAATGAAAATGCGGCAGAATTAAAATGAAATAAAGTCGTTATGGAAGTATGAAGTAGTTACGCACAAACAAAACATCCATAATTGTGAAAAGCAACAAACATTAGACATAGACATTCAACAAGTACCTTGTAGATCAACTATTATACCATGATTGGCGAAAATATATGTTTAAACAGGGTAACCATGATGACCATGATGGTGCACTGTAATATAAATGGGAACTAATTATGATGTTGATGTGATCATGAAGCAGCATGATGATCACATATCATCATCAAACATGATGCCCGTGATGGTGCACTGGAATGTAAATCGGCAGAGACGATGATGTTGATGCTGATGTGATCATTAAACAGCATCATTGTCACATCATCATCAACCATGATGAGCATGATGGTGCACTGGAATGTAAATGGGCACTAATAATGATGTTGATGTGATCATGAAACAGCATGATGATCACATATCATCATCAAACATGATGCCTGTGATGGTGCACTGGAATGTAAATCGGCAGAGACGATGATGTTGATGATGATGTGATCATGAAACAGCATCATTGTCGCATCATCATCAACCATGATAAGCATGATGGTGCACTGGTATGTAAATGGGCACTGATGATGATGTTTATGTGATCATGAAACAGTATGATGATCACAACATCATTAACCATGATGCCCGTGATGGTGTACTGGAATGTAAATGGGCACTGGAATCGGGTGCTTGTGGTGTCCACCTCCCTTCTTCTGCAGAACCTTGGCGAGGATTCCAGTGAGCAGCAGAAGCTCCTCCATGTTGTTCCTGTGTTTGTGGTGGTGGTGGGCTTCGGTTATCGCCAACAGATCGAACGCCAATGATGCGACGACAAGGACTAAGAGAAACACGGATCTTCGCCTGGAAACAGCCATTGCAGAAGTCTGAAAAAATAAATGAATCAAATTTCGTAGAAATCTCATAAGTCACAATTGTATCGAAATTGATTTGTTGATGTTAATCAATTCATCCTGTGTAAACACACATTCTGTGAAGAAATCCTGTTATTCCAGGGATTTACACAGCCAGGAAGGTTTATAAACGGGTCTCTGATAAAGCACACAAACCAGAAAATGCATGTACCAACCTACCTACCTACCTAAAGACATTTTGGAAAAGAATGTCTGCCATTCGTTTGGTTTGATTTAAAAATATTTATTTATTTACGTCAGTAAACTGTATAACGAATATAGCATTTCGGGGAGAAACCCGTTGCTGTTAAAACAATCTCTTTCAATTTCTCAAAAACTATGCTTCATAGACTTATAGGGTACCTGAAAAAAATGACTCAAATGTATCATTACGTCATCTAGATAACATTGATTTGATGCTCCTAAACACTAATATTAATGTCAATCTCTGGTATTTAACTAAGGTATAAATAGTTTAAATAGCCCTTGTAGCGGGTACCAAAGTATACGGTTGGGGAAACATGTGAAGTATCCCCGTCATCTACAAGTTAATCTTCCTTAATACCGTATCATTATCTTCTGCCATCATGTACATCTCCCTTCAATGTTTTCACTGGGAAAAGGGTGTAGCGTCACCACTCACGTGTATATTTTCTCATAATCTAGGTAACTCTAAAAATAAAATTATGTAATTGGCAGCATCTTATATTCACAGAAATAAAAAGACTTTGGGAGCCCGGGTGGCCTAGTGGGTTTGATCGCAGACCATTACGCTAACAGGCTGCACACAGTGTGCTGGTGCAATTCCCGCCTTCGCCCGGGATGTACTTTCTCTCCCTGTGTTAGTAAAATTTTTGTCTGTGTCTTCTTACTTGAGGAAGGTTTATAAGCGGGTCTCTGATGAAGCCCACAAACCAGAAAATACATGTACCAACCTACCTACCTAGTGGGTTTGATCGCAGACCATTACGCTAACAAGCTGCGCACAGTACCGGGTGCGGGTTCGATTCCCGCCTTCGACCTGGATGTACTTTCTCTCTCTGTGTTAGTAAAAATTCTGTCTGTGTCTTCTTACTTGAGGAAGGTTTAAAAGCGTGTCTCTGATGAAGCACACAAGCCGAAAAATACATGTACCAACCTACCTACCTAAAGACATTTTGTAAAAGAATGTCTGCTATTCGTTTGGTATGATTTAAAAATGTCTATTTATTTACGCCAGTAAACTGTGTAACGTTGACAAAAAATATTATATAACTACCCGTGCCCATCAAAAGGTGCCTTAAGGTGAAATATAAATTGCTCCGACTTACATACAACAATATTTATTATAATCAAGATGGCTGACAGTAACGCAGAAGTAAATCAGCGCCATCTAGCGTTATTTGAGGTTGCATGTGCAGAGGGGCGCTACACCACTCATCTCTTAGACGTATGAACCGTACACAGGTTACTTTGCAGTGCGTTGTGCTGCGTTGCGGTTGCGTGAAGCGTAGAGTGCATTAGCAGCGAGTGAGCAATCGTGGCCGAGTTCAGGTTTTCACGGAATTAGTAAATGATTACGTCTGGGGCACCAATATAGGGTTACCGAAGACATTACACAACTCGTGTTCAACAAAAAGTAACTCAAGGTAAAGACCAAGTTGCTTCGGTTTATATACTATAATATTTGAAGAGTACAGGGGGAAAACCGCTTAATTTCGTAGAAAACTTTCCTCATCAGGCCTCTTTGGCGATGAAAGCGAGTCATCGCCTAAACTGGTGTGAGGAAATCGGTTACTCGCTTTGTTTTTCTCTCGCGGCAACCCTGATTTACGCCAGAGATCAGCGGACACGAGTCACATGTTTGTACCGCGAAAGAAGAACCGAAAGAAATACCGGTTTCCTGTCGCCAATGTCCGCCAAGCAGATACAATCACCGGACTACTCCTAATAAATCAAGCGGTTCTTCCAATGTACTCTTCATTTATCATCATCTAGATAACTTATAGTTACGCAATAGTAAATCAGATCATCTAGCCTTGACGTTGCGGATTCGGCGAAACACTACAACCATGATATTAAGTCATAAACACTAATATTAATGTCAATCTTTAGTATTTAAATAAAGTAACATCAGTTGAAATGTTCCTCATTCAACTGTAATCAATGCATATTTCCTACCACTCAAACTGAATATATTTAACCATGTACCTGCCCTATGGGTTATGTTAACATGTTTTTTTTTTCTATTCATTCTTTTTCTATTCATCGTTTGACGTAAAAATATATGTAAAATAGGTCGACAGGGAAACTTCGGAGTAATTAAAGATCTTTTATTTAACAGCTAGTCATCAGGAGACGATTGATTTGTCGTCTGCAGTTGACGAGAGAGAGTGTGACCGAATGCGTACAAAAATGGCGAAAAATCACGAGCCCTGCTCCACTGACCAATCAGAGTATGACAAAGTTTGAAAAGGTCAACTTTAAAATGTGATGACTAAACAGTTTATGTGATTGATCTAGGCGACTGTTTGTCGCCGACAGGGTGTGGTTGGGATGTTAAAGTACAAAGTGATATTTAGGATATATGAAAAAGGTAATTTAAGTTATTAAGTTTAAAATATATAAGATTAAAGAGAGACAGGGTCAAGTTATAATATGTCATATGTAGATTCTTTTGTCTTAAAAAAAACTCGCATTTAAATCGTATTATTAAAACTTAACATTTAAAAACTCGCAAAAAGAGTTGTTAAAAAAATATTTCCTTAGATGATGTATGCTGGGTTGCTAGATAGGCCAGTTTAGCCATTGGCGTCATTTAGAAATTCATTTTTTAAATAAAGGTGGGTGGAAAACTTACTTTACGGAACGGATACGGGCTTTCCAAATGGACTATAGGTAGCAGCCTAGCTACCTATATCTTTTGTGGAATAAATTGTGGAATATTGTCATCTTGTTATTCTATAATCCAAACGCATATAGCAGGAAACGATGCAAAGAGCACATTTAAAGAATTGTACTACAGAATGTTTTGTATAGTAGCTTTTATGGATTATTTTTTTTATTGTGTAGCAATATGTTCTGGACAATGTTATTTTTTTATTTGAACTTGTATCAGGAAACGTGGGAGACTTCTGAAGAACTGAACTATAGAATATTTTGTATGTCCCATCATCTTTTTTATATTACATTTCATTTATAATAGTTTAAGTAACTGCTATTACTATAAAATAACTGCGACACACTGTTTGAGGAGTTGAATTGTGGTTTTTGATTGCTCCAAAATACTCTTACACAAATTATCCTAAATTTAAATTCAAAAACTACGTCAGAAAATTCCTGCAGAATTGAATTGATAAAATAATTGCTCAAATTTGAAGATCAATATTTTTCAAGAAGTACGCAAAGCGTATGGTAATTACTACCAACAATTGTGTTGAAAATATTTGAAAAGTAGTAAAGAAATTAAAAGTTAACCAAAACCTTACTAAATACATAAAACCCAGAAGTATGTAATTTTTTATTCAGATAAGCTTGCGTATATAAAATAGTTCCGAGATATTTTAGTTCTTTGATTCATCCAAAGTGATGGGTCAATTTTTATAGAATAATTTTATTTTTTGAAAATTTCCAAAATAATAGAAAATTTATATTGTTTTTCAAGAGTAACGTATTTAGCAGTTCGTTAACACATTTTATTACCAGATGTGAATCAGCAGAAAATATTTTAAAGCTAAATAAATTCTGGATCGTAGGTGGTTGACCTGCTTTCTATAATGTAGTCGTTTCCGGCTGTCTATTTCTAGCCTCCTTTAGGAGCTTTAACACAGTCAACTACGCCTCGTAATTGGAAACCCTGGTCAAGTGACGAGGTCGACACCTGAGCGGGCACCCAATGGAACTTTGAGAGACATCATACGCTAACGCCGTCGGGACTTTGGACTCCACAGATTTAACGAGCACGTCTGTCCCAGTGTACTCGGGTCGCCCCATGATTTTTAGAGGTATTGACCTGCTTTCTCCTCACAATTGTTGTCACTCGATAAGAAAATGTTACTTAAATAGCAAAATCCAATAATGAGTGCTTTTTCCCAAAAAGTAAAAAAAAAGCTAATAATGCAATCATTTATTTTATTATGGACTATCAATAATAAAAATTCCTATATCTGTATTTTTTTTTTAAAGTTAAAATGGTAAGGTTGTTGACACTTGGATAATCGCTACTCTTAAAAATGAAACCCTCAAATATGAGTAGCAGAACGATCTTATTTTAATGTAAGAAAAATAGTCCGAAAAAAACAAATACTTTTCAATCTCAAATTTGGAATATTTTATTATAAGAACAATATTCCCCCCAAAAAAATCTTTTGAATATCAGACTTAGGAGATTACGTTTCTTAAAATTTAACAACTTGAACAAGATTAGAAACCCCCCTCGCTGATGACGATGGGATGGTTAGTTAGATAGTTTGAATTGACTTCGCCCTAGAGCTATACAAATACAAAAATTGTCACCAACTACAGTCCAGAGGCCCAGCAAGATTGGTCCAAAATAAATCTAATACATTACCAGTTTCTAATGACTGTCAAGTTTCTTCTTAAAATCTTCTACTCCCTTCAAATGCACAACATAATCCGGTAAAGCATTCCACTCATTGACAACTCTATTGTAAAAATAATATTTTTTTACCTTTCTTCTAAAGCACGATTTATTCAATTTCTGATCATGCCCTGGTCCGGCTATTTAAGGTAAAACCTAAGCCCATCATGTCTCCCTGTTTTATGAACTTGAATAACTGTATTAAATCACCTCTAGTTCTCCTATTTTCCAGGGAATACATGTTTAAAGATCTTAATCTGTTATCATAATCAATACCAGATATACCCTTAATCATTTCTGTAGCCCTATGCTGAAATTTTTCAAGCAACTCTATATCTTTTCTGAGGAAGGGAGACCAAAACTGAACAGCATATTCCAGATGTGGCCTTACCAATTCCCTATACAACGGCAAAATAATCTCCTTAGATTTAGAAGTGATACTTTTCCTAATATATCCCAACATTCGATTGGCTTTCTTACTTGCCTCAACACACTATTTACTCATTTTGAAATCATTGCTCACCAAAACTCCTAAATCTCTAACAAACTCACTATCTTGGATACCTTCTATTATATATACTACATTGGATACTCACTATCTTTCTTTTCTATATTGGATACACGAGGGGTATTGGCGACGGGCGTCATAATTTTGAACCACAGTCAAGTGACGAGCAGACACAGACTGTGCCGGAGGGCCCAGGCGGATTTTTCATTGCATTTCCATTACCCTTTGTTTTTATTTGTAATGATAATTAACTGTGCTAAATATCGGCATACTTTACTAATTTTTAAAAGCGTTCAGTTTGTTCCGTTTTGTTTGTGATACTTTTTTTTATTATTTTAAGTGACATTTCTTCTTTTTATTATATTATCTATTATATAACTATTTATTTTCACTATTATTTTGTTTTACTAATTTTTTAATTTAATTTTTTTTATATAATATTAGTTTTAATTATTTTACTTTAAATTTCGGTTCAATTTCAATTTTTAATAAACGAATTGCATTTTTAAGTAATTATATCAATTCAGTGTTTTCCTTTAATTCAATTTTCAAATATTTTTTAATTAACCTTTTAATATAAATTTGGTATATACTTTATAATATTTTACTAACGAGTTTTTAAAATAGTTAATAGATTCATCCTTTTATAAGAAAAAAACTAAGCCATTTTTAAAAGAAAACTAGAAAATTATTTAAAATCAGAAAAATCTAAATTTATTAATAGAAACCACATAAAGAAAATGTATGTAAATCAGAAAAATCATAATGTATTTTATGAGAAATGGGAAAAATACATAAAATATTATTTTTTAAAAATATTAAATATTCCTTGAAAAAGTTACAGGCAACATACTTTTCAAAGAAGGGACAATTTCTAAAAAAGCATCAAATCATACACTTCAAATAAAATTATAAATTAATTGCAATACTATAAAAAATTAAAATAATAAATATTTTAAATAAATATTTGAAAGCTGCAAAATAAAATAATAATTTTTTAACCACGACTTAGATACAAATTTAAAATAACCCATTGTTCCCAAATTCTCAAACATTGCGATTTTAAAATTTTATTAGCATCAAAACTTCATTTTCGTCAAAAATAATTGCATAAGAAACTGCATGTTTATTAGGTTCAGTAAAACTTGGATACAAAGGAATAAACTTATTTTTTTTAAATATTTTTTTTTAATATTAACTCATTGAAATTAATTGATTAATGGGCTTTTTTCAACACTTTGTCAAAGAAAACAAAACAACCAATAAAATCTCAGTATGAAGAGCGTGACATCACAAGAAATATTCCCATTAATTATTTCTAGAAAAAAGTTAGGTTTAAGTTAAATTTTAGGTTTTTTTAGGTTTAAAAGTTAACTTTAAAATAACCAATGCCAATATCACAAAATAAATAAATTCAATTTTAAAAACCTACCTTAATTTGAAATAAAATCCAAATCCACAACAAGGCAATAGAAAAGACCAACAGATGCTACAATGATGGAACGTTCGAATGATTTAAAGGTGGGTTTCTAGGGAAAAAAACTTTTATACCTCGGTGACAGAGAACGAATCGCTTTTTTTTTCCCTTTCTTGATATTGAGAGAAGGAAGAACTCTAAAACCCAGGCAGGGATGGCGTTGTTACTGAGGCAGAAAGAGAGAATGTTTATCTTTTGTTGAAGATTTTCCGAGATGAAGTTGTGATACGAAACGAACTTTTTGAATAATGGATAGTAAGTGGGAAAGGGTTTTGTTAGTTATTAATGAAAGGTTAGATATCGTGAGCGTGTTTTGGTCGGGTAAGTTTTTGGAAGTCTTTAAAAGATAGTGGTTTTTTTATATATTTATTTTTAGAGGGATTGTTCCTGTTAGGTGGATCTTTTATATTTCAATTACCTAATATGAATTATAAGGAAAGTAATGCGATGGGGTTGGAAATCTGAAAGGGAGACTTGGTGTTTTCTAACGCAACTGTCGTGGACTAAGCTCAAATGATGAGAAGAACCTTCCATGAAACGCTACACTCTTAAAACAAACGAGCGGTTTTAACTCAGTCTGAGTTATTTTCCACTCCTTTCCGTGAAAAAATGCACTTCCCCTATAGGAGTGGATTTCACTCTTTTTGCGGAGTGGGTAAAAAAATAAAAGAAAACAATCTACGTCATACACTCTTAAAACGAGCGGTTTTAACTCAGTCTGAGTTAATTTCCACTCATTTCCGGTGCCGAAAATGCACTTTCCCTATAGGAGTGGATTTCACTCTTTTGTTTTAAGAGTGCAGGTAACCCGGTGTAATTTTCCACAGACCCGAAGTGCGCATGTGTAATCATAAATGTTTTATAATAAAAAGCGTTTTGAATAAACTGTGTATTCTATCAACCTCCAATAAGTAGTCAGTGAAGCGCGCGCGCGACGTTCCTTTCAAAGGATTGTAAGATCGAGTCTTGCTAGCTTCACGGAGTACCGTTACACATATTTCTATAAAGTAACGTAGGGGCTGGAGAGCCCAGTCGGTTAGGCGTCCGCCTAGCATGCGAAAGGTCCCAGGTTCGGGTCCGGGCATCGCCAAAATAACTGCCGACCTATAAACGGCCCGTGCAGTCAAAAATGTCCGACGAATAATACCCCGTGTAGAGGGAGTGCACGTTAAATATCCTCCAAAGTCCCAACGCTGCGTACGATGTCGCCCTTAACGGTTGCGTTGGGTGCCTACTCAGGTGTCGGCTCGTCACTTGACTGTGGTTCTAAAATACGACGCCCGTCGCCAATAGCCCTCGTGTAGCTCTAGTGCGACGATAATTCAAACTAAACTATAAAGTAACGTAACACAAATAAGATGTCTGCGCCATAAAATTGTTGACGGGATGTGCTGCCTCTAGTATGACGAGTAACGTTACACCAAATGTGGAGTAACGTTGTACCGCAAAATATGTGTTAACTCTTATCTCGTGGAACGTTACACTATTATATTCAGAATTCCTGCTTATCTAAGTGAATACTTGGGTTTTGCTCCATTGAGCTAGAAGGGAAACTGGAGTGAGGTGTCAGCGAGCCGAAAACCCACTCGCACCCTTTTGAGCGAACAGGGCTGAAAAGGACTATTTTCCCTACACTTGTATGCAATACTTGTATAAGACCCCTCTATCATATTGACTTGGGCTCCTAAATGTATTTCAACATTTTTAGTTCGAAAGAAATTAATTTTCTTTAACTTTAAATTCCAACTTTTTTAAGAAATAACCGTGTGGATCACTAACTAAGAACCAGCGAAGACGAAACCAATAGCGAAATAGGCAAGTTTCTGGTTTTCTGCCCGGTTCGCTTCTGCTGCAGTGCTGTGTATTCCTCCGCGTTTCGTTATTGAACCTTCTCGTTTGCTGCCCTGTTCAGTGAATCACACACCTCACTCCACGTTTCTTCTAGCTCAATGTTTTGCCCTCCTTTCAAACTAGACACCTGTATTTTGACGTACAGAAGAAGCTCATCCCAATATTTAAAAAATCAGACATTTTGGAGAAAACTAGGAAAAAATGATTTCCAAAGTGTTTAAACTCACAGAGAATAGCAGAGTCTGCATCCAATAGATTCTTTTTCAGGTCGCAGTCTTCGGCAATGAGTGAAAATTTTTGGCACAATGGAAATGTGTGGCAATAAATGAAAATTTTTAAGTTACCTACTTTTACAACCAATTGATGGGGCCGGGATAGCCCGGTCGGTAAGGTCTTGGACTGGCATCCCTAAGGTTGCGAGTTCGAGTCCCGCTGCCTTCCGAAGACCCCGTGTACGCTAATGGTGACTGGTGCACGATAAATCCGTCGTGGTCACAAAGTCCTCCAAGTTCCCATATAAATCAATACCTCTGGGGGTGACAAGCCAATTCTGGGGATCCTCTAGTTGGCCTCTGTCTCTAAAAATTAGATGGATCCACTTATGTGTGTGTGTTGTGTCTGTGTTACTTGACGAAGGTTTATAAGCGGGTCTCTGACCAAGCACACAAACCTGAATATATATGTCTACAAACCAAACCAAACCAATTGATTGTAAATCAACTTAAATTTATAGCAACGTTACTTGAATTCAGTGAGCATAAACGAGAGAATACATATGCACTTGACTTTTATTCTATTTCCCAGAGCCAAAAAACAACATAACTTTTCGAAAGGCAAAAAAGACAAACTGATTTTTAAAAAGAAGAACTGCGCGAGACATTAGATGAGTCGTCGCGAGAGAAAATGTAACAATTACTCTCGTGAAATAATCCCGCACAAAATATTAATACAAAATAAGTTCGCTACAGACTCCCCCTCTGGATCCGCTGACGTCCCGGCAAGGATCCAGCAAGAGTGTCTTGTTCATTTCTTCGTGGGACGACCTCTCTTGCGTAGAGGGTTTACAGGGCTCCCGTTGTCGGAAGACTCCAGGCAAGGGCGTAGAGCGGAAGTGTGGTACACTCCCAATGGCACGTCCGGATTATTTGGATTTGCCACTTCATAGCTGGTTAGCGAGCGTTGAGTTTTCACTATATACGGTCCGTCACGTCGTGGCATGAACTTGGCAGATTTCTTGTTAGCTTTGCTGCTTAGAGGGTGAGTGGTGACCCATACTTTATCGCCAGGTGCGTACTGTACTGCATTTCTACGCTTTTTGTCTGCATACTCTTTTCGCTGATCTTGTTTTTCTTCCACTCGGTCTCTTATCTCCCGACTCAAATTGCAAACTTACACAGGTATGTTGTGATTTCCGCTACGAAGTTGTCGTTGTGAATGACACTACGTAAGTCATGATTCACGTCGTCTGGTGTGCGCAATTCTCTTTCAAATTGTAGGAAGGCAGCAGAATATCCAGTTGAGGAGCATTGGGCAGTATTCATGGTAAAACGAATCATTGGCAGCTTTCGGACCAGGCTGTGTGAAGGCCGTTTCCAACTAAGATAGCAATTCGAGGTTTTAGGTCTCTATTTTTCCTCTCAACTGGGTTAGCTTTAGGGCAATAAACTGGAGTAAGAATTTGGGCAATGTCCAGTAGATTACAGATTTTCTGCATCACCGCACTGACGAACTGAGAGCCATTGTCAGAAATGAGACGTCTCGGTAGTCCATATCTTAAAATTACCTCTTCTAGCAAGGTTATAGCACACTCTCGGGCTGTGGCCTCTTGTAATGCGAAGAGTTCTACCCATTTTGTTGATGTATCTTCCACGATGAATATCCATTTTTTCCCATCTGGTGTTTCGGGTAGAGGGTCAAAAAGATCAATTGCCAAAGTCTCAAAACGCTGGGAATACACTGGTGTTCTTAAAAGTCAAGCCGGTTTTTGATTTTCGGCTTTATATCTACTGCAATCAGGGCATTTCTTGACGTAGTTGGAGATAAAGGATCTCATTCCTGTCCAGTAGTATCTTTTGGAGATTCTTTGAAATGTCCCCTCTTCACCATAGTGGCCAGCGGTAGGGGCATCATGATGTTCTTTTAGAATGTTGTCCCATTCTTGTTTGGGTACTACCAACTGCGCTTCTTCCGAGTCAGAATCTGGTGAGTATCTGTAGAGTACTCCTTGGGACATGAGGTAGCCGCGATTCGTCCAATTAAGGAAATTCTCGTTCTTGGAACTTCGTTCAAAAGTCTCTATTATTGTCTTCAAATTTTCATCTTTGAGTTGTTCTTCCCTAATGTCACTAGACGACCTGGTGGGGAGGTCCACCATAACAGCACAGGACTCGCACTCTAATTCACCATGTGTGCACTGAGGTCGGGAGAGCATATCTGCAACTACATTTGCTTTTCCAGGCACGTATTCAAGCTTGAGTTGTATTCAAGTTGAAAGTTTGTATTTGTAGAGCCCATCAAGCTAGGCGCCCTGTAGGTGTTTTCAAACCCAACAGCCACTTCAGCGGTTGATGATCCGAAACGACCCGGATTTCAGCACCTTCGATACATCCTCTAAACTTCTCTAATGACCAGACGACGGCTAGCGTTTCTCTTTCAGCGGTTGAGTAATTTCTCTCTGCTGGATTAAGAAGGCGACTGGCATACTCTATTGGGTGTTCTTCCGAACCTTGACCTTGACTAAGGACAGCTCCCTAAGCGTAGGCTGATGCATCAGTTCTCAGAAGGAAGGGTTGGCTCTCGTCTAGTTGTTTGAGGACTGGTGGTGAAATTAGGCTTTTCTTCAAGGCATCAAAGCTATTCTGCTCTTCCAAACCCCATGTACAGGCAGTTCGTTTCCTTGTAAGATGCTCAGTGGTTTTGAGATTCCAGCAAAGTTAGCTATGAAACGTCTGTATCAGCTGCATGTCTGTAGAAATGATTGAACCTGCTTTACATTCTTCGGAGGAGGAATATCCATAATGGCTGACACCTTGGCAGGATCAACTTCAATTCCGGAACTTGTGTTGTAATGTCCAAGGTATTTGACCTTCTGAAAACGAAGTGACACTTTTCACGATTTGCTTGTAACTTGAATTTTTGAAGTCTTTTGAATACTTGGCGCAAATCGTCGAGATGTTGTTCAAACGTTGGGGACATGATAATTATGTCATCTATATAAGCTAATGTATTGACCTTTAGCCCATTTCTGAAAATGTCTATCAATCTTTGGAAAGTTGCTGGAGCGGTTTTCAATCCGAAAGGCATTCGAGTGAAGCGATAAACTCCAAAGACACAAACAAAAGCAGTTTTATCCTTGTCTGGTGGATACATCTTGACCTGGTGGTAACCTGCTTTTAGATCAATTGTGGACATAAAGTTAGTCTCTGAGGTTTTCTGCAGCAGTTCATCCATCCTCGGTAATGGATAAGGATCAGATTTCGTGACTGAATTTAATTTCCTGTAGTCTACGCATAATCGGAATTCTCCATTCGGCTTAGGAATCAGCACAACTGGTGCCGCATAAGGTGAGTCACACTCTTCTATAATTCCAGAGGCAAGAAGAGAATCCAATTCCTTCTTGAACACCTCCTGGCGCGCTGGTGACATGCGATACGGTGTAGTGGCCACCGGGGGCGCATTTCCGGTGTCAATACGATGCTCCATAAATGTTGTAGGACCTCCCCCTGAATTGAAGGTATCCTGGAATTCCATTATTAACTTGTTCAATTGGGTTCGCTGCTTAGAAGGCAAGCCTTCTCCTTCCTCTTCTCGAAGTTGATACTTGATTGTGGCTCAACCTCTTCAATCTGGGATGCTGCTAAGTCTTCAGACAGGACGCCCGATTCAGGAACATCCTGTTGTAAGACTTCTGGTTCTGGAACAGCTTCTACTGGCCGTAAGAGGCTAAACGGAATATCTTCCTGGAAGTGAATCTTCCGCTTTCGGTTCTCACAGAAGTGCCAATTTTTGTTCTTCATGTTGAGTACGATACCAGTCTTTTCCAGAAAGTCCGTCCCAAGTAGAGTTCGATTTCCTTTTGCACTTGGCAGAGCCAGAATATCCAATGGTATGGATTTATCTTCAATCCTAATGTTCACTGTGGCGGTGTACGCTTCTTCTGTGGATTTGCATCCATTTGGCCAATGTCATCGCAATTTTTGTGGGTTGGAATTTCACACCATTGTGCAACAGACAGGAATATAAAATCTCCCCAGCGACCGATCTGGAAGCGCCAGTGTCTGCACAGACTCGAGCATTTACTCCTGATATGTTGGTGTCAATCAAAGCCAGTGGTGAGTTTGTTTTGTGGTAGGTGTGCATGGTCAAGAAGTTGACAGCAAACTTCTCATCTCTTCCTGGTGAACAGGTTGGACATTTAGTTTTAATCACGCCTATTCTACCACAGCCATAACAACTGACAGCTGGCCTTTCCACAATTCCAGTTTCATTTTTAGGGTTAGAGGGAAACGTTTTTATTTCTGTGGACCAGGTTTAGAGTTTCGTTTAAACTCGTTACCTTGACGACACTGCGGAATTTCATTCCTTCTAGGCTCTTGAGATGTAGCATTTTGCCTTACGCTTCTAACTTCTTCTTAAGAGTTCAACTTGTTCGCAAGTTCAATAGGATTTACCAGATCCGACCAATTGTCTAGGAAATGGTCTCGGACATCGGGTGGAACGCGACGCTTAATTTGATCACTGATCATCAAGTCACACAGAGGTTTAAACTCTGTAATTCCAAGTCCTGATATCCATCCGTCAAAAAAGTTCTGCAAATCAAAGTAGAAATCACGCCACGTAGTGTCAGGGCTTCTGCGATGTTGCGTAAACAACTGACGAAACTTCTCGGCACTCATCTTAAAACGTTTAAAAGAATTCGCTTCACATAGTCGTAATCCTGAACATTTTCTTCACTTTCTTGAGCAATAAGTTTAGCGATGTCTTTTGGGAGAAGACCGACCAAGTACACAACCCACTTTGTGACTGGTATCTGTTAACTGTCTTTCGAACAGGTTCAGGAACAAACTGATGTCATCACTTTTTGCATCGAAGTTAGGAATTAACTTTTCGAATCCAAATTTTGGAAACTCTGTGTCGGTTGACAAAGCAGAACCCGATGAAGAATTCTGATTTTCCAAATGAGATTGCAATCTCAGTTTTTCTAGTTCGAATGATCGTTCTTGTTCAAGATTCAATCGTTCTTGTTCAAGCTTTTCTTTAGCAATTCTTTCTACGATGATTTCTTCAAGAAGTGTTTTCACATATTCAAGATCTTCTTTATAAACTTCACTTTGCTGAATGTTGTTTTTTATTTCTATGACTTTGCTATTTACATCATACTCTATATTTAAGTCATCAGCTAACCTCTGCAAGTCAGACTTTTTAGCTTTAGCAAGGAATGACATGGTGTCAATGTAAATCTTCTAAGCTATCAAATATTAAGTCAGACTAATATATACTTGTATACTTTGTTAACAAAATTGCTAAGCAGGTTTGTCTACCTTTTATTTTGTTTTATTTTTCGCCCCACGTTGGGCGCCAATTTATAGTAACGTTACTTGAATTCAGTGAGCATAAATGAGAGAATACATATGAACTTGACTTTTATTCTATTTCACAGAGCCAAAAAACAACATAACTTTTCGAAGGCAAAAAAGGCAAACTGATTTTTAAAAAGAACTGCGCGAGACATTAGATGAGTCGTCGCGAGAGAAAATGTAACAATTACTCTCGTGAAATAATCCCGCACAAAATATTAATACAAAATAAGTTCGCTACAAATTGAAAATGATACATTGATACGACTCTTAATTTATTTGTGAATCAAATACTAATATCATCGTGGAGGGGGCGTATTTATTTGCAAAAGAAAGAAGTGTTCTTCCTTGTGCACCTCTCGTGAACTCTTTGAACTCTTTGCGTCTGAAATATTTTCTATCCATAGGTCTATAGCAAATTCTACAACTAGAATCCCTCCCGCTCACGAATGGTATGTGCTGGTAACTGTCCTGTCTCTACAGTCCGAATGTATGAGATCCGCAAAGATTTGGCCATACTACGTAGTGGTACAAAAAGCTTAAAATTTATCGACAGAGTAAAGACTTGTGCATCTTGCCCTTGTTCTTGTCCTGCTTTCCCTGCTCATATCATTGACTGTATTGCCACCTCTGTGAAGCTGCTGTTGTGTGATGGGGGAAATGGGCTTTTAGCTTTATTAGAGCGGCATGGTAATATGGACCTGCTCTAGGTAACTGGATAAGGGGGACATGAAACAAAACAACAACATTACACTGTAAATTTGGTGTGTAACGTGCTAAATAAAACTGCAGGAAGTGGCTTCCACCAGTTTTATGGAGTAATATTGAGCAGCAGACTTTTACAATTGTGGTATAGCCTCTATAGCTTCTTTGATTGCCTCTAATTTTACTCCTTTTTTTATGTAACCCTTTACTTTTATTTGTGATATAACCATACTTACAGTCCCTGGACAAATATAGACGCACTGCAAGATTTCATGTATCAATCAATGATGAACAAAATACCTTTAGAAGGATATTTAGTTCCTAAACTTAAGCTATTGAATGGAAAATACTATCTGCTATACTTAATACACATATCGACATCTTTTTTAATGATATGCATTCTTTGGTATGTTTTCATCATTACTAAAAAATACAGTGCGTCTAATAGTTTGTCCAGGGACTGTAATTTTTGTGCGTAAAGTTATTTAAGATTGTTTGAGTAACATTACTTCATAAAGCTTGAGACGAGCTTGACGCCACAGTCACACCAAACGTTTTACAGTGTGGAAAATAAGCCTTTGCTTAGATAGTAGTTATTAATTATATAATAGTTGCCCTTACGGAGGATTTGAATAAGATTATTCGCCAAAATTCAAATTCAAATAATTTTGAAACGCTTATATGTAGTTGCCGAAATTGTCAAAAGCCAATTGTTTTCGGTTTTGACATCACAATTTGACCAAAAAAAAGGTTGGAATCTAAAATTTTTAAGTCACCTACTTTTACAACCAATTGATTGTCATCAATTTAAATTGACAATGATTCCACTTTTAAGTTATTTGCGAATTAAATACTAATATCATCTGTAAAAAAGAAAGGCTTAATCATTATTCGCGTTATTTCTATCCTAAATTATAAACTATTAGTATTTTAAGACATTTTGATTACTTTGAAATCAACGCTCCATGAAAAAATATTTAAAAAATTCACGTACTTTTCAAAACCTAGATTAAATATAAAACAAAATCAATTTTCATTGCCCATTTTGCCTTTTTTACGATCTACATCAGAACTCATTCTGTTGTAAGCTTTCAATATCGAAATCAATATCCTCAACTATCAAATCAAAGAATGGAAATAGTAAATCATCTCTCGCAAGACAGATTAAAAAAACAAATTTTTGATTGTATTTTTTTATTACTGTTTCTATTATTCTAATCAGAATTCGAACCATTCTAATCTTTTAATATCGGAATCAGTAGCCATGACTTTCAAATCCACAATCAATTCATTTAAAAACTAACCCACAGACAAACATTCCAAAAATATATCAGAAACTAAATCTAAAACACACAAAAGAATATCTTTCTTTTTCTCGTATTCTAACTCTGATCCTCCATTCTGAGGGATTTTTGTAATCTATATTATCTCCAAATCTTCACGGCCGGTTTCATTTTTAATTAACCATAAAAAACAAACCGAACTCTTGTTTTCTATTTTTTCTAAACATATTTGCGGGATTCGCATGGACAACTTCAATCAGATATTTCCAATATTTGCCTTGAGCGATACATGGCATTAGCGATAGAAAACTACACATAGACCTTCGTTCATTCTTGTCATGTTAAGCATAAGCTGGCATTCGGCAAGAGATTAACCTTGTCAGAAGAATAGTGTATTGATGTCGGCTATAGATTTAATTGGAACTGATTTATTGTTTTGGTTTGAGGGTGTTTATTTTATTGTTAAACAGTAATCCGCTGTGAGTAGGTAAACTGCAGTAACCACAACAACGAATTAGACCATTTTCCCCCTGAAAAATATCAGTTAATAGCTTCCACGCTACGTTTATAACGTAAAAAGTGGAAGGTATTATAATCGTTCCGTCCGTCTGTCTGTCTGTCTGTCCGTCACCCACTTTCATATTCCAAAATACAAATGCTACGGACAAGTGCTATACGTCAAAAAATTCAGCGCATCGAAATAAGAATACATTGTAAATTTCAGAAAAGAATTCGAAGTACTTCAATTATTTAAAAAACTGCAAAATTGTATGCTCATTTAAAAAGCATAGGAAGCCATTTTTATTAGAATTAAATCACCATTGCCATTCACAACAATCGCTCGAGAAACGTTAATTCTTTTAGACAATAAATTAAAATAAATTTATTTTTGCGACATCGATCAGTTTGAAATTACTTCAAATATATTTCACTACGAGATTCTTTGTATGTTGATATGAAATGCTTTCATTCTATTTAAAACCGAGGAATATTACATATTTATTCTTTAAAATATAGATTAATTTTTGCAAACGATAAGTAATAATTATTGAATTTTCGAAATAAAATTTTAATGAAACTAGCCAAATTTAGCATAAAAATGTTTAATATAGAATTAATGATGTGTTTGGCGCCTTTTTTATTAGAATTAAATCACCATTGCCATTCGCAACAATCGCTATAGAAAATTTAATTCTTTTAAACAATAAATTAAGATAAATTTATTTTTGCGCCATAAATCAGTTTAAAACGTCAAATATATTTCACAAAGAGATTCATTGATTGTATGTTGATACGAAATGTTTTCCTTCTATGTAAAAGCAGGGAATATTACATATTTATTCTTTGAAATATAAATTAGTTTTTGCAAACGATAAGAAATAATTATTGAATTTTCGAAATAAAATAAATGAAACTAGCCAAATTTAGCGTGTAAATGTTTAATATAGAATTAATGCTGTGCTTGGCGCGTTTTTTCCTGTTCGACACAAATGATGTGTGGAAGCGGGTTAAGTGACAGATTCTGTTACAAACATACTTGTTTTAAATAGCTTGCCGATCATCCTTGCCCAAATTTATGACCTTACATTCATCTATACTAAGAATCGTCCAATTTAAAAAGAGGGGTCAAGAAATATGCAGAACAAAATTGAGGATCGGGTATGCCATACACTGCGAGCCTGTTCTCGAGTTAATTATAGAAACATAAATATTTCCGAATTTAAGTATATCTTATGTCGTTTTCATACCAATATTTAATTTGTAAAAAAAAGTCTAAATTGATAGAGGTAAATAAAATTACTCTTCATATAAAATAATATACTAACAAATATATGTCACTTTATTGCACTTACCATTTCAACAAAATCGACTCTTATGCGTTAGGGTATTAAGATATGAACCAAGTAAATTTTTTTCAGGTTCTATTTCAAACTGCTTCAGGTTAATTCCAACATTGACCGATAATAATATTATATACGGATGGCAACATAGCAAATTGGACGTGGATATAGACTGGTCTAATCTACACTTCCCTCTTACTTATTTAGGGTTGAACAAGTTGTTTAAATTTGCTGCTTCATCAATTCGAAGCGTGGAAAGACTTCATAAGTAATTCTTTTTTTAAAGGTACCCATGTATAATCACTTTGAGCCACTATATTTAAGGGGAGTCGGATGGCTCTATCTTGCCCATGTTAATTTTCCTAACTGTAGGAAAATATTTCTCAGGAACTATATGAGATATCATTATGAAATTGTTTGTAGTTTGTTCCTTACATATAGCTCTATGATTTACACTGATGATATTTCAAAGTATAAAAAAATACTTTCAAGGTGATTTTTTTTAAAAATATGTATCAAAAAACACAAAAAAAAAATCAGATATAAATAATATTTTTTTTGAGCAGAGATACTTAAAATTCCTCAGTTTAAATCAAAGAGCTATTAATGGGGAAGAAATAATTTTTAAAAAATATGTTGATATCTTTTATAATTCCTGACAAAAATGTTCCTATCTTTTGAAATGTCTTTTATTTAAAGAAACGTAAAAGAAATTTAAGGATATGGTAATTGATGCCCGGAGTTTGTCAAAAATGCTTATAAAAAGAAAACCACTAAAAAAAGTCGATAATCTTGGTCGTAAATAAAAGCTAAAGATATGTAGAATAAAAAAAATAAAAAAAGAAAATCGACATTTTTGACCCAAACACCCATCCGACTCCCCTTAAGAATAATGTTATCTAAAGAAAACAAGTCGGTTTGTAACAGAATCTGTCACTTAACCCGCTTCCACACAACAGTTGTGTTTAACAGGTAAAAAGGCAAACACAGCATTAATTCTATAATAAACATTTACATGCTAAATTTGGTTAGTTTTATTTATTTTATTTCGAAAATTCAATAATTATTATTTATCGTTTGCAAAAATGAATTTATATTTCAAAGAATAAGTATCTAATATTCATCGCTTTTAAATAGAATAAAAATATTTCATTTCAACATACAAAGAATCTCGTAGTGAAATATATTTGACGTCATTTCAAACTGATCGATATCGCAAAAACAAATTTATTTTAATTTATTGTCTAAGAGAATTCAAGTTTCTCGAGCGATTGTTGCGAATGGCAATGGTGATTTAATTTCAATAAAAATGGCTTCCTATGCATTTTAAATGAGCATTAAATTTTGCAGTTTTTTAAAATAATTAAAGTACTTCGATTTCGAATTCTTTTCTGAAATTTTCAATGTATTCTAATTTCGATGCGCTGAATATTTTGACGTATCACACTTGTCCGTAGCATTTGTAGTTTGGGCTATGAAAGTGGGTGACGGACAGACAGACAGATGGACTGAACGATTATAATACCTTCCACTTTTTACGTTATAAACGTAGTGTGGAAGCTAAAAAAAAAGAAAAACAGAAAATCGACATTTTTGACCCAAACACCCATGCGACTCCTCTTAAGAATGCTGTTATCTGAAGAAAAAATTATGGGAGTGCTATCGCAGTCGAGCTTGTGAATTTGTCATTGGTTTATCGTCAACGTCAGAAAGTGGTCGTGAGATTTCGATGCTTTTAAAATTCATCTAGGGTAGCGGGGGTAGTAAGAAACAGGAGTAATAGAGACGCATTAAAAAATCCGGGGCCCAGATGGCCGAGTGGTTTGGACCATTACGCTAGCAGTCTGCGCGCTGTAACGGGTGCGGGTTCGATTTCCGCCTTCTCCCTGGGTGTACTTTCCTTTCTCTGTGACAGTAAAAATTCTTCCTGTGTCTGTCTTACTTGACGAAGTCTCTGATCTCTCTCTGATCAAGCACACAAGCCGGAATATGTATGTACCCTACCCATTCCCATAAAAAAAATCCCAAGAAATACACTTAGACAACTTAAAAAATATGTAATATAAAGTATCATTTTTTCTGAACTAAAATACGCTTTTTAAAAGTATAAAACTCATTTTGAATCTTTATGCGATATAATATTCTAAAATAGAAAAAGCAAAACAATTTTTGAGCAACTTCACTATGAACCTAATGTCAGCCTCCGCAGCTTTATTAGTAATATTTACGTCATATTTATGCAACCTCATTCCTAAAAAGTTTTTGAGAAAACGATTTCAAACTATGAAAGAGCTTAAGAAAACAGTTTCGAGACCGGAATGTAATTTAAACGGTTTTAAACCGTCGAAAAAACGGGAAATTTTTTCAGAACAGGCGATTTTTTCTACCATGTGGGATAACGAATAGATTGTAAAGTAGTTCCACTGATACCTACGACTCGAACTAGAAGTGCTACGAACTTCAAATTTGTTACACGATTTCCCAGTACCGGGCATCAATGGTCATGTCCCGAGATTCTCAAAAATGCTTATAAAAAGAAAACCACTAAACAAAAATCGATAATCTTGGTGTTAAATTAAAGCTAAAGATATGTAGAATAAAAAAAGAAAAATCGACAATTTTGACCCAAACACCCGTCCGACTCCCCTTAAGAATGCTGTTATCTAAAGAAAGTATCGGGCATCCAGTACCGGGCATCTCCGGACCATTACTTCTTCCTCATTAATAGCTCTTTGATTTATACTGAGGAATTTGAAGTATCTCTGCTCAAAAAAATATATTACTTTAAATCTGAATGTTTTGTGTTTTTTAATACATATTTTGAAAAAAAATCACTGTGAAAGTATTTTTTTATACGTTGAAATATCATCAGTTTAAATCAAAGAGCTATATGTAAGGAACGAACTATAAAAAATTTCATAATGATATCTCATATAGTTCCTGAGAAAAAATTTCCTAAAGTTAGGAAAATTAACATGGGCAAGATAGAACCATCCGACTACCCTTAAATATAGTGGGTCAAGTGATTATACATAAATACCTTTAAAAAAAGAATTACTTATGAAGTCTTTCCATGCTTCGAGTTGATGAAGCAGCAATTGTCGGGCGTCATAATAAGGGTCCTAATAAGGTTTTCAAGAAAATCGCACGCACTCAAAGGATAGCTGCCATAGAACTTTTTATATTTTAAGGGTATTGCTGAAAAAGGTACATATTTGGTACACAAAGTCCCAGCACTTTTCGGACGTCAGAATAAAGGTTTTTTTATTAAATTGAGCATGCGCAACGTAGCTGCAATAGAACTTTTTTAAGTAATAAAGTTATTGACATCACCTTAAAAGGTATATAATTGCGTTTAAATGCGCATTGATTTATTGAGTTGGAATTGAAAGTCGTGTAGTGTTACACACATAGATATCATAGTTAAAGTATTAGATTGGCAGATCACGTGACCTCCAATGCTAACGACGGGAAGCGCATGGACACCAGAATAAGAGGACAATCGGGACAGTGTTGTCACCAGTTTTAGGAGAAAAACACTACGAAAAAATACTATTTAATTCTAAAATGACAAAACAAGACCATAAAAATTTTAGCTGCATTTTGGAGACTTTTTTGTGAATTTAAAAAAACGTGACACGCTTTGCTAGTATTTTTAAGGTATGTTTTTGTAATTTCATAATTAAATGGTATTTTTTCGTAGTGTTTTTCTCCTAAAAATGGTGGCAACACTGGCCTGTTTGCCCTCTTATTCTGGTCTCCATCTTTAGCACTGGAGGTCACGTGATATGCCAATCCAATACTTTAACTATGATATCTATGGTTACACACCTCTAGTTCACGGTGAGGGACATTGAACAGCTGCACCTGAACTTGACCACACACAACCTTCACATTGGATTGTGAAGTAGTTCCACTGAGACTCATGGCAACACAAAGGTAACGGTGTCCACCAAACCGTACACTCATCCAGGTTGCCTCTCATGTTACAAGAGGAAGTAACAAAAAAGAGCAATGTTAATCACTCTTTAATGCACGAAATGCTCGATTACTTCCATCATTGTGAGGTGCCCCAACACTTCTTTTGTGTAAGAAGCCTTTTTCAAAAGCATCCTATAACAACGATTCGCAAGGTAGGAACAAAAGTGACTTAACTGGACATGGATAATGCAAAGTAGGAGGTTCAGAATTTTTAAAAAAAATTTAATTTTGTGTTAAAAAAAATTGTTTTTTAAGAGGACCGGGAACATATCGCAGCTTCAAAATATCAAATTTTCATTTTAACTTTCAATCACTGAAATGAATATTTACGAAATTTTTTTTATATAATACGCACCTGAACATGGTGTTGGGGTTCCCAAATTTGGTAGTTAATTTCAGTATAACATTTTTTCCAGCTTCATACGCCATTATTTTAAAACATCGATTTTTAGCTTTTAAGTACACTTTCCAGCACAACTATTGCGTGTATCTAAAAATAACTTTTTATAGAAATAAAAAAGTCTATTCAACGCAATGAACCTCAAGTTTGACGATAAAACATTTATAATTTTAAGTTATTAACATAAATAGAAATTTTGCGCATTTCTTAAATTAGAAAAATCGTCTTATTTTTACTCATTTAATATATTTTTGGAATATTTTTGGTTCACTGTGTTAAATAGACATGTATACGACATCACAGAAAATTTCAACCCTTCTAGTAAGTAGTTCTAGTAACTTCTAGTCCGTAGATCTAAATAGACTAAGTAGGCTGTAGCCTAGAGCTGCAAATTTTACGACCAATTAAAGCGGCATTCGGTATAAAAAATATTATTATAAGGATACTAATATTTTAAAGAAAGAAAACAAATAATTTACATTACTGCGTAAATCACAAACGTATATATAGTACACTCTTAAAAGAAAAGAGTGAAATCCACTCCTATAGGGGAAGTGCATTTTCGTCACGGAAAGGAGTGGAAATTAACTCAGACTGAGTTAAAACCGCTCGTTTTAAGAGTGTAGGACGTAGATTGTTTTTCTTTTATTTCTTTTACCCACTCCGCAAAAAGAGTGAAATCCACTCCTATAGAGAAGTCATTTTCGTCACGGAAAGGAGTGGAAATTAACTCAGACTGAGTTAAAACCGCTCGTTTGTTTTAAGAGTGTACTAAAACTAATATTTAGTAGTAGACATGATATCTGCCAGGTCAATTTCACTTTGTATTTGGAAGTTGAAAGAAAAATAGTACAAAAGTTAAAAAAAATCGCCTATTATTTCGCTTTCAATTTAGAGTTTAAAGGTACATAGATGATTCTAATATGTAGAAGGGAAAAAAATAGTCAAGAAAACTATATCTGACGGCAAATTGATCCTAGCCTACAAGCGGCAAATCTTTAAATCCCGCCCTGTTATTTGTAAGAATCTGCAAAACATACTTCATTTTTGCACAAAAGATTCGACATGCTCTCATGACTTTCTTTTAAGTAAAGGCTATTTTAAGGTACGTGCGATAGCTGAGGCTTTGTAGATAAAAGTTCGTAGGGGACTAGACTAGGTTAAAGCTGTTATGAAGATGAATTCGAAGTTTTAATGATCGTTGTAGGTAATAAATGAAATGGATATTTTGGTTTTTATATGCGACGGATAATGGTTTTTATATGCAATAGAGTATTAAAGTTGAGGCGTATTAGTAAATGGTTGAGTGATTTTTGTTATGTTCTGAAAAGTTCTAGAGTGTACATTAATTTCGGTTTTGAATAAGAATTTTTGGTTTGTAATTCTCACTAATGCACACAGAAAAAAATATTTTGTTGAAAGGGCAAAAATTTTGTTGTTTCAACAAGATTTTTTGGTCAATATAGCGCCAACAAAAATTGTGTTGTCAGTACCAAATTATTTTGTTGAAATTATTTTGTTGATTCAACCAAATGATTTTGTTGATTCAAACAAAAATGCGCCAAACCGAAAATGCGCAATGACCGACCACAGGACTTTCGGACCCAACAGATTTAACGAGCACGTACTCCGCATATACTTGGTAGGTCTTCACCGGGACTCGATCGCGGGACTTTCAGATCTCGAGACCGAGACGCTGACCACTAGGATCACTACGGCCCCAATTTACTTTTGAAAATAGCAATCAAATCCTTCCTCGACGATAATGGCCGAATGGCGCCCTTAATTTTCTTCAATTTGCCGTTGATGACAGGCGCCATGGCGTCACAGTTAAGAACAGCCAATAGCAGGCCGAGCTTACCTCAACCAAATAGGTTTTGTTGTCGTGAAAATACTTGCTTTGTTGGGACAAGTAAAATATTGTTAAGTCAACAAAATTAGTCAACAAAACACGTCAACAAAAAAAATTTGGTTCTCCCAACAAAACATTTTTTTCTGTGTGGATATTTAGATATATGTGTGTAAATATATAAAATATAATTGAAGAGCTTAGTGGAAAAACGTGCTAAGTGATTAAAAAAAAGTGAAAAGGAGAAAATGACCTTTAAAGTTGTTAGTTTGCACTTAAATCTATCAAAAACGGTATTTTTAAATGGTAAAAAATATACCTACGTTTACGGGGACACGGTACCACTTTAAAAAAAAATCTTTAATTTTGACATATTCACTATAAAATTGATGTTTTATTAGTTCAATCTATATTTTAAAACAATATATGACAAAAAAATTAAAAAATAGTTAAATTTTTTAAGTTATTTAAAAAAAATTAAATTATTTTGAACTTGTAAATGCTATGGCTCTTTTAAATACAAATATTTTAACCCTTTTTTTTGTCATATACTTTAAACTGTTTCACATAAGAATTGGCATCCAAATTTGATTTATATTCAGTTGTTGTTTTATAAAAAATATTTACATATATATTCCCAAATTATTTTAGCATATTTGAAAATTGTCGACTGTAGTATTCTTTTTAAAAAAGTATGTTTTAAAACAATTTTAATGCCAATTATTAATGTTAACATATTTGACAGACTGCATACAAAATTTCTTAGACTTTTATAAATAATTAAAAAAGCCTTAGCGTTTTGAAGAACTTGTCATCAAGAGAAAATGAACACCGAGAAAAACACATTTAAAGTTTTCATTCGTTTGAATTTTTATTCTACCTTTCCGCATAAAAAGTGGAATAACTTTTTTAAAAATATAGCTACACTTTTAAAACTTAGTAGACTTATTTAGAAACTTTAATTTTAGCAAATAAAAAAAATCGCAATTTTTGCCATTTATGAGGTACCGTGTCCCCTTAAGTTTATGAAAAAGGGAAAACTTGTAATCGTTATAGAAGTAAGTAATATGTTCATTGATACAAGAATAGCAATTTTTTCAAAAATTTCACTTAGCACGTTCTTCCACCAAGCTCTTCAATTGTTTGATTAAAGTAAGAAGTCCACTACATTCAAATTAAAAATTCAACCAATCTTTTACATATGAAATTAAATATTCACAAATATAAACGAAAAACGTATAATAATTAGATAAAAAATATTATATACAAAAAATATGTAAAAGTTAGTATAATTTGTAATAAAAGTATAATTTATTTGTGTGTTTTTATATTTTTTCATAGCGAAACTAGCGCCAAATGATTTGGTGATCTTTGGCATGTCGACGGGACAAAACACTTGTATATAAGTATGTTATACTATTGCTATTATACCACTAAAAATATTTTGAGCACTTATAGCTGCTAATTTCTTACTGAATATTTTTACAAAGCTCTAAAATAGACATTAAACGGTTAAAATAAGGATAATATAAGTAAAAGCACAAGTAATAAGCATTGATAATAAAAAAAATAAGTACATTTTAAATACAAAGTTAGTTCATAAGTATGATAATAAGTTAAAATTGATAAATATAATTAATTCTCGGAGGAAAATTAGTGCGACTATATTTGGAACCGGAGCCCTACATTGAAGCCCATGTTAAAATGACCTTTTTTATGTACCTTTTTCTCAGAATCTACACTCTTAAAACAAGAGAGTGAAATCCACTCCTATAGGGGAAGTGCATTTTCGGCACCGGAAAGGAGTGGAAATTAACTCAGACTGAGTTAAAACCGCTCGTTTTAAGAGTGTAGGACGTAGATTGTTTTTTTTTACTTCTTTTACCCACTCCACAAAAAGAGTGAAATCCACTCCTATAGGGGAAGTGCATTTTCGGCACGGAAAGGAGTGGAAATTAACTCAGACTGAGTTAAAACCGCTCGTTTGTTTTAAGAGTGTAGTTGATACTTTTAATTGAAATTTTTATTAGTTATTAAACGGATGCATGTTCAACTATACCTTACTGGAGGAAACGTTTTTAAAATTATTGTTTAGTTTTTAATTTTTAAATTTTTTAGTGAAACTACATATTTTTTACCTAAAAAACATCAAAAATATTAAAAAGGGAAAAAAAAGTAAGATAGTTATACTCAAATCCCTCCAGTGCGTTTTAGATACCAACTCCTTAAATACGTATAAAAAATTTCAGGATGATACTTATAGTAGATTATGAGAAAAAGGTGCATCAACATTGAAAAAGTAAGTTTTGAGATATAAGCGTTTAATGTAAACAATGGTGGTTTCTTTCCTATAAAAGTATAAAGCATGAATGGATTTTACCTAAACAACATTTTTTAAAAAATATATTAAAAATACTTTTAGTACTCAAAAATTTTATTGTAAGATAGCGTTGTAAAGCTAAGATTTCATATTTTAAGAAACACTGAAGACATTGAAATGGCATTTTTGAAAACATTTTGGGGTCCGGTCTCCTTTAAAAAGTCAAATTCTTAAAGAAACGCATTCTCGTTTGGAAGAGGCGTGACTGCAGCTAATTGCTTATAAACCAGAGGCGGTAAAAGGCGGTAAAAATTCAAATTCATTTCCTTATTTGGACATTACCACTTACCACATCACTGGTCAGATTTATTTAAAACCAGAAAAAAAAACTATTTAGGGTTTGCGGAGACACAAACATTTTATGTAATATTAATCCTTTAATTACTCTTATCCTTACTTTTAAATGTTTACCTTTAATTTATGGTCTATTACTAGCGTATGGATGTAAGAATTTTCCTCAATAATTTTTCAAGCTTTATTCGGCATTTGCATACATTACTAAGTCAAACAGATTCAGTCTCGGTCTATGGTTTGTGGTTATCCAAATTTCCGCTAAACATAGGTAACTAACTGCGAAAGAAAATGTCAGGTTAAGTTTATTAAAAAATAATATATTGATTGGAAGAAAAAAATGTGCGTAAGGAAAAGGGTTAAAATAGTCAGGATTATGTAAACATGTCTTATTAAAGGCCTATTTAGTGTAGCACCTTTCTTTGGTTTTGAAAAGCAAATTCATTCTGCATATGGTGTAGTAAAAATGATACAGTGCCAACTCTGTTAAAGTCAAAGCAATTAAATAAACATATTTCTACTTTGACACTTTTCATCTTTTAACATGTTTCAATATAATTAAATAAAATATTATTTAAATTTTTAACAATTATATGTGATGTATACATCTGAAAATATTTGTCGCAATAACTAGTATACATCAATATTTGTTTAATTCTATATCTCCATTTACAATGTAATTAAATACATTCTACAATGAAATTAAATAAAAAATATTATTTCAACTTTTATACTTGATGCATACAATAAAATATATTTGTTACCATAACTACAATATACTAATTTTAATATAATATTATGTCGTTATTTTTCGTCAATAAGGAAATTATGTTTTTTCCCGACTGAATGAAATTAAATAAAAATATTATTTCAACTTTTATATTTGATGCATACAATTAAATATATTTGTTACCATAACTACAATATACTAATTTTAATATAATATTATGTCGCTATTTTTCGTCAATAAGGAAATTATGTTTTGTCAAACTATAATAACACAGTAGACACAGTGACTAGCACAGTAATAACACAGTGACTAAACTATAATAACACAGTAGATATCAATTAAATCATACTTTATTGCTGTTATTTTTGATATAATAATCGTGCCTTTAAGACACCATTTGCTTAATTATAAACTCAAGGAATAAACTATTTCTTTTAACTTTTATTTAATATTTAAGCAGTGGTTACTGAGTGAACGCTTTCACTTTTTTTATTGGTAAAATTATAAATCGCCAGGGCAATAAAGACCAAACAAAGCATACACTTTGTTACGTTTCATGGGATAACAAAGCTTTTTAGGCGGTAGTTGCAAACAATTAGTATAACACTTATAAGAACATTATTTTTAGTACAACAATTATAAGTATAGCAAGTGTAAGAACATTATTTTTAGTACAAAAATTATAAGTATAAACACTTATAAGAACATTATTTTTAGTACAACAATTATAAGTATAGCAATTATAAGAATATATTTTTAGTACAACAATTATAAGTATAACAAGTATAAGAACATTATTTTTAGTACAACAATTATAAGTATAACAATTATAAGAACATTATTTTTAGTACAACAATTATAAGTATAGCAATTATACGAACATTATTTTTAGTACAACAATAAAAAGTATAACAATTATAAGAACACATTATTTTTAGTACAACAATTATAAGTATAACAATTATAAGAACATTATTTTTAGTACAATAATTATTAGTATAACAATTATAAGAACATTATTTTTTAGACAACAATTATAAGTATAACAATTATAAGAACATTATTTTTAGTACAACAATTATAAGTATAACAATTATAAGAACATTATTTTTAGTACAACAATTATAAGTATAGCAATTATAAGAACATTATTTTTAGTACAACAATTATAAGTATAACAATTATAAGAACATTATTTTTAGTACAACAATTATAAGTATAACAATTATAAGAACATTATTTTAGTACAACAATTATAAGTATAGCAATTATAAAAACTTATTTTTAGTACAACAATTAAAGTATAACAATTATAAGAACATTATTTTTAGTACACAATTATAAGTATAACAAGTATAAGAACATTATTTTTAGTACAACAATTATAAGTATAACAATTATAAGAACATTATTTTTTAGTCAATAATTATAATATTATAATTATAAGAACATTATTTTTAGTACAACAATTATAATATAGCAATTATAAGAACATTATTTTTAGTACAACAATTATAAGTATAACAATTATAGAAACATTATTTTTAGTACACAAATTATAAGTATAACAATTATAAGAACATTATTTTTAGTACAACAATTATAAGTATAGCAATTATAAGAACATTATTATAAGTATAACAATTATAAGAACATTATTTTTAGTACAACAATTATAAGTATAGCAATTATAAGAACATTATTTTTAGTACAACAATTATAAGTATAACAAGTATAAGAACATTATTTTTAGTACAACAATTATAAGTATAACAATTATAAGAACATTATTTTAGTACAACAATTATAAGTATAGCAATTATAAGAACATTATTTTTAGTACAACAATTAAAGTATAACAAGTATAAGAACATTATTTTTAGTACAACAATTATAAGTATAACAATTATAAGAACATTATTTTTAGTACAATAATTATAAGTATAATAATTATAAGAACATTATTTTTTAGTACAACAATTATACGTATAACAATAATAAGAACATTATTTTTAGAACAACAATTATAAGTATAACAATTATAAGAACATTATTTTTAGTACAACAATTATAAGTATAACAATTATAAGAACATTATTTTTAGTACAACAATTATAAGTATAGCAATTATAAGAACATTATTTTTAGTACAACAATTATAAGTACAACAATTATAAGAACATTATTTTTAGTACAACAATTATAAGTATAACAAGTATAAGAACATTATTTTTAGTACAACAATTATAAGTATAACAATTATAAGAACATTATTTTTAGTACAATAATTATAAGTATAATAATTATAAGAACATTATTTTTTAGTACAACAATTATAAGAACATTATTTTTAGTACAACAATTATAAGTATAACAATTATAAGAACGTTATTTTTAGTACAACAATTATAAGTACATTATTATTGATATAACAATTATAAGCACAGTATTATTAGTATAACAATTAGTAAAACCAATAGTAAAAAATTTGTTAGAATATTAAAAAAAAAATTAAATCCCCTATATGTCGATTATTAGGTATCTATAATCATTAAGAATGAAAATTAACAACCGATTGTGTTATATGCTTTGTCAGTCTTCTGAAATAAATACCAGAAATCATTAAATTAACTTTGTTAATGTTTTTGACGTCGCTTCTGTAAATTAGTTGTTATGGTTATGCTACAAAGTCAGCAATTCACAAGTTGAACTATTTAAATCATGCGTTGAAAACGGTTTTATAATTTGTTCTTAACTTTGTTATTATATTTTTTGTGCTGTCCTCTACAGAATTTATTTGAAACTATTAATTTTTGTGATATATTTCGGAGTCGTTTCACTGCTATCGTCATCTTCTTGTCTTTGAGAATTGCCAGGCTCAAACCTGGGCCTAATTAATAAGTAAAATAGTAATTATGGGCTTAATAGTAACAATGGGCGTGTTTCACGTCTTAAGTGGCAACAGTTCCACAGGAGTGAAAATAAGGTCTCCATATTAGAGTAGTATTTTTTGTAGTTAAAATTGAGCCTCTTAAGGGGGAATGGGCGCGCTGGACCGCGGGTCTCCAAACTCAAGTGCCTCAGTGTTAATCCAATGGCGAAAAAACTATTTTCTCTGCCACATTTCTCCGGCTGTATTGAATATTTTTACAAACGGTTTTTTTTAAATAATAAATGTAGATAACTTACATGTCTCTATCTTCCCACTTTTTGAAATTGCTTCGAATATTTTGTGTAAAATTATTTATTGAAAATTAAAAAAAATATTCGAACCAATTTCAAAAAGTGGGATTGTCGGGACCTGTAAGTCAGCTACATTTATCACACAAAAAAAATCCACTTGCAAAATATTCAATACAGCCGGAGAAATGTGGCAGAGAAAATATTTTTTTTCTCCATAGGATTAACACTGATGCACTTTGCTTTGGAGACCCCCGGTCCAGCGCGCCCATTCCCCCTTAAATTTAAATACTTGCCACTTGAAATAATTATAATGGAAAATGTTTCAGATGATGTAACGCTCTAGTTTTTTTATTTTTCTTTGTACTGCGATTTTATTTGTAGCTTCGGTTTCACTCTCGAACTGACCGATATATAGATAGACAGAAACTTTTCTTTCTATGCAAGCTGTCTTTAACAAATGTTTTGAACAACCAACAGCACAGCAAGAAGTTGGCATTTCAATAATTTAATAAGTAAAATATTCTTAGAAAACTCATTTTCGAATACCAAAACGAAAGTAATTCCGGACAATATATGAAAACAAACAGTTGCAGCTGTTGTCATATATGACGTGAAACAACCCCTTTAGTTGTTATTGTCACAAAGTCAACAATTCACAAGTACAAATACGAGTACTTACTCGTATTTAAATCTTGTGTTGAAACGGGAGGATAATTTTTCTTAACATTGTTATGGGGTCGGCTCGTCACTTGACTGGGATTCTAAATTATGACGCCCGTCGCTAATAGCCCTTGTGTAGCTTTAGGTTTAGTACCACGATAATTCAAGCTAGGGGGCTGGGGAGCCCAGTCGGTTAGGCGCTCGCGTAGCATTCGAAAGGTCCCAGGTTCGGGTCCGGGCATCGCCAAAATAACTGCCGACCTATAAACGGCCCGTGCAGCCAAAAATGTCCGACGAATAATACCCCGTGTAGAGGAAGTGCACGTTAAAATACGCTCCAAAGTCCTAACGCTGCGTACGATGTCGCCCTCAACGGTGCGTTGGGTGCCAACTCAGGTGTCGGCTCGTCACTTGACTGTGGCTTTAAAATACGACGCCCGTCGCCAATAGCCCTCGTGTAGCTCTAGTACGACGATAATTCAAACTAAACTAAACCACGATAATTCAAACTAACCTAACCTTAACTGTTATTTTGTTTTTGTGCTGCCCTCTACAGAATTTCATTTGAAATTATTATTTATGTGTGATGTTTTTCGGCGTCTTTTCACTGCTCAGCTCATGCGTTATCGTCATTTTCTTGCTCTTGAGAATAAGGTATATGACTAAAAAAATTTATTGGCTTAAAATATTCTTATACCAAAAATGTTAGACCCGTATTTTTTCTTTTTTCAAATACCCCATAAAAAAGGAGAAAAATGAATTTTAAAATTAAAACGAAAAATTACGCCCGAAAACGCTTTGTGGTGTCACGTCACGTGGTATCTATGACGTCACTAGTAACTATAAAAAAAAACTTTGAAACACCATTATGGAATCTACTTTAAGCAAATTTGAACTATCTGCTTGTGTAAAACCTCCTTCCATTATCTATATGATTTTTATTTTAAGAGTAAATTAGATTAAATACAGTTTAATTGCAAGAAAAAAAATCACACCGGTTTGTTTATATATATACTAGTGACGTCGACCAAATCAACGTGTTTGTGATCACGTGACGTACCGATGAAAAAAAAAGCCATTTTAAAATGATTTTTATGAATTATTTAAAGACTTATTTTGCAAAAAATATATACGTTTGTTATTTTTGGGTTCAAACTACAATTAATTTAATATTGGAAGGTATTTTAACGATACAGTCAAGTACTCTATTACCAGGCGCAAAAATATGTATGGTTGTAATAATAGTAATGGGCATTTTCACGTATTGAGTGGCAACAGTTACACAGAAGTGAAAATAACGTGGTTAAAATAGAGTGGTATTTTTTTGCAGTTAAAAATGAAGCACTTAAACTACCAAATAATTATAATTAAATAATGTAAAAATATATAACAGACGATATAAAATTCTAAAATTACGAATGGAACGCGTACAGTGTGATATTTCAAAGTTAGAGCACCGGGACATTTGGAACACCGTACAAGTACAAATATAAAAAGAAATCGAAAATTAATACATAAGTGTTTTATTATTATATTGAATCTTAATAACTAATTTGCTGGGTTAAATATATTTGAGTAACAATTCTTAGACATCGGGCTAAAAATATTTCTACATCGCACGAGAATTAGCGATTTAGAAATATCTTTCTCATGCCGCCATCTACACTTTATATTAATAAATTATTGCAAAAATCGATTATTTATCTCCGTTTTTCCGAATGTCTTGGTTTATACTTCATTTTAGAAATAGAACGTCTGATAAAAGTGCGAGCAATTTGTCGAAGCTATTTACGAGGAAACGAGTTGCGTAACTGTAAATAAAATCTGTAAAAAAACTTATCTACAAATTAAATCTTATTTTTCCACTAAAGAAGACTCGTAAGTCGTAATCCTTAACCTATGGTTGCTCTTTGGTTACAAATACAAAAAGTAAACTTTGCGGAAAGATTTCTGTTAGTATAGATTCAGGGTTGTCATTCATAGGAACTTTAACTTCAGTTTATTTAGATCCCGATTGACGTCGACTTTTGATAAAAATGAATGTAAAAAGAATAGAAATATCACTTAAAAAATTAAATGGCAAAAATCTATATATATTAGCTATCTATATCTATTAGCAGTTATAAGGCAAAATGTCAAAATTTATGTTATTTTGTTATGCATTTTAGCTTCCACACTACGTTTATAACGTAAAAAGTGGAAGGTTTTATAATCGTTCAGTCCGTCCGTCCGTCACCCACTTTCACAGAACGAACCGTAAGTCTCACAAACAAATGAGATCCGTCATTTTGAAGCAAAAAATCAGATTAGGCTACATTCCAAATTTCATTAAAAAATTTAAATTAGAAGTTTATTTAAAATTTAAATAACTAAAAATTTAATCTACATTGAAATAACATGCAAATTCCATTTTTATTCAATATTTTCACTGTTGCCATTTCGTTAAACGTAAGAGAAACCTTATTTAAAATAAAAATAAAAACTTTTGAAAGAATATTTATTTATGTGATATATAATTCAGTTTGGATTGTTGTAATATCACAATAGAGTTCTTTTGATGGTTCATTATATATGTATGAAGAACGATGCATAGAGAATTCTAACTTGGCATAAAGAATATGCAAAGTTTCGCTTTTATTTTTAAAGCATCAATTGTACTAATTATATATTTTTCGAACTGTACATTAATTTAACATGAGATAAATAACTGAATTTTCGAAAGAAATGTAAATGGGAAATTGTGGCGACACAAAGATATTCATTAAAAAAGATTACATCATTATTCTTCGAACTTCAAACAAATTTAGCAAACGGTAAAGTCTAATTGCTAAATCTGAGACAGAAGATTAACTAAAATAGTTAATTTTGGCGTTTAAAAGTTTGAATTACAACTAGCTAAAGGCCCTGTTTGGCGAATTTCTTTCTGAGGTGTATAAATAGTTGGTTTCCTGTTGAGCACAAATGTTGTGTGGAAGCGGTTTAAGTGACAGATTCAACAAACCTACTTGTTTTTTTGTAGTCATGGTCAGAAAAGGCAATGAGTAATTATGGGTATTTTTGATGTTTAAATAAATTTTAGTACAAAAAATAAATAGAAATTACGATTTTTGTAGACTTAGATTTAGGAATTTAAATTAAACAAAATCTAAAATTCTTTAAATTTATTACCTTAGTTGCTGAGTAAATCACAAATTATATTAATTTTGTATGTTAAACTTTCGAATAATGAAAAAGTTTCAGTGAATGTTCGAAATCCGGTGAATATCTGAAATATTTTTTTTATAGTTAAGAAAATATTTCAGGCATTATCCTGTGAATATTAACATTCACCGTTAACAAATATATTATCAATTATTGGTCGATTAAAATTTTTATGGAATTTTTACGCTATTGAATATTTATAATATTTATCAGCTAACATGTGAGTTTTATCACTGATTTTTTTTTAAAGTTCTATAATCCAAACACAGTCCACGCTTGGTTATCTGAACCGTTCTAATCCGAACCTTCGGTTTACCGAATGTCTTGGTTTGTATTTTATTTAAGAAATAGAACGTCTGATGTAAGTGCGAGTAATTAATCGAAGCTATTTACGAGGAAACGAGTTGCGACTTGGAAAAATTGCTATAGCGGAAATGGAACAGTGGAACAACGACTTTTGAATGCTTTTAAAACTTTTTGGTATTAATATTTCGCAAATACATTTTTTCAAATGATAACAAACTGTATTTTTGTTTTTTTAGCGGTCTATTAAAAACCAAACAAGTCATCATATAATTTCGCACACTCTACTATAACAACCTCGCAGAAATAAAACCGCTGACATACACTCTTAAAACAAAAGAGTGAAATTCACTCCTATAGGAGAAGTGCATTTTCGGCACCGAAAGGAGTGGAAATTAACTCAGACTGAGTTAAAACCGCTCGTTTTAAGAGTGTAGGACGCAGATTGTTTTCTTTTATTTCTTTACCCACTCCGAAAAAGAGTGAAATTCACTCCTATAGGAGAAGTGCATTTTCGGCACGGAAAGGAGTGGAAATTAACTCAGACTGAGTTAAAACCGCTCGTTTGTTTAAGAGTGTACAGGGTGGCGCAAATAAAAGCGGCCCCGTCATAAAGATAAGAATAAGATAAAATTGTTGCCAAGTCTAAAACCTATGCAAAAACAGGTTTGCAAAGTGAAGTCATTGATCGCTTCAATATTAAGCCCAAACAAACGCCTGGCGAATTTTTTTTGCCGGCAACTATGCTATGGTTTGATAAGCTAGTTGGGGTGCAATATAAACTGAAGGTTTCTACAGCTGTACAAAAAAGTTCCCACTAGTGATTATTTCGGTCGTTATTTATCCTAGAGAATCGGACCTATTTTGATTTTGTTAATATTAAACATTCTAAATTGATAACAGACACAAAATCTGGTGTTCGAACCCGTTTCGGAACGTATTAGACTTGTTCAAAAACAGATCCTGTCTGCGACGTCTATTTCGTTATATGTTGCAAGCAATTTTTGACTTTCACCTTTGAAACACTGGTATATTTTTAACGAATTTTACTTTCTACAATGAACACCCTCTGCTGTACTGTGAGTATCATCTTCACCTGCGTATTGATCAGCTTACACTCACACAGCCCACAGCCGCAACTCACACTTACGCATTAAGATCTGAAATCGCCAATAGTTCATGAGTAGCTCTAATGGGATGCTAATCCAATCCAACCAATGCAAAAACAGGTTTGCCCAGTGCCATTGCACGCTTGAATAATCTTTTATTTCGAATTAGAGGCTTTCAGGCGGCTTCAATAGTTTTTCTCGCCAAGCATCTCAATGCATTCCTATCTCTACGCCGGGGCCACTTTCATTTGCGCCACCCTGTAGAAAAGGTAGTCTGTTCTGTAGTTCGCCGTACTTCAAAGCCAACCAACCATCATTTGATTAACCAAAGCTTCGGCTATCCGACAGTATTTTTGTAGCTAATACTTCGGTTTCGACTGTGTATTTTTCAAAACTGACAGGTTAACACGATGAAGATACGTTCCCGGATTCTAACTTTTTACATGTGACATGGTGGCTCAACGTGAAAATTATAACGATTTTTCAACTATTCTACAATTTTATAGTAAAAATTGTTATCATTTATGTTCTATACTGATTTGTAATTAGAGTTTCAAAATTTATATATGATATCTTCGGTGTTGTTGGAGGGATTATATAATTTACTTTCTTTTGTAAATAAATTTGGTATATTTATTTATACCATGTATACCAATTGATTTATATGTCCCGGTAAGGTGGTCCACCTCACGCGGAGCCCCTAGTGTTTAGTTCCCAAGCATCTTTGGTCCCCATTTTATCGACCCACTTAAGATGAAAGGATGCAAAATGTTTTTTTCATTTTTAAAGGTAACTCTTTAAAAACAAGTAGGTTTGTTACACAATCTGTCACTTAAACCGCTTCCACACAGCATTTGTGCTCAGCAAGAAACAAACTATTTATACACCAGAGAAAGAAATTCGCCAAACAGGGCCTTTAGCTACTTGTAATTCAAACTTTTAAACGCCAAAATTAACTCTTTTCATTAATCTTCTTTTTCAGATTTAATAATTAGACTTTATCGTTTGCTAAATTTGTTTGACGTTCGAAGAATATTGATGTAATTTTTATTTTAAATAAATATATTTGAACCGCCGCAATTCCAATTTACATTTCTTTCGAAAACTCAGTTATTATTTATCGTTTGTTAAATTAATTTACAGTTCGTAAAATATAAAATAGTAAAATTGATGATTCAAAAATAAAAGCGAAACTTTGCATATTTTTTATGCATAGTTAGAATTCTCTATGAATCTTTCTTCATACATATACATATAATGAACCATCAAAAGAACTGTATTGTGATATTACAACAATCAAAATGTTTTATCATTTTTGAAGGTAACTCTGTAAAAAAATTAAGAGTTGTTGGAAAAATCTCTTTTACAATTATATTTGGTTACCTTCGAAGGAAATGAAATGAACACATATATTTGTTAGGTTTGTTAGGAAATGGTAGAGTGAAAAGCGCGTCAACCCTATTGTTCAGTTGATGTAACTGACGCACTAAAACTATACCTGTGCCGACCCGGCGGCGCAACGGTTAGGGAGCTAGCCTTTGGAGCCTCTGGGTTCGGGTTCGAATCCCGGTAAGGCATGGATGTTTGTGTTTGTCGAGTATATGCGGAGTACGTGCTCGTTAAATCTGTTGGGTCCGAAAGTCCTCCAAGTTCCCATACAAATCAATACCTCTGGTGGTGACAAGCAATTCTGGGGATCCTCTAGTTGGCCTCTGTCTCTAAAAATTAGATGATCCACTTATGTGTGTGTTGTCTGTTGTTCTGTCTTACTGACGAAGGTTTATAAGCGGGTCGCTGACCAAGCACACAAACCTGAATATATATGTCTACCAACCAACCAACTATACCTGTCTTATTGGCAAACAACCCTAATAGACCCAGAACTTAAAGATTTTGGACTGGACATCCCTAAACAGGGATGGGGACAGGGTGGCCCAAAAGTAGGCTAACAATTAATGCTGGACGAACATAGACGACATTGACACAGGAAAATGAGATGAATGCAGCCCTTATACATTCATAAACGTAAAAAGAAGTCAACACGACTAGGGTCTCGGGAGCTGACAATCCCTAGAGCAACGTTACAACGCCTGATGGACCAGCTAAATCTTAAACCGTACCGCCCAAGACTATTGCGAGGCTTTCTTGAGGACGAGGCCCGTCCGTGGCCGAGTGGTTAGGGCATCAGCCTAGAGATTCAACCTTCTCAGGAGTGCGGGGGTTCGAATCCCACCTACTGCCAGTCATCCTATAAATCGGATCTGTGCTGGAAATAGTAGAAAAAAAATCCTCATCACGGATGGGCCCGAGTACACAGGGACAGACGTGCTCGTTAAATCTGTGGAGTCCAAAGTCCCGACGGCGTTAGCGTACGATGTCGCTCGAAGTTCCGTTGGGTGCCCGCTCAGGTGTCGACCTCGTCACTTGACCAGGGTTCTAAATTACGAGGCGTTATTGGCTGTGTTAAAGCACCTGAAGGAGGCTAGAAATAGGCAGCCGGAAACGATTACCTTACCTTGAGGACGATCCTGACCGCAAATAACAGTTCTGTGAGATAATGCCCACTCAACTGACTGAACGACCAGACCTGCTTTAGAATAACTGTTGCTGTATAAATAACTGAATACTTAACTAACTGTTAGCCTACTTTTGGGCCACCCTGTATATGAAAATGGCCGAAATCAAGATCTATCATATCATCAACATTTAAAGGTGTTTGGATTGTTATAAAGAAAATCTTGATTCACACACGGAAAAGGCAAAAGCGACAGTCGAAACAATGTGTTCTGAGAGTTGAAGGATTGATTTGACCAGGGAATAAAAAAAAATTCGAAGACATTGCCACTTTTAGTCATTTTTCATGGTATATTTTTAAAGATATTTTAAATTTTGAAGACTTTTGTTATGATGGGCCAATTTTTTTCTCAACGCACTTCATAGTCAAAACTATTTTCTGTCTTTTTTATAAAAGTGCAGTTATAAAAAATCTATTGTACACTGTTAAAAAATTTTTGCTAGGTTTCACCATGATATTGGTTGGTTTCACCATGATATTGGTTGGTTTCACCATGGTATTGGTTCCTAGTAGCTGCAACGGCTGAGTGGTGAAATGTTTCACCTTTTTTTCGGTGTTTGGTTGAACCATTTTTCTGGATTTGGAAACAAAAACCTGAGAAATGGTTCAACCGAATACCAAAAATATGGTGGAACGTTTCACCATTCAGCCGTTTCAGCTACTAGGAACCAATATCATGGTGAAACCAAGCACAAAATTTTTAACAGTGTATTAAAATAACTCAAAATAAAATGTGTGATAACTTTCATAGTCAAGGACTTTCAACTTGTAATAGGAGAATCCTATTAAAAACCCCAAAAGTGGTCGAATCAGTCACAACTTTCTCCAAAACATGTTCGGCCACTGAGATGCACTTCGAAACAAAATGAAGTGGCTCACAAGAACATCCTTACAACACTTTACCTCGAAAATAACCAATGAGTCTTTTATTTTTTTAAATAAAACTCTTCAGAAGTAAAGTAGTTTAAAACATCTTCGTAGTTTATTTTATTCTGGTTCCAAGTTGAACACTGTAGCAGATTCACTGACCCGATTTTCCTAAGATGGACGCCGCAAGAGGCAATTTCGAAAAACAACAAAAATTACCCAAACAGCAAAAGTAAAGGATCATTGCTCCAGTTTCCAGGAAAAGGAATTTCTCCAAAAAAAAATAATGAATTCCTTTAGGTGATTATTTCAAGCGAAGTTCAATGGCGCGAAGCACCAGAGAGTGAAGAAGTTAGAGGTGCTGCCGGGCAAAAACCAATACAAATACCGGGTTGCCAAGCGAAGCCATTGATCGCTCTGTAGTAAGCCCAAACAAACGCTCTCGACGAACTATTTGGCGCTATTCTTCAGTGGAGTTTGTATAGGCTGGTTGGTTGGTAGACATATATATTCAGGTTTGTGTGCTTGGTCAGAGACCCGCTTATAAACCTTCGTCAAGTAAGACAAATACAACACACACAAGTGGATCCATCTAATTTTTAGAGACAGAGGCCAACTAGAGGATCCCCAGAATTGGCTTGTCACCCCCAGATGTATTGATTTGGTATGGGAACTTGGAGGACTTTGTGACCACGACGGATTTAACGTGCACCAGTCACCATTAGCGTACACGGGGGTCTTCGGAAGGCAGCGGGACTCGAACTCGCAACCTTAGGGATGCCAGTCCAAGACCTTACCGACCAGGCTATCCCGGCCGTTTGTATAGGCTTGCCACAACGACTTGTCGATTTCTAGCTCTCTAATAAAACTATATAATCTGTTCGCTTTAACATTCCCAGTTTTATATTAGCATTTTTTGTAATGTGTTGAACATGTAGTTTAAAAGTAAAATTAGATTCGTACACATTACACCAAGGTCTTTCATAAATGTAGTTCTAGAAATTGAAAAATCGATTATAGTATAATTGCTTAATATAGGATTGAGTTTTCTAGTAAAAGAAACAACAAAGCACGTATCAATATTAAGAAAAAGCTTATTTTGTTGGCACCAGTTATTAAGTTTGTTGAGTTCCAACTGCAGAATACCACAATCATCAATAGAAGATATACACCTAAATATTTTTAAATCATCAGCAAATAATAAACAAGATTGAAAATTTGTTAAAATATCATTAATAAACAAATTAAAAAGCATTGGTCCCAGTATTGACCCCTGAGGTACCCCAGTAGTACCAAAAAAAAGCCTTGGATAATGCAGATTTATATTTGACATAGAAAGGTCTGTGTGATAAATAGGAACGTAACCATGTAATATCTATCTTGTTTTAGTCCTCTACCTGTAAATGGACTTGTTCTCTATGATAGTAGTAAATAAATAAATAATTAGAACGTTTTTTTTTCTTACCTGAGATGGGAATTACTACTATCTTGTGTAAAATCAGATCTCGCGATACAGCCAACAACTGCGCAAACAGTTATTTTTACTTTTTAATTTAGCGCTTTTTTTTACCCGGCAAAAACAGCACTGGGCATTTTATGCCCCAACGATTTTTGTTTAGAACTAATATCCATATGTAACTGATATTTTTCAAAGTTTGTCAAACCCTTATATTTGATTAGAGAGTCACTCCCAAAGAGTTCTATAGTAGGGTAGAGGAACGACTCGTACTGAGCTGCCATCGGCAGCCATGGCTCACTACGGAGCGGTAATAGAGTGGCAAAAGTGCTACTTAATTTATAATTTTGATACTGAGAAAGGAAGTACACCCAGGGCAAAGGCGAGAATCGAACCCGCACCCGTTACAGCGTGTGGGCTTCTAGCGTTATGGCCTGCGATCCAAACCACTCGGCCATCGGGCCCCACATGCCACCCTACACTCTTAAAACAAACGAGCGGTTTTAACTCAGTCTGAGTTAATTTCCACTCCTTTCCGTGCCGAAAATGCACTTCTCCTATAGGAGTGAAATTCACTCTTTTTCGGAGTGGGTAAAAGAAATAAAAGAAAACAATCTGCGTCCTACACTCTTAAAACGAGCGGTTTTAACTCAGTCTGAGTTAATTTCCACTCCTTTCCGGTGCCGAAAATGCACTTCTCCTATAGGAGTGAATTTCACTCTTTTGTTTCAAGAGTGTATATTGTCTCCGTGTTGGTCCATGGTGCTGTTGCCAGGTTCAGTCTCTACCCTACTATAGAACTCTTTGGTCACTCCATCAACTTACGTCTTAACTTTGTCTGCGGTAGAGATACCTATGAGGCCCCGTGGTGCAGTGTTGGTGCTTTGAATTGCTGTTCCACAGGTCTGTGACGATTTCTGTTTTAAAGTTAATTATTTCTGTCCAGATTCTTCGAAAATCACGCGATGTAAAAAAAGTTAATATTGAAGAATATTTGAGAAACTGCAGTCACGATAATAGCGACTAAATTCATTTTGCTGTTGCAAAATCGAAAAAACCTGGTCGCATTTTGTGACTAGCGAGTAGCGACTGTGAATTTCGAACCCTGATCCTGACGGCTTCATTTTGTTTCGCGCCAAGAGCGCCTCCATCTTCTTCTTCTTCTCAACTCTCTGTGAGACACCAAAAAGGATGGGAAGAAAGTGTCAGAGGCGGATGTCCAATTTCTTCTTCTTAAAGTGGAGGCGAGCCATTGTCCCAGATTGAACGCAGACTGTCGGTGAGACGCTTCGAGGACTCTGCCGCTGCTGGAAACGACTCTGACAAAATGTAAGTACTTTTACTTTCTACCCAAGTGAAGATTACCTAATGGGCAAAAGCCTAGTATTTGTTTTCAGACACTCTTAAAAAGTGTAGTGCAAGATTGTACCGGACTCTTGGAACTATCTATCTGCCACCACTATTTGGAGCATTGATTTACCCCTTTTGTGGTGCATCTGTTTTCATACACTGTTAAAAAGGTTGTGGCACGATTGCACAGTAGCTTCCACCACTATTGGAGTATTACCCTTTTGGGCATCTTTTCATACCGTTAAAAGTTGGTGCACGATTGCACCGTAGCTTCCACCAGTATTTGGAGAGTTGATTTACCCCTTTTGTGGTGCATCTGTTTTCCACTGTTAAAAAGTTTGGTGCCCGATTGCACCGAAATATTTGAACTTTCTAGCTTCCACCACTATTTGGCGGCTTATTTACCCCTTTTGGGTGCATCTGTTTTCATACACTGTTAAAAAGTTTGGTGCCCGATTGCACCGGACTCTTGGAACTATCATCTTGCCACCACTATTTGGCGCGCTTATTTACCCCTTTTTGGTGCATCTGTTTTCATACACTGTTAAAAAGTTTGGTGCCCGATTGCACCGGACTCTTGGAACTATCTATCTGCCACCACTATTTGGCGCTTATTTACCCCTTTTGTGGTGCATCTGTTTTCATACACTGTTAAAAAGTTTGGGCCAGATTGCACCGACTCTTGGAACTATCTATCTGCCACCACTATTTGGCGCAGCTTATTTACCCCTTTTATGGTGCATCTGTTTTCATACACTGTTAAAAAGTTTGGCGCAAGATTGCACCGGACTCTTGGAACTATCTATCTGCCACCACTATTTGGCGCGCTTATTTACCCCTTTTGTGGTGCATCTGTTTTCATACACTGTAAAAAGTTTGGCGCAAGATTGCACGGAACTCTTGGAACTATTTCTGCCACCACTATTTGGCGGCTTATTTCCCCTTTTGTGGTGCATCAATATGTTTTCCATACACTGTTAAAAAGTTTGGCGCAAGATTGCACCGGACTCTTGGAACTATCTATCTGCCACCACTATTTGGCGCGCTTATTTACCCCTTTTGTGGTGCATCTGTTTTCATACACTGTTAAAAAGTTTGGCGCAAGATTGCACCGGACTCTTGGAACTATCTATCTGCCACCACTATTTGGCGCGCTTATTTACCCCTTTTGTGGTGCATCTGTTTTCATACACTGTTAAAAAGTTTGGTGCCCGATTGCACCGGACTCTTGGAACTATCTATCTGCCACCACTATTTGGCGCGCTTATTTACCCCTTTTGTGGTGCATCTGTTTTCATACACTGTTAAAAAGTTTGGCGCAAGATTGCACCGGACTCTTGGAACTATCTATCTGCCACCACTATTTGGCGCGCTTATTTACCCCTTTTGTGGTGCATCTGTTTTCATACACTGTTAAAAAGTTTGGTGCCCGATTGCACCGGACTCTTGGAACTATCTATCTGCCACCACTATTTGGCGCGCTTATTTACCCCTTTTGTGGTGCATCTGTTTTCATACACTGTTAAAAAGTTTGGCGCAAGATTGCACCGGACTCTTGGAACTATCTATCTGCCACCACTATTTGGCGCGCTTATTTACCCCTTTTGTGGTGCATCTGTTTTTAGACACTGTGATAAAGTTTGGTGTCAGATTGAATTAGAATCTTGGAAATTTCTAGATACCACCACTATTTGGAAGGTTGAATTTCCACTTTTGTGGTGCATCAAAGTTATAGTTTTGCCTGGAAATGGGTACAGCCCTGCTCCGAATTGTGGTGGCATTAGAAAGTTTCGCGATTCCGGTACAATCGTGCACCAAACTCTTTGACAGGGTACATTTACTACAGTATATAACATTATGCATACCACCGCGATATTTTGTGGGGGTTTATTGTATTATTTTATAACAGTCAATGTTAGACCTCAGGCAAGACTCGATCATGCAATCCTTCGATAACAAGAACGTCTTGTTACCTACTATTTACACTCTTAAAACAAAGGAGCGGTTTTAACTCAGTCTGAGTTAATTTCCACTCCTTTCCGTGCCGAAAATGCACTTCCCCTATAGGAGTGGATTTCACTCTTTTTGCGGAGTGGGTAAAAGAAATAAAAGAAAACAATCTACGTCCTACACTCTTAAAACGAGCGGTTTTAACTCAGTCTGAGTTAATTTCCACTCTTTTCCGGTGCCGAAAATGCACTCACCCTATAGGAGTGGATTTCACTCTTTTGTTTTAAGAGTGTAGTGCCGACTAGATAAAATACGCAATTTTAAATCCACATTCCATATTCCTCCATATTGTATTTTAGTATAACAAAAGTAGGTATGTTATTCTATTGCAATGAGCTTTTTAAAAAATTCAAAGGGGACCATCTTGTATTTCGACTGCACTGTTAAAAAGAAAGCTATGTATCGTTGCCCATGATTTCTGGGTGCATGTTACATCAGTTATAAAGAAATGTGCTGCCCAATCTCAAATTATGTCAGAAACTTGCCACAAAATGCTGAGTAACTTTCCCCGACCTTCCGCAGACTCCAAGCGCTTTCTCAAACATAAATACAGGGTGTGCGTAAAAGAATGTCCGAGTTTTAATGGTATATGACAGGAGTTTATTTTATACTAAATATAACAAATCTGTATGATTTGAAGACATGACATTGAAGGAAAACTAACCTACACTCTTAAAACAAAGGAGTGAAATTCACTCTATAGGAGAAGTGCATTTTCGGCACCGGAAAGGAGTGGAAATTAACTCAGACTGAGTTAAAACCGCTCGTTTTAAGAGCGTAGGACGCAGATTGTTTTCTTTTATTTCTTTTACCCACTCTGAAAAAGAGTGAAATTCACTCCTATACGAGAAGTGCATTTTCGGCACGGAAAGGAGTGGAAATTAAGTCAGACTGAGTTAAAACCGCTCGTTTGTTTTAAGAGTGTAGTTTTTCCTATAAGTGCTCAATGTGTGCGCCTTTAGTAGTAATACGGCACACATCCAAACGAAAATTCAATTCTTCCCATACTGTCTGCAGCAAGTCCGTAGTAATGGAAGCAACAACCTTTCAAGGTTGGTAAATCGTGGGGTAGGGGTGGAACGTAGACCCGATCTTTTACGAAGCCCCAAAGGAAGAAATCACAAGGCGTGATGGCAATTTGAAACTCGGACATTCTTTTCACCCTGTATTGTGAAATAAAAAGGGTTATGAAAATAATGGGAGGGTGAATACTCTGAAGTTTCACCCTCCCATTATTTTCATAACCCTTTTTAGACCCCTTCCTGACAAGTCTCGTTCGTTTTAAGAGTGTAGTTTTTCCTATAAGTGCTCAATGTGTGCGCCTTTAGTAGTAATACGGCACACATCCAAACGAAAATTCAATTCTTCCCATACTGTCTGCAGCAAGTCCGTAGTAATGGAAGCAACAACCTTTCAAGGTTGGTAAATCGTGGGGTAGGGGTGGAACGTAGACCCGATCTTTTACGAAGCCCCAAAGGAAGAAATCACAAGGCGTGATGGCAATTTGAAACTCGGACATTCTTTTCACCCTGTATTGTGAAATAAAAAGGGTTATGAAAATAATGGGAGGGTGAATACTCTGAAGTTTCACCCTCCCATTATTTTCATAACCTTTTTAGACCCTTCCTGACAAGTCTCGTTTGTTTAAGAGTGTAGTTTTTCCTATAAGTGCTCAATGTGTGCGCCTTTAGTAGTAATACGGCACACATCCAAACGAAAATTCAATTCTTCCCATACTGTCTGCAGCAAGTCCGTAGTAATGGAAGCAACAACCTTTCAAGGTTGGTAAATCGTGGGGTAGGGGTGGAACGTAGACCCGATCTTTTACGAAGCCCCAAAGGAAGAAATCACAAGGCGTGATGGCAATTTGAAACTCGGACATTCTTTTCACCCTGTATTGTGAAATAAAAAGGGTTATGAAAATAATGGGAGTGCTCAAATAATGGGAGGGTGAATACTCTGAAGTTTCACCCTCCCATTATTTTCATAACCCTTTTTAGACCCCTTCCTGACAAGTCTCGTTTGTTTTAAGAGTGTAGTTTTTCCTATAAGTGCTCAATGTGTGCGCCTTTAGTAGTAATACGGCACACATCCAAACGAAAATTCAATTCTTCCCATACTGTCTGCAGCAAGTCCGTAGTAATGGAAGCAACAACCTTTCAAGGTTGGTAAATCGTGGGGTAGGGGTGGAACGTAGACCCGATCTTTTACGAAGCCCCAAAGGAAGAAATCACAAGGCGTGATGGCAATTTGAAACTCGGACATTCTTTTCACCCTGTATTGTGAAATAAAAAGGGTTATGAAAATAATGGGAGGGTGAATACTCTGAAAACGAACCATTTGACGAGAAAAATCTCGGGAAAGAAAATTGATGAAAGTTTTTGAAACTTTGGATTTGAGTTACACTTACATACTACATTGAAAATATAGCATCGGTCTAGATCATACAATTAATATTAATTATTCTGATAGTAAGACTTAATTTATTAGTGTTTCATTTATAAAAGTTTTAACCCCCAAAATTAACCTAGAAATATTTTATTAATGTGTTACACTTTAATAAAATTTCAGCTTTACTTTATTATATTAGTTCACGTCAAAATATAGTGTTATTATAATGCACTTAACTTAGTATTTAATCAATTTATTCTTATATAATTAAAACGTCATGTCCATGTACACAAAATTCATAACCGTGGGACAAAAAAACCCACGGACGTGATGTCCACAGACGTGACAAATTACATGTTTCATCCTTGTAAAACATGGTATGTTCATATTTGAAACATGAGTTTAAAAAATTAAGCTCTTTGTATCTAATGCTACACATAATTAAGTAAGAATAGACATTTGATTAGCTTACCTAAGTTCTTTCTTAGCCACAGACGTGATGCACCCATCTTGACCTTTCACTATATCTTAAGTTTAATGAACAAAATAAATGACTTAACAGCTAAAAACAAACCTATTTTTTAATTTTTCTATACAATATGGCTGCAAATGAAACTAAAATGTCATAGACACTGCGTTGTACTGCCACCTATTGAATTCAATACAAGTTTCGTTCATGTCCACGGACGTAACTGCAATCATTGGGGACAAGCATTTAATAGTCAGTAAAATAAATACAAATTTATAAATAAAGATAAAAATTGCATTAATATTTTCCCAAAATGTTCCTTTCTTTAATTCTCTAATTTAAAAAGTAAATTCATATCTCATTAGTTAGATATAAACTGCCAAACTCCATGGACATGACGCTGGGACACACCTAGGACTTGACATGTCACACGGTGTAGACTAAAAAACACAGCATTAATTCTATATTAAACATTTTTATGCTAAATTTGGCTAGTTTCATTTAAATTTCATTTCGAAAATTCAATAATTATTAATTATCGTTTGCAAAAATTAATCTATATTTTAAAAAATAAATATGTAATATTCCTCGCTTTTAAATAGAATGAAAATATTTCGTATCAACATACGAAGAATCTCGTAGTGAAATATATTTGACATCTTTTCAAACTGATCGATGTTGCAAAAATAAATTTATTTTAATTTATTGTCTAAAAGAAATCAAGTTTCTCGAGCGATTGTTGCGAATGGCAATGGTGATTTAATTCTAATAAAAAAAATGTCTTCCTATGCTTTTTAAATGAGCATTCAATTTTGCAGTTTTGTATATAATTGAAGTACTTCGAATTCGAATTCTTTTCTGAAATTTTCAAATTCTAATTTCGATGTACTGAATTTTTTGACATATCACACTTGTCCGCGGCATTTGTAGTTTGGGCTATGAAAGTGGGTGACGGACAGACAGACGGACTGTACGATTATAATACCTTTTACGTTATAAACGTATGTGGAAGCTAAAATATTAGAATAAAAACGAAAATCTTGTGTAATTCTTCCTGCTCGATACTCTATGAACTGTATTCTCATTTTTCCTTGTTACTTTGTTTATAAATGCCTATATTACTTATAAAACTGAAAAAAAAAATTGTTCGTTTTTTCGGAACCTTTCGCATAAAGAACAGTTAAGCAAAGTTACTTGAGGAGTAGAATGAATTTTCCATGACACTTTAATCTTAAAAAACTTTCTCGATTTAACTTCTTTTTTTTTGGAAATTTCTTTTAATAAAACTAAAATTGCGACCGACACGACAGAGCAAAAAGGGTGTGTTGTGGAATTGAATAAAATATATAAACCAGAAGTAAACTTTTATTTTCCAAATATTGGAATTTTTTAAACAGTCCGGGCATTTTCATTTTTATAAAAATGAGTGATGCCAAAACTTCAAAAGTTATAGGCAAAAAATTAGTATTTGAAAAATTTGAGTAAGTTTTTTGAAGATGTGTGAGACAATAAATAAACGACATTAACGAAAATTTAATCGAAATGAACTAACTTATATTTATATTTTTAATTTGTCTAACTACAAATGAAATTTTCAAAATACACCAATTGAATTTGTTTAAAATAGTGGATTGAAATTGGCCATTTAGCCAATTATGGAACTAAATAGAGTATTTTTAGCAGCGTATATAAGGTAATAAGAAAAATAAAATACAATTATCAAAGAAATTAGAACAAAACAATGTTTTTCTTATGCGAAAATAATGCTTGCAACAGTTACTGTTGCAAGCCCACTTATTTAAAACTCATTACAAGCTTTCTATTATTAGAATGGATGATTTTAAAACAAGGTAATCGAGGTAATTTATTCTTGTGGTCGAATGCTTTCTCCGATGCTTACCTTTATATAAGAATAATGATGTGATCCAAACCGTGTCGTACAATAACAATACCATAAATGGTGATCAGTTTGAGGTATAAACAACTTATTTTTGACACCTAAATTGCTTCTTTAAAGTAAATGCTTCTCCTCAGCAGTTAAAACATTTCTTGGAGCGGAACTATCGTAAAGTATGTTGACCGTGAATTGAGGAAGTCAGTTATTGATAATGCGTTACTTTGTAACAGTTACTTTTTTTTTCAGTAACGCCGGCAACGAAATTAGATTTTTCTGTAACTGATTTTCTGTAAAATAACTGTAATTATAAATTAGTTACTTTTAGAAAAACGACGTTCGTCTTAAACCTAAGGGGGAATGGGCGCGCTGGACCGCGGGTCTCCAAACTCAAGTGCCTCAGTGTTAATCCAATGGCAAAAAAAAACTATTTTCTCTGCCACATTTCTCCGGCTGTATTGAATATTTTTACAAACGGGTTCTTTTTAAATAATAAATGTAGATAACTTACAGGTCTCTATCTTCCCACTTTTTGAAAATGCTTCGAATATTTCGTGTAAAATTATGTTTTGAAAATTAAAAAAAATATTCGAACCCATTTCAAAAAGTGGAAAAGTCCAAAAGCGGATGTTCGGGACCTGTAAGTCGGCTACATTTATCACTTCAAAAAATCCGCTTGTAAAAATATTTAATACAACCGGAGAAATGTGGCAGAGAAAATATTTTTCTCGCCATTGGATTAACACTCCCCCGGTCCATCGCGCCTATTCCCCCTTAAGTAACTGTAGCAGAGTTTCATTTTTAAAGTAACCTTCCAATCCATGTAAATAATGTTAAAGTTTATATTTTTAGCTTGACTTTGGGTTTGCTTTTCATATACCAATATACCTTTTAGCCTTTTTTCATTTTTTTTTACTCGAAAGAATTTTTTTTATGGAAAAATAGGGATCTATATGCTGAAGATGCGCGTCTGTCATTCCATGCGAACGTTCATTCCCTTCCAAATTCATTTCCATCACTAAACTAAAAACTAAACTCCTCGGCACAACAACCCATTAGTGGTCGAAGGCCTGCCGTGCCCACTTCAGCTTTCGTGACCTAGAGCCCTGGGGTGCTAGGAATATGGCCCGGCAAGGTGGTCAGTCTCACGCGGAACCCTCAGTGTTTAGTTCCCAACATGCTTGGTACCCATTTCATCGACCCACTTAAGGGATGAAACGATGGGTCAACCTCGCCCAATCCGGGATTCGGTCCCCGAACCTGTGGCGTGGCAATGCGAAGCACTACCACTAAGCCACTGGGCCTCCATTTCCAGCACTAGAATCTTAAAAATTCTGATGTTGTAAAAACAATATAGCATCAGACTATGAAAACAGCGTATTTTGGCTTTTTAAAGCTTAAATTTCAAGTGAATGCTGTCCTCGGCGATTTTTTTTCTTCTATAAGGTGTATAAACCTTGTGTGGAATCCGTTATACGTGATGGTTACTGTTTTAATCCTATTTGTATTTCTATAAGAATATAAATATTTGAGTTAGCTATTTTAGTTGCTTTAGAACTTCTTGTTTCTTATGGGAAAAGAAAAATAAATGTTCCTCGATATAAAATATACAACTCGCTGTTGAGTATTTTTAACGACCAAAAATCCACCTAAGATCGTATTTAAACAAATCAGTCAAACCGTACAGTATTTCACTTCTTTGTTTAAGAAGGTAGTTAAATGCGGTATTTTGGATGAGTCAGTCCTTATTTTCACTTAGGTTGTGCGTTACGAATACCATAATAGACCATCCATGAAAAGAATTTTAAAAAAAGTAACTAACAGTGTTTTAAAAGCCGTTTTCAGAAGAAAAAACAATTAATACTGATAATAGAGCATGAAAAAATACTGATAGTTGAGCATGAAACTTATTTTCAGGTTCATTCTCTTATTTTCATGGTTAGTTTGAAATACCGTCACACTACAGAAGAAGTGGAACACAGGTATAGCCACGGCCTACTCAACTACTAAGGCCAAAGAAGCTCTCCCAAACACACTCGGGGACGGAATTTTTGACGTCATAGTTCCGAGTGACGTTGTTCCGAAGATGAAGATAATCTGTCTCGAAACCACTCGTTCACGGCTGACCACATTTTTATGGTTCCGAATGCGTCCGAACTATTGTTTCTCGATCTTCGGCACTCGGAACAGTGACGACAAAAATTCCGTCTACGCCTCATGTTTGGGAAAGCTTCTCTGGCCTTGTTATTGAAGTTGGCCGTGGTAAAGTGCGAAAAGTGCAACATTACACTATTGAGTTGTATGCCCATGCTCAAGTGCAAAGAGAATGTAAAATAAATTGTTTACTAAAATACTATAATGGTTGGTTGGTTGGTAGACATATATTTTTATGCTTGTGTGCTTGGTCACAAAGACCCGCTTATAAACCTTCGTCAAGAAGGACAGACACGACATACACACACATACAAGACTGATGCTGCCATCTATCGCCACCTCCACAATTTAGACATGTCCCTGAAGGGGAGGGAACTAGTCTCCAGGGACCTGTGCCCGTGGTAAACTGCGCCATGACCACCCACAGGACTTTCGGACCCAACACATTTAACGAGCACGTACTCCGCATATACTCGGTGGGTCTTCAAAGGTGTCGAGACTCGATCGCAGGACCTTCCGATCCCGAGACCGATATCTTAACCATTAGGCTCCCCACGGCCCATATACAATAATTAAATTATTACATTCATTTTAAAGTAATCTACATTTTTTAAGCTTTAGTATAGCTATTTATCCGAAGCATTGAAGAGCAGATGCTGAACTTTATTCGCGCTAGGTCTTCAACACAATTTTTATGTTAATCAAGCATTATTATTTGGCCGCAATACAATTTTATGTACTGTTGCAACACACTTGTAATAACTGCGAAAAACACAATTTTTTTATTACGTTAGTTTAGTTTGAATTATCGTCGCACTAGATCTACACGAGGTCTATTTTAGACGGGTGACGTCATTTAGAGCATAAGTCAAGTGACGAGCCGACACTTGAGTAGGCACCCAACGCAACCGTTAAGGGCGACCTCGTACGCAGCGTTGGGATTGGAAGCATATTAAAGTGCACTCCCTCTACTCGAGGTTGGACCCAACACATTTATTCGTTGGACATCTTTGGCTGCACCGGTCGATTATAAGTCGGTAGTTATTTTGGCGATGCCCAGCCCGAAACTTAATTTCAAGGTACAGCAGAGTATACATTATAATCACCAAAATGAACTTCGGCAGTAAGGTGTTAATGTCCTAAATTATTAACATGAAATATTAGCCCTTTTTTTCCAAGCCAAGAAAAATATAAAAATATCCTTAAAAGCGTCATCGTTATTTGTATTCTTAATCCATGTAAGACCATTAAATTTAATCACGCTACTAGATAAAAAAAAATGTAATAAAATCCATCAAAACTTTTCCAAAATTTAAGTTTGTAATTTCGTAAATGTACAAAAAACCTTTTAAGGAAATTAGTTTCTAACTAATCATATCTTATTTGTTTTGAAGAAAATAGGAGTACTTGTACTAATTTTCTTCTAGGCACTGGTATCTCCATATTATATATATGTTTCTTAATTAAGACATGTCATAATCTATTACTTTTCAAATAATAAATGAAATTAATGTCCTTAATGGTTTTCTTTTAATTTTCCCCTTCTTAATGCATTCGTCGTTTGTTGTTATGTCGTGTGCCTCCTGGCCATAGCCCGGAAGGCATCCGTTGGCACAAGTCTTTGAGTACCCGTGAGAGGGTGGATGTCTGACTTCTACTGTGAGGGAAGGTGAGGGGCAATTTTCAGCAGACAACCTGCACCCATGGTACTGGCTATGACCACCTACTGGACTTATGGAACCACATATTTAACGAGCTCGTTCTCAGCATGGACTCAAGACCAAAGAGTTCTATAATAGGGTAGAGGCTGAACCTGGCAACAGCACCATGGACCAACACGGAGACAATATAGGGTGGCATGTTGGGTTTGATGGCCGAATGGTTTGGATCGTAGGCCATAACGCTAGCAGTCCGCTCTCTGTAACTGGTTCGGGTTCGATTCCCGCCTTTGCCCGGTGTACTTCCTTTCTCAGTATCAAAATTATAAATTAACTAGCACTTTTGCCACTCTATTCGGGCCCCGTAGTGAGACATGGCTGCCGATGGCAGCTCAGTACGAGTCGTTCCTCTACCCTACTATAGAACTCTTTGCTCAAGACAACACAAATATCCATACCTTGTCCGGGATTCAAACCATTGCATGATCTATTAGGTGTAAAGTAACATATACTGTTATCTATTTACTTAAAAGCCTCGTTGTATCATTCACGTTCCATTATCCCAACTATTTTCAGTAATCAACGTTCCGAGACATCGCAAATCACTATTATATTCCATTGCTCGATCCATTTGCACCAAACAAAGTTTACACGCTTCTGAAAATCTCCATTACATTCCCTTGCTAATTATATTTCCCATTTAGTTTCACAGTCTCACAAATTCCTTCAAACACTCCAATGCTCCATTACATTACATTTCCCCACTGATGTTCACCAAAAAAACATTACAGCCTAACAATTGCTCCAATTCATTATATTTTTTCCATTCATTTTCACCATACAAAGTTACATTCCTTTGCAAGCTCCCCATTAGTTTCCAACTGTAAAAAAAAATACGTCACGTTTTTCAGCACGAATGCTGTATTCTAACAGGCACAAGGTGTGCTGTAAGTTTCAAGCACATGTGCATCAGTCAGGAGATCCAGTTTGAATTCCCGGTTGGTAGAAAAGAAATACACTGACCTGGTCATAGCAGGTTATGGCGTGGGCGCTTGAGCAATCTGAGAAAATACAGAAGAAGCTGTAATCAAAAACAGTGCTGCGAACATGCGGCAAATGTACTGTATTTTTACAGAAATTTTTAACAGTGCAATGATTGTCCCCGAACAAAGTTTTACCTCTTCTCAAGTGCTCTATTACATTCCATTACAGCTCCATTATATTCCATTTATCTGCATAGATTTAATACAAAGTTTCATTGCCTTACAAATGCTCCATTGCATTTCATTACTCCATTGTATTCTATTTCTATACATATATTTGACACAAAGTGTCATAACCTTACAAGAGCTCCATTGCATTTCAATACTCCATTTCATTTCAATACTCCATTTCATTTCAATACTCCATTTCATTTCAATACTCCATTTCATTTCAATACTCCATTTCATTTCAATGCTCCATTTCATTTCAATACTCCACTGCATTTCAATACTCCACTTCATTTCAATACTCCATTTCATTTCAATACTCCATTTCATTTCAATGCTCCATTTCATTTCAATACTCCACTGCATTTCAATACTCCACTGCCTTTCAATACTCCATTTCATTTCAATACTCCATTTCATTTCAATACTCCATTTCATTCAATTTGTCTACATATATTTGGTACAAAGTTTGATTGCCGTACCAACAAGATCTGGTCTTCCATAAGGAAATTGTAGGGGCCCCAAATGTTAGTGATTTTCATGTTAAATAGTATTGACCCTGAATCTTCAGTAAACTGTGCCATTTTGTGGCTTCGCATTATTTTACTAGGAAATAAAGCTATAAAATACACAAGTTTATCAAAATGAGTTTTAATTTTGATTAAAATATTAACCATTAGTCGAGCAATCATACACAAAAGTTTCCATACGGTGCCGCCCAAAATTTTCTGTTCCTCGAGTCCTGTTAATCTGGATCAGGCCTTGCTTACCAATTTACATTCCATTGTTCCATTACATTCTATTTGTCTATAAATATTTGGCACAAAGTGTCATAACCTTACAAGTGCTCCATTACATTTTACTAATCTATTGATTCTCATGAAAGAAAATAACATCGCCTACAGTAAAATTTCATATGGTTAAAAAAAATTATTCTCAATTTAGATACCGAGTGACTTGGAACTTTAATTAAGATTAACCAGTGATTTTCATGTTAAATTGTATTGACCCTGAATCTTGAGTGAACAGTGTCATTTTGTTTCTTCGCATTATTTTCAAAACTGAGAAATAAAGCATTAAAATACACAATTTCAGCAAAACGAGTTTTGATTTTGATTCAAACATTGACCATTATTCGAGCAATCGTACACAAAAGTTTCCTTACGGGGCCGCCAAAATTTTCTGTGCTCGAGTCCTGTTAGCCTGGATCAGGCCCTGCTTACCAATTTAATCTTCATTGTTCCATTACATTTTATTTATCTATATATTTTTGGCATTAAGTGTCATAACCTTACAAGTGCTCCATTACATTCCACTACTCCATTGACTCTCACGTAAGAAAGTTTCATCGCCTACGGTAAAATTTCATATAGTTAAAAAAATGATTCTCAATTTAGATACCGAGTGACTTGGAACTTCAATTAAGAATAAGCGGCATTAAAAATATTATTAGATAATGCATTAAAAAGCTCTTTGATTCTTCTTAAAGTTCAGAATGGGGCTTTTATATGAAATTCTTTTAAAAGGAGCCTTAGTTCAAAAATATTTTTTTTCGAGTATGGAGAAGAGAAAAAATTAAGAATATATATAAATACTTTTTATACCAAGCTGAGCATGAAGAAATTAATAATATTTTATGTGAAATAAAGGGGACCGTTGAACTTATGAACGGATAATATTCTTAATTAAATTTCGTTCTTTAATTTTTTTTATTAGTTTTCGACGTAGCTCGAAGCTGGATCTTTAATTATATTTATTTGCGAGGAATTTTAGGAAAATGTAAAAAGAGATAACCTTTAAAACGGAAATATAAATTTAAAGATCGGATACTATCATTATTTGAATTTTTCTAAAGGCTATTTTGAACTGTTCTGACCCGAACCTTTTTATTTTAGTTAATATCTTTAATGTATAATTTACAACGATAAAGTCCTGATTTCTGCAAACTTACTTTTAAAAAAATTCGTAAGATAATAATAGAGAAAGAACTACAACTGTTTTAGCCCCTTAAATAAGACCTGAAGTTTTTAATTTTGTTTTTCGTGTAACTTAATTTATCCTGCATAAATTGTTCAGTTCTATGGTCTTCATTTGTCTTAGTTATGAAACTTAAGCCAAAAGCTCATTTTCGCATAAATTTTCTGGACAATCATCGTTAATGGTTAAAAAAAAAGAAAAGTAGTTTAAAGAAAGGAAATAATAGTTATTTTTTCATCTAGTGTGATAAGTAAGGCTTTTTTAAACGAGTTGATTGAATTCACGAGTTTAAAAAAGCTATTTTTAACGTGTTGTCATACCCTATTTCTTATACTAACGTGCAAAAAAAGTATTTATTAATGTGGCATTTATTGATTGGCTTATTAATTATTTTGTTATCACGTCGTTCAATTGATTGAAGGGGATTATTTATATTAATGATTATTTTAAATCACGTGTAAAAAGTATTTCTTAGATTGGCATTAGAAATAAGACGCCAAATAAAGAATCACGTTCAAATAAAGAATTTTCCACCAATCACAAAGCCGCCGAATAAAATATCACGCACAAATAAAGAATTTTTCACCAATCATATGCTCTTATTTACTTTGTCGCACTAGTGCGTAAAAGTAACTTTGTAACACAATTTCGTTAAAAGCATCACTTTTGCCACGATTATTGATTTGAAAAGTTAGTTTTTTTTGCACGATATTATAAAAAAGTAGTTTAGTAGTTTAAGACTTTTTATTTAACTCTACAGTCACGAGTTTGTGAAAAATTCACACACAAAAAAAATCCTGTTGTATTACAGAAAATGTATGGCATCAAAGTTGGCAGAAAATGACCGTAATGCTACGGAAGAGATATGTTTGCAAAATATCCCCGTAACGAAGCAACACAGAAAATATTCGGGTTTAAAAGATAATATCTGTAAGACGAGTTACTTCAAAAAAATTTAACCCATCACCAAATGTAGCAATGTACCCGGTGTTACAGAAAAATTCAGTTCTCAACAAGTACAATCTGTCTCAGTGATTACATATTTTATCTGTTCACAGAGAAAATTATTATTTTAAAGTATTGAGGTGTAATTTTACAGCACATTTGTGTAGTTTATGAAAATAACTGAAATATTCTGTTCACTAATAGAATTCTTTTATAGTGTGCCACCTGAAACAATTTTATATTTAACCAGAGTTGCATTATTTCATATGTGTTGGTAAATTGTGTTTACGTAAAATGATATTCAGATTAATTTAGTATATTTGCCTTCTATTTATTATCAAATTAAAATAATAAATTATCCATTAATGAACAATTAAATTTTAAATATTTTAATTATTTCGTAAATTGTTTTAAAAATCACCTCATGGTTTATTTTTCGTAATTTAATGAAATTAAAAAAGTTTAAAAAATGTGATTTTTTGTGGAAATAAGAGTCCTATTATTCGTTTATACGTCTGTATCTCTCAAGCGACCATACTAATTATTCTAGTCATGATTCTTTACTTCTTATGTGCTTATATTGCAGATGGTTTATGACCTAAAAGTAACTTTTATAAAAATATGTAAAAGATCCCTTGAGTACCCATTTGGCTTGCATTATCTCGTCAAAATTAAATCTCGGCATACTTTAACATCCCCAGAGAGCTCAGATTCATTACAATCTGAGAGTCAAAATGGGTAGCGAGAGCCGCCTGGAAGGTGCCACAAAAAATTACTCTCAGTTCTGGGGAATATACCGAGTCTGCAAAGCCTTAACCACCAATAATGCAGCCCTGTTGAAAAATAAACTTTCATAAAAATAATCTTAACAACCTATACATGTTCTCCATTACAGGACCACCCACACCCTCTACACAGCTCTCTTCACTTATCTTCTCGTCCTATTCTGCGTGTTGCCATTCGCCGAATCCGGAATCCTGAAAATCCAAAACCATGGCCGCCACGACGAAGAAGCTGTCCAAACCCTTCTCGCAGTGGGTCTTATTGCTAAGGCCCTCTCCGACATGGAATCCAAGCAGCCCAAATGTCCCCCACAAGTGACCAAGGTCATCCATGTCCCTATGCACCACCACACCGAGAAGGTGTATGTGGTGAAAGAGAAAGATGAGGAAGGTGAGTGTTACGTAATACACATGGCGTTACTTAGAACCATAGATATCATAGTTAAGAGGGATTGTCAGTCCCATAGAGCTAATGCATTAGTTTTCTAATCACAACTTCCGCAAAAGTATTGCTTAAAGTAAAGCTTTGCCATGTTAGCCCTTTTTTTTTCCCAGGTATGAGAATCAACATATCATCGAAATGAAACAAATTTTGAAACGAAAATGTTATCTAGTTATTTAATTAAATATTATTGAAGTTTTTAAATGCCCAATTTATCCAGCAGATGGCGACACTATTTTAAAACTCTATCAATAAATAATTAAATAACTAGATGTTATTTTCTTTTCAATTTTGTTTTAAATTGATGTTATGATGATTCTCATTCCTGGTGAAAATGGGATAACATGGCAAAGCAATTCTTTTGCAAAAAATGTGGTTTCAAAACTAATGCATTATCTCTATGGGACTGACAGTCCCTCTTAAAGTATTAGATTGACAGATCACGAGACCTCCAATGCTAACAACGGGACGCGCATGGAGACCAGAATAAAAGGGCAAATGGGCCAGTGTTGCCACCACATTAAAGAGAAAAATACTACGAAAAAATACCGTTTAATTCTAAAATTACAAAAAAAAAATACCATCAAAATACTAGCTGCATTTTGGAATCTTTTTAGTGACTTTTTCTGACGCTTTTTTAGTATTTTTATGGTATTTTTTGTAATTTTGTAATTAAACGGTATTTTTTTCGTAGTATTTTTCTACTTAATGTGGTGGCAACACTGGCCCATTTGTCCTCTTATTCTGGTCTCCATGCGCGTCCCGTTGTTAGCATTGGAGGTCACGTGATCTGCCAATCTAATACTTTAACTATGATATCAACGCTTAGAACCCAACCCTAACTAACACCATCCAATTCTTAATTTCGGAAGCGAATGGTAAAACTGTTGGGCAACATTTAACCAATATATTATTTTTCTACAGGTGAAATACAACGAGATACAAAATTTAAATAATTCTTCTAAAAAAATGTCTTCTTTCATATGAAGAGTACAGGGCAAGAACCCCTTAATTAAATAGTAGTAAGTCTGCATCAAGTCTGCCTGGCGAAGATAGCTACACTCTTAAAACAAAAGAGTGAAATCCACTCCTATAGGGTGAGTGCATTTTCGGCACCGGAAAGGAGTGGAAATTAACTCAGACTGAGTTAAAACCGCTCGTTTTAAGAGTGTAGGACGTAGATTGTTTTCTTTTATTTCTTTTACCCACTCCGCAAAAAGAGTGAAATCCACTCCTATAGGGGAAGTGCATTTTCGGCACGGAAAGGAGTGGAAATTAACTCAGATTGAGTTAAAACCGCTCGTTTTAAGAGTGTAGGACGTAGATTGTTTCTTTTATTCTTTTACCCACTCCGCAAAAAGAGTGGAAACACTCTATAGTTGAAGTGCATTTCGGCACCGGAAAGGAGTGGAAATTAACTCAGACTGAGTTAAAACCGCTCGTTTGTTTTAAGAGTGTAGTCATCGCCTTAACTGGTGTGAAGAAACAAGTTTTGCCTTGGTTCTTATCACGAGGCGCACGAGTTTACTATCTCCATGATCGAGATTCACGCTAAACAAATAATCTGACGTTTGAACTGCGGAAGAAGAACCAAGGGAAAAACCGGTTTCCGATCGCCACTACTCACCGAGCTGATTTCAATACGGACAGATTCCCTATCTATGACGGTTTTTTTTCCCATGTACCCTTTTTTTTACAGTAATGAAAAAATATTTTTAAAAATCTCTTTGCCCTAAGAGTTAAAATAAATTTTTAAAGCATTTTAATCGCCATAGACTTACCATTGAGGAAGAGGCATTAATTTTGGAAAATTGCTCCCAAAAATTAACCTCCTTTTTAATTGCGTTCAAAATAAAACTATTTTTTATTTTAATAGCTAACTTTTGCATTCGAAAACATCAATACATCTTCCATTAGATGAAAAATGCTTAAGTTGCCGAACATCAGCAATATTTTTGAATCATTTACAGTTTAGAATGTATGTTGCTAAATGGCAACAGTATGCTCTAGACTCTAGAGGGCTATAAATTAATACATTTAATTCGTATCCAACCCCAACTAGACAATCCAATTCTTAATTTTTGAAGCGAATGGTAAAACCGTTGGGCAACAATTAACCGATCAGTTATTTTTCTACAGAGGAAATACAAAGAAATACAAAATTGAAATAATTCGTCTAAGAAAATGTCTTCTTTCATACGTGTCACTTACCCTTCTACTGTGAAATGTTTCACGTCGTGGATGGCAACAGCTCCACGGTTTGTTGTCATTTGCTTCCTGGAATTACTTTTGTTTTGGTATTCGAAAATGAGTTTTCTAAGAATATTTTACTTATTAAATTTTTCAAATGACAACTTTGCTGTGCTGTTGGTTGTTCAAAACATTTGTTAAAGAAAGCTTGCATAGAAAGAAAAGGGTTTTTTTTTTCTCATCTATATCGATCATTTTGAGAGTAGAACCGAATCAACCAATGAAATCGCAGTACTCAGAAAAATGAAAACAATAGCGTTACATCAAAAGAAACATTCCCATATTAAATAAAGCATGAGTTTAACTTGTCCTTCAACTAGTTTGCATAGAAAATAGAGATTTATGGGTCTAGTTGCAAAACTCACATTCTCCGAAGTATAACAATGATACAGTCTATGGCCCCTTCATTGGTGATTTCGTCCAATTGAATTTACCATTATCAAAAGTCGCCAGTGAACGGACCGGACCCTTTACCTTAGTTATACTTTGTAGAATGGGAGTTTTGCAACTAGACCCTTCGTAAAAGGGGCCCGGATGGCCGAGTGGTTTGGATCGCAGACCATTACGCTAGCAGTCTGCGCGCTGTAACGGGTGCGGGTTCGATTCCCGTCTTCGTCCTGGGTGTACTTCCTTTCTCTGTGACAGTAAAAATTCTTTATGCGTCTGTCTTACCTTGACGAAGGCTTATAAGCGGGTCTCTGATCAAGCACACAAGCCGGAATATATATGTACCTACCCAACTCTACCCTACCCTTCGTAAAAGTAATATAAACCAGAAAAATTACTCGTTTTAAGGGACGCATTACCCAAAATTTAGGGCTGCTCAGAAAATAATTAAACATGCTCGAATACTGTGAGCTAAGGATATTGCAAAAAAAGAAGGTATCCTTTATAATGGGGAAGGTTTATTGAAAGTGATATAGTGGTTTGGTAAAATGGTTTTGGAAATTTTATGTTGATTTTTTAAATTTTAATTTTTTCGGCTTTTAAGTAAATTAATTTAGAGCTCCAATTTTTTTTACATGTGTTGAAAATTATGCGTTCAACAAAAGTTGGTATGGGATAAGGTCTAGTGTGATTAGATTTTTTTTGAAAAATGATGAAGTTGAAAATTTAGAAAAAATCTTATTTTTTTAGCCATTTTTATACATAAAGCTGCATAACTATTTTTGTTTAACTGATAGCTCAATATCCATACCAACTTTTATTAACAGATGTTGTGGGAACATTTTTTAAAAAATTCCATTAAAAAATTCTTTAAATTGTAGGAGGAGTAGCATTTTGAAAAAAACGTTAAAATTTTTTATTTTTTAAATTTTTTGAAAAAACTTGCGTTTCAATTTCATCATTTTTTAGTATATATTTATTGAACGTTAGTTCTTTGTAAAAATAGTTTAATTTGAATTTGAATTCAAATAGTTTAATTTGAATGCTAGCGATAAAAATACTGGATTTAATTTTTTGGGTACCGCGTCCCCTTAAAAATCAAAACTAAAGCTTATAAATTCTACTCGTAACCTTTAAACTATTTCTCATTTGATACAAAATATTTCGAATGGTTAAATCATTTTGTAATTGAATCAAGTTTTTAAGCACATGTTGACACAAACAAGTAAATGAAAGTATAAAATAACATTACACACACTAATGCATCGTTCATTAAACTAATTATGATTTTTATTATTTCACCAAGCCCGAACGAGCTAATGAGACGTGAATCTTAATTATCATTGACGATGTAGTAATAAATTTTATTACCTCTTTTCTCTCCCACAAATTAATGTTTATTACACAAATAAACTACGTGTGCCTTCTGACACAAAATAAACGGTTACATTACAGAGGAGTAGGATGTAAATTTAATTATTTTTCCGGAATTTATGTTTTGGAATTTCTCTAAACCATTTTCTACGAATTAGGATGATTTTAAGGGTGAATGAACCCGATCGATCGTGGGTCTCCAAACCAAAGTGCCCCTGTGTTAATCCAATATATATATAATATATATATATATTATATATATATATATATATATATATATATATATATTATATATATATATATATATATATTGGATATACATATATATATATAATATATATATATATATATATATATATATATAATATATATATATATATATATATATATATATATATATATATATATATAATATATATATATATATATATATATATATATATATTATATATATATATATATATATATATATATATATATATATATATATATATATATATATATATATTATTATATATATATATTATATATATATTATATGTATATGTATATGTATATGTATATGTATATGTATATGTAATATATATTATATATATATATATATATATATATATATATATATATATATATATATATATATATATATATATATAAAAAAATATTTTCTAAGCCGCATTTCTCCGGCTGTATTGAATATTTTTACAAACGGTTTTTTTATATGATAAAGGTACTAGCTGACTTACGGGGCTCTATAATCCCACTTTTTTTTAAATGGGTTCGAATTTTTTTTATTTAATTTTCAATAAATAGTTTTGCATAAAATATTCGAACGAATTTCAAAAAGCGAGATTAAAGAGACCTGCCAAGTCAGCTACACTTATCATATAAAAAACTGTTTGTAAAAATATTCAATACAGCCGGAGAAATGTGGCTAAGAATATATATTTTACCATTTTATTAACACAGAAGCACTTTGGTTTAATTAAAGACCCGTGCTCAATTGGGCTCATTCGCAATTAAGGAGTTACAAAGTCGGGACGTGACCATCAGTAGGTTTTCTATGGGAAAACAAGAAAAAATTCCTATAGATTAACTATATGTAAATAGCAGGGTTCTGAAACGGTATAGCATAATGCAAATGTCTTTATTTAAAGTTTAAAACTAATATTACTATTCGATTTTGCGGTTAAACGCTAATCCATAAATTTAGTGACAGCACATGCTGCCACCGTGTTTACGGAGTAAACACGCCGCCAAATTTTTGGCGTTATGTTACAATACAAATTTGGAGGAAGATTGACGCTTCCTCTGATTTTGCGGTGTAACGCTAATCCATAAATACGGTGACAGTAAATACAATAAAACAAAATTGAAGAGCGTAGTGGAGGAAGTGCTATATGATACTTTTGAAAAATTGAGATTTTCGGGTCAATAAAGACATTTATTCCCTCCTTTAACGATAAAGAGATCTTCGGGTTAATAAAGACATTATTCCCTCCTTTAACGATAAAGAGATCTTCGGGTTAATAAAGACATTATTCCCTCCTTTAACGATAAAGAGATCTTCGGGTTAATAAAGACATTATTCCCTCCTTTAACGATAAAGAGATCTTCGGGTTAATAAAGACATTATTCCCTCCTTTAACGATAAAGAGATTTTCGGGTTAATAAAGACATTATTCCCTCCTTTAACGATAAAGAGATCTTCGGGTAATAAAGACATTATTCCCTCCTTTAACGATAAAGAGATTTTCGGGTAATAAAGACATTATTCCCTCCTTTAACGATAAAGAGATTTTCGGGTTAAATAAAGACATTATTCCTCCTTCATCTTTCTCTAAACGATATCATAAGAGATTTCGGGTTAATAAAGACATTATTCCCTCCTTTAACGATAAAGAGATCTTCGGGTTAATAAAGACATTATTCCCTCCTTTAACGATAAAGAGATCTTCGGGTTAATAAAGACATTATTCCTCTCCTTTAACGATAAAGAGATCTTCGGGTTAATAAAGACATTATTCCCTCCTTTAACGATAAAGAGATCTTCGGGTTAATAAAGACATTATTCCCTCCTTTAACGATAAAGAGATCTTCGGGTTAATAAAGACATTATTCCCTCCTTTAACGATAAAGATATTTTCGGGTTAATAAAGACATTATTCCCTCCTTTAACGATAAAGAGATCTTCGGGTTAATAAAGACATTATTCCCACCTTTAACGATAAAGAGATTTTCGGGTAAATAAAGACATTATTCCCTCCTTTAACGATAAAGAGATCTTCGGGTTAATAAAGACATTATTCCCTCCTTTAACTATAAAGAGATTTCGGGTTAATAAAGACATTATTCCCTCCTTTAACGATAAGAGATTTTTGGTTAATAAAGACATTATTCCCTCCTTTAACGATAAAGAGATTTTCGGGTTAATAAAGACATTATTCCCTCCTTTAACGATAAAGAGATTTTCGGGTTAATAAAGACATTATTCCTCCTTTAACGATAAAGAGATCTTCGGGTTAATAAAGACATTATTCCCTCCTTTAACGATAAAGAGATTTCGGGTTAATAAAGACATTATTCCCTCCTTTAACGATAAAGAGATTTTCGGGTAAATAAAGACATTATTCCCTCCTTTAACGATAAAAATTTTCCCCCTTTTTTATAAACTTTAACTGGGGTATATTTTTTACCGTTTGCAAAAAAAATTTTAACAGATCTGAGTGCAAACTAAAAACTTAAAAGCTCATTTTCTCGTTTTCACCTTCTTGTCTCAAATCACGTTCGTCCAAGAAGCTCTTCAGTTATGATATTTTACTTTGTAAACACAGCCAAAAAGAAATTCATATAATCAGATTAACTAAATACAAAACTAAATAATTTACTGGAACATTATTTACCTTCTACATAAAAGTATACAAAACAAAAAAGATTCTGAAGCTTACAAATTATTGTACGTTTCTGAAAACAAACTAATTAAGAGTGAAACTTTATTTTCAAAACATTTCCATCCATTAGTGTTAATAAAATAAATTATTTATCTACGATTTATGTTCGCATAATTAAATCATTTAAATGATAAAAATACAGAATAACAGCGATATATAAGAAGTTTGTTTACTAGACTAGCTAGTTTTAATTAAAATCGACGTTTTACAAGCAATTGTTTTGGGTTTCTTTTCTGCAAATCCTTTTAAAGCAATTACTCTTTCAAGCTAAGTTTGAGTAAATGTTTATTATTCGTAAGACGTAGAAAAAATATTTTGGAGTAAACGTTTGACTTCCAGACAAACAATTTTCATCGGCATAAAAAGGATAACTAATTACTTTCTAATCCAATTTAACGAAATTATCATAGTTACTTATTTAAAGTTTTCCACAAGATTTAAATTATTTTCACTGTAGACTAATGTGAAACACAAACACAGTGTACGTTTTTATGTAATGTCAATGTTTAGTTATTTCAAATAGTTGTTTTTGAAATTACCATACATGTTTACAATCATTATTCGCGCAATGTTATAATTTTCATGCTAGGTTTTAAGGAAAAATATTTTTTTTTCTCTAATGGAGCTGCAACATTGGTGGTCAAGCCTTTTGCAGACTCGGCATATTCCCCAAAACTGAGAGCCATTTTTTGTGGCACCATCTAGGCGACTCTCGCTACCAATTCTGACGCGCAGATTACAATAAATCTGAGCTCTCTGTGGATGTTAAAGTATGCCGAGATTTAATTTTGCCGAGAGAACCCAAGCCAAATGGGCCCTCCAGGGATCTTTTACATGCCACATAATCATATGACATGCGTGCCCAAGATTTTCTCATCCAGAAAATCCGACGACTCAGCCGAGGCTCGAACCCGCGATCTTGGGCTTACGAGGCGGACACATTTTACCTCTCAGCCACTGAGCCGCTTTAGGGGAAAATATGGTTTTTGGTAGCTGCAAATGGTTATGTGATGACACGTTTCACCATACATTCCGAATTCAATTGAACTATTTTTTCAGGTTTTGATTTACGAAATCTCAAAAATTGTTCAACTTGCCAAACAATACCAAAAAAATAGTTAAACGTTTCACTACGCAGCCGTTACAACTGCTAAGAATCATTTTTCTGGGAATTCCAAATGCGAAATTTTTAACTGTGTACAGAACCTTAGTACATACAACAACCGTAAAAATCATAACTCTTTTACATACGTTCAAAAACAACGGGTATTTTAGAGCAGCTTTTTAATGTATTTTAAGATAAAACTGTTTTACACGCATGCATTAAATATTATTTATTAATTGTAATTGAAGATGACAAAATATTTATAGGGATATATTTTTTTTTTCCTTTCAGCATGGGCATCTGAAAACAAGCACATATGGAAAAAACCAAGCATCATCACGTCGACAAAAGTTCTTTCCAAAAATACGCACATATAAATTTCACTTCACCTCAAAAATTTTGAAAAGATGTTGAAAATGTCAATGAACTCATTGGACTGCAATCAGTGGACTGTTTCCCAAATGGAATTGCTGTTTTTATGTCTTTACCTAGATTATGATTCATAAAATTTGAGTATAATATAAGTTTTAAAGCTTTCTCAGTTTTATTATAATATTTTTCTGACTTACTTGTTCTAAATCTAAAAGAAATTAACGTATATTTTTTAAAGTTTGAAAAGTTATCATAAATTTACGATTTTAACTTCATTGCATTCTTCTCTGATGCATTTCGTTATATTATTCATAAATTATTCTTAAACTTGAATGAAACAATGCTTCTAAACAAATCAAAGTAACTTTTTGGTCTCGTTTATGAATTTAAAATATCTATTAATGGATGAGGAACAGTTTTGAAAATCAAAAAAGTTCAAATTGATATCATTTAATTGAAAACTATTAGTTGTTATTCAATTTCTGTGCCCATACTATTTTCTTGGTATTTTAAATACGAAATCACTAATTAAAAAAATATTACAAATTTGAGTTGCATGGCATTTAGATAAATATGAAGTTTTTTTTGTATATTTAAGCGTCTATTTACTTTTGTTTCTTTTGAAGATTTTTATGTTATTAAACAATTGCAGATGAATATATTTTACCAGATGTATGTTTTGTTTTATAAGAATGTTTATGTTTCAAATATAAATAAGACTGGTTCTTGTGTTATATATCGATTTCTTGGTCTTTTGTGTGTGCCATTGTATAATAAAATTTTATATTTCTGGAAGTAACTTTTCTTATCATACGCCTAATTAATTTCTAACTTCACAAACAAAACTTATAGTAGGGCAGGCCGGATTTAAAGATTTGCCGCATGTAGGCTACGATTGATTTGCCGCCCCTGTCACAATATTCTCCCCCTTCGGGGAAAGGTAGCTGATTAGCTGCAAAATAGGGTGGTATGTGCTGTTTAAAATATATACACATATTAGAATCATCTATGTACCTTTACAGGCTAAATCGAATGCGAAATAGGCGATTTTTTTAAACTGTTCGACTATTTTTCTTTCAACTTCGAAATCCGGGAGGAGGGGTGCAATTGCCCTCGCAGCTACCATGTTTGCTACGAAATATTAGTATTATATATACATTTACGGTTTACGCATTAATGTAAATTATTGGTTTTCTTTCTTAAAAATATTCGTATCTTTATAATAATATTTTTATAATAATATTTTTATGCAGAGTGCTGCTTTAATTGGTCGTAAAATTTGCCGCCCCAAAAAATCAGCAGCTCTAGACTACAGCCTACTTAGCCTATTTAGAAATCCGGCCCTGATGTCCGGGCAATTAGATTCTCCCTTGTAGAACAGTTATCCCGTACACTTAAAAATAGAAGAACAATACAAAGTTTTACTGTCAAATAACCATGGTTACATAGTAATATAAGCAACACGCCACACAAAAACACAATTAAAACATATTTATTAATCAATTTTGACAGATTCAGATGAAATATACCACAAGAATAAGAAAACTACTACAAAGGAACTTATAGAACATTCTGTCGAACCACGGAATCCAACGATCTCCTCCTTCGTCCCAGATTGTTCTGTTGGATGAGGGACACCACAACACCGGCTGCCAGCAATTCCGCAATTCCCCCTTGGAACCCGTCGTGGTGGGGCATGGCTTCTGTACCACTGTGTTTAAGTTGTCGAAAGCTTTTAAATTATTATACTTACAGAGGCATCTTTTGCTTGAATTTGAAAAAAAAACCCTTTTTTATCCTTTTCTCTTTTCTTTAGTAACATTGAGTTCATCTTTAGTAACATTGAGTCATTATTATATATATATAAGTTCTATATAGCAATTGGAAACTTACATTTTAACAGTGATTTTTATGGCTTTTGATGTAGAATAATTTTTTTGTGTACTTCAAAAAAATAATTTTTAAGAGAAGTTAATATTTTTAAATGAAAATTTTAGTACTAGAATGCTCAGAGACGATCAATGAGATCATTCGTAGTAAAACAGTTTTATACTGTTCAGCAAAAAATGGAAGGACAACACATAACTTTAGTGTCAAAATAATTTAATTACGTAACAATACAATCAACAAACCACATTTATTGTTTAAAAACATCAACTTTTACAAATGAAAATATACGACAACAATGAGAAAACTACAACAAAGAACTTATAGAACAGTCTGTCGAAGCACAGAATCCAACGATCTCCTCCTTCGTCCCAGATTGTTCTATTGGATGAGGGACACCACGGCAGGCGCGTAGCCAGCATGGGGCTGAGGGGGCTGCAGCCCCCCCTCCCCCCGAAATTTTTACGAAACTTTTTTTTTTTAATTTTTATATTACATTTCCTATGAATGAAAATAAATATCTCTGAAAATGCCTAAGGAAAATGCCAACCCCGACCCCCTTCAGTATTGAACAATTCAAACCTTAAGCAAAAGAAGCACATGCATACCAATGGTACACTGTTTGAATGACTGCTGGCGACGGTGCGACGGGTATTCACAGTGGACACGGACACACCCCAGAGTATTTTCTCGGCTTTGTTCCTATAAAAGACTTAACTGGTACAGGTCTTACTGCAACTATATTGGAAACACTAATAAAACTTGGCTTTGATTTAAGCAAACTGCGTGGACAAGGCTACGACGGTGCATCCAACATGCGTGGTGAATTTCGAGGAGTCCAGGCTTTAGTCAAGGATAAATTCCCCAAAGCTCTATACACACATTGCGTTTCCCATTCTTTAAATCTCTGTGTATCGGACTCAACTAAAATTCAAGGCATCCGAAATGCACTTGGAGTAATTTCAGAAGTGTGCAATTTTTTTCATAGGTCGGCTAAACGAAGTACTATTCTTGCCGATAAAATAAAAGAGTTGAAACCGAAAGCAAAACAAACAAAACTGAAAACACTCTGTGAAACTCGTTGGGTCGCGCGAAACGATGCAGTTCTAATGTTTAAAGAATTCATTGATCTTATAATAGCTGCATTAGAGCAAATTGAGAGCCTTGCTGCAGACGATTCTTCAAAAACGACCGACATTCTTTTGCAAAGCGTTTGTAACTTTCCTTTTATCATATCTATATGCGTCGCAAGTAAACTTCTTGGTTACACAGTTAACTTATCCGAATATCTCCAAAGTTGCCATATTGATCTGGCACATGCCCTAGATGAAGTTTCTGAAATACACAGCATGCTACAAGAAGTTAGAGAGGGGAACGAAATTAAGTTTCAACACCTTTTTATAGAAGCTGAAAACATAGCAAAGTGTAACGACATACAAGTGATAACCCCAAGAATTTGGGGAAGACAGAAAAACAGACCGTACACAAAACACCTCAAGATTATTACAGAGTGACTCTATTCCTACCTTATTTGGACGATTTAATGTCTTTAACTGAACGTGTTTTGCCACACCGCATGACAATACGTGCACTTAGCAATTTTATTCCCAAAAACGCAATTAACAAAAACTTTGAAGATATACAAGAAGCCATTTTATTTTATGAAGATGATATACACACCTATCGACATGAATTTGAGGCTGAATGGGATCTGTGGAAAAAGAAGTGGATGTCAGCTGAAATTCTTCCATGTACAGCAATTGGCTCACTCTACGCTAATATTTCATTTCCTAATATTTTATTCCTAATATCTTCCCTAATATTTACATTTTAATAAAAATATTGTACATACTACCAGTTTCAGCTGCAACTGCCAAAAGAAATTTTTCTACACTGAAGCGGTTAAAAACCTACCTAAGGAGTACTACCAACGAACAGAGATTAACTGGACTAGCTTTGCTAAATGTACATAGAAAAATCAATATTCCTGATGACATTGTAATAAACAAATTTATCTGTAAAAATAGAAAATCAAACGTTAATTTATAAAACAATTGCAATGAATACTATTTATTCAACTTTTAGTTTGAAGGTCTCAGCCCCCCCCCCCCCCCCCGCCGAAAAAAATCCTGGCTGCGCCCCTGCACCACGATACCGGCTGCCAGCAATTCCGCAATTCCCCCTTGGAACCCGTGGTGGTAGGGCATGGCTTCTGTACCACTGTGGTCAAGTTGTAGAAACATTTTGAATTATTATGCTTACAGCGGCATCTTTCGCTTAAATTTGAAAAGAAAACTTTTAAGCTTTTCTCCTTTTTTTAGTAAAATTGATCTTATATTTATTGTCATTCTTAGTTTTATATAGCTAGTTGAAACAAACAAAGGAACTCGTGCAACAATAGGTGGAACCACAAAACACAATTAAAACATATTTATTTTTTTAAACTCTATATGTTTTACAATTCCAAATAAAATATACCACGAAAAAGAGAAAACTACAACAAACTTCAAACGACTTATAGAACATTCTGTCGAATCACGGAATCCAACGATCTCCTCCTTCGTCCCAGATTTCTGTTGGATGAGGCCACAGATACGGCTGACCAGCAATTCCGCTTGAACCGTGGTGGTGGCATGCTTCTGTACCACTGTTTAAGTTGTCGAAAGCTTTAAATATTATACTACAGAGCATCTTTGCTTAAATTTTGAAAAAAACCTTTTTATCTTTTCTCTTTTCTTTAGTAACTTTGATTCATCTTAGTAACATTGAGTCATTATATATATATAAGTTCATATACAATTGGAAACTTACATTTTAACATGATTTTAGGCTTCTGATGTAGAATAATTTTTTGTGTACTTCAAAAAATAATTTTTAAGAGAAGTTAATATTTTTAAATGAAAATTTTAGTACTGGAATGCTCAGAGACGATCAATGAATCATCGTAGTAAAAAGTTTATACTGTTCAGCAAAAAATGGAAGGACAACACATAACTTAGTGTCAAAATAATTTAATTACGTAACAATACAATAAACAAACCAATTTATTTTTAAAAACATCAACTTTTACAAATAAAATATACGAACATGAGAAACCACAACAAAGAACTTATAGAACTACAACAAACTTCAAACGACTTATAGAACATTCTGTCGAATCACGGAATCCAACGATCTCCTCCTTCGTCCCAGATTGTTCTGTTGGATGAGGGCCACCACGATACCGGCTGCCAGCAATTCCGCAATGCCGCCTTGGAACCCGTGGTGGTGGGGCATGGCTTCTGTACCGGGTGTGGCCGCTAGGGTTAGGAGCATGGTGATCATGACCGTAGCGATGAGAAAACGACTGCCCAAGTGTTGCATGGTGATCTGGAACGAGAAGAGGTTTATTGTTTAGTTTAGTTTGAATCCTCGTCGCACTAGAGACTGGCATCGTATGTTAGAACCACAGTCAAATGACGAGCCGACACCTGAGTAGGCACCCAACGCAACCGTTAAGGGCGACATCGTACGCAGCGTTAGGACTTTGAAGGATATTTAACGTGCACTCCCTCTATACGGGGTATTATTCGTCGGACATTTTGGGCTGCACGGTCCGTTTATAGGTCGGCAGTTATTTTGGCGATGCCCGGACCCGAACCTGGGACCTTTCGCATGCTAGGCGAATGCCTAACCGACTGGGCTCCCCAGCCCACAGAATTATTGTAAACTGTAACAAAATTCAATCTCAAATTTCAATTCAATCTCTTCTAAAATTTAATCTCAAATGTTTGTAGCTGCTTCAGTAACCCATAGTCTACCAAAAGGATCCCCGAGGTGGAGATGAGTTACTTCGGCTTTTATACTACTGTTTTCGTTGTTGTCCAGAATACTGGTAAGAACGCATTGGTAAATCAGCGCCATCTAGATTTGGATAATAAATCAGCGCCATCTGATGGTTGAAGAGGTTGCGCGTGTGGTAAACCTTTACGTTCTTAGACTTTCCCTTACAAATTAAGAAACAATCCAACATTAAACATGGTCAACTTCAATAACAAGGCCAGAGAAGCTTTCCGAAACGTGAGCGTAGACGGAATTTTTGACGTCACTGTTCCGAGTGCCGAAGATCGAGAAACTAGTTCGGACGCATTCGCAACCCTACAAATGTGGTCAGGCGTGAACGAGTGGTTCCGAACAGGTTTCGAGACAGGATGTCTTCATCTTCGGAACTATGACGTCAAAATTTCCAACCCCGAGCGTGTTTGGGAGAGCTTCTTTGGCCTTAGTAGTAAAGTAGGCCGTGCATTAAGCCAGTAACTTCCTTAGACTGCAAAAAAAAATCAATTTGGATACAACAACAAAAATTGCAAAGAATGGCACTCGAGACTATCGTGAAGAACTATGTGAATGGGCTATCGTGAGCAATATTTTTACCACTAATGTCCCTAGAATATATCAGTAAGTCTTTATCTAAAAATTGTCTCGGGATCGGAAGGTCCTGTGATCGAGTCCCGGTACCACTGAAGACCTACCGAGTATATGCGGAGTACGTGCTCGTTAAATCTGTTGGGTCCGAAAGTCCTCTAAGTTCCCATACCAAATCAATACCTCTGGGGGTGACAAGCCAATTCTGGGGATCCTCTTGTTGGCCTCTGTCTCTAAAAATTAGAGGGATCCACTTATGTGTGTGTGTTGTCTGTTGTGTCTGTCTTACTTGACGAAGGTTTATAAGCGGTTCGCTGACCAAGCACACAAACCTGAATATATATGTCTACCAACCAACCAACCAATCTAAATATTTCGAAGCAATCCCACATAAAGGTCATTTCCAAAACAAGGGGTAGAAATCATTTCTTCATCCTTCCTTGACTTTAAATTATGTTTCCAATAAAATGCTTCTAAGTCATTCAATATAATGTTTTGAGGCAGAAGAACAATAAAAAAAATTCGAACGGCTAAATTAATCTTTGCAAAACTCTATCCCAAACTCTGAAATGTCCACTCCGTGAACTATCGCCAAGAAAATTTCATTAAATGTAGAACTACATTAGGCGCTTTAAGAATTATTTACAGTATTTTTTTTTTAAAAAAACCTACATTATTGGCAATTTAAGAATTATAAGTGAAAGAAGAAAAATTAATTTTGTTTGTTTAATTTTTTTTTAATTATCCCTCATAAAATGTGTTCACTCGGTAGATATCAGTTTTTAATGCTCGAAAATAAAATTAAGTCATCAGACTAACTTCAAAGAAAGATGAGGAAGCCATCGTGCTTTTAATTTAAATGTAGATAACTGTTCAATTACTTCAGTGTTGCTGTAAAAAATTGTGTCTGTAATATCATCATTTATAATACTTGTCCACTCCGTGGATTGAATTATTTATGTAACTATACTTTTTTAACTCTTTTTATTACTATTACAACCTTCATTTATGTGGTTAGTCTATTTTTACACTGATCTCAGTGTTTTTCTATCAGCTAAGGGGGCTGGGGAGCCCAGTCGGTTAGGCATTCGCCTAGCATGCGGAAGGTTCCAGGTTCGGGTCCGGGCATCGCCAAAATAACTGTCGATCTATAAACGGCCTGTGCAGCCAAAAATGTCCGACCAATAATATCCCGTGTGGAGGGAGTGAAAGTTAAACATCCTTCAAAGTCCTAACGCTGCGTACGATGTCGCCCTTAACGGTTGCGTTGGGTACCTACTCAGGTGTCGGCTCGTCACTTGACTGTGGTTCTAAAATACGACGCCCGTCGCCAATAACCCTCGTGTAGCTCTAGTGCGACGATAATTTAAACTAAACTAAACTAAATCTTTCAGCTAAGCCATTTGAGCTCCGTGAATGTTATCGTATATTTAGTTTACACACTAATTATTAAAATCCGCAATTACTCGTTAAAAATAGACTAATGAAATTGTTCATGAAGTATTTTACAAAAGTATAAGAAAATAGCACTTATGGTTTTTTTTTTTTTAAAGATTTTTCATTTTTTAAAGAATTTTTTTTGTTGCCAAATTTGCTCTGATTTTCTGCCCTATTTAAATTGGCAATGACCCATAAAGTCAGTAGCTTTTCCTAAAATATCAAAAATATTCCTTTAAATGCAAAAACCGGGATGGCGCCACTATTCTTTTTACATTTTGGTCAACTACTTACTGCTTGAAGTGGTATTTTTCAGATTGGATCTACCTAACTTCAGAATAATTCGTTAAACAACTTTAGAACTGCGCCCAGCCCTGGATGCTTATCGACAATGATGCATGATATTAAATTGTCCAAAAGAACGCATGTTAAATGAATTTACTTATGTTTCTGAGGAAAACCAGGAAACCGAAAATATTTATACCAGAACACATAAAATATTTTAAAACCTAATTTATTTAAGTTCAAATTAAACTAAAAGTGTACATAGTACATTAATTTTGATCACTTCCCGGAATTTGTTACCCTACAACGAAATTTCCTATATATTTTTTAATATCTTTCAGTTTTTATTGAATTGGACCGTTTCCGATGATGTAACGCTCTTGTTTTCATTTGTATCTGTACGGGATTTCATTTGTTGCTTCGGTTTCACTCTCAAACTGATCAATATGAGTGAAAAGTTTTTTTTCTTTCTATGCAAGCTTTCTTTAACAAATGTTTTGAATAACCAACAGCACAGCAAGAAGTTGGCATTTAAAAAATTTAATAAGTAAAATATTCTTTAAAAACTCATTTTCGAATAACAAAGCATAATTAATTCCCGGCAACAAATTAAAACAAACCGTTGGAGCTGTTGCCACGACGTGAAACAACCCCATTGTGACATACTCAGTGTTTCCACTTTGAGGGATTTTATCCCTTTTAAGGGATATTTTGGCCTCTTGAGGGATGAAAAAGGGATTGAGGGATATTAAGGGATAAATCGGGTTTGAAAGAGAAAAATGAGTCAAACTGGGGATATTTTTAAAAAAAAACTGCCACTTTGTTCAAAAATGGTTAGTTTTGAACAAAACTGAAAGTGCAATGTTTCTGTCGCCAAAGATTTGGCGGATTTCTAGAGGGCGATAAATACTTTTTGTGGTTATATGGCATTTTCTGGCGAAATGCAGTGTTGGTAGGTGTTGCGCGCATGGGAATTTTTTTTTGGAATGTTATTTTTTCGTCATTTCATAGAGTTTGTTGCTAGTAGGTTTTGCTATTGAACTTTATTATTATGGAGGGTGCGCGTTGGAATTGAGAATTTTTTAGAGCGTTTGGAGAGCGTGACATCATAAGAAATATTCCCATTGGCGTAAAGAATTCAAAAGAAGAATACGAGGCAAAAGGTTGCTAATTTGGCGGCTGAGGGATAAAAAGGGATTTTTTGGTTCCTTGGAAGGGATTTTTAATATTTTGGAGTGGAAACACTGGACATACTCCGAATAGAACTCCTGAAACTCTACACTAGAGACATGCTACAATATTGCTTTTAAGAAAGAAGACATTTGCAGAAAGCATCTGCGAAAATAATGTACTCTACCACATGAAAACGGCTTTATTATTTTAAAACTTTCAAGAACATTTAAAATGGAACTAAAGTGAAATACAAATAACATTCCCTGAGTTTAATATTTTATACCTACTGTAACTGAGCTATTAGTTCAACGCAAAAATAAACTCAGCAACATTTCACTAAACTGGCTTTACTTGGCATTTTAAAGATACATAGTTGATAAACGTAATATTATTCAAAACAAAACATCACTCAAAACGACACAAAAGAAACGTCTATATTTTGGAATATCTCTAGTCTTTTCGAATGAAAAGTTCGCGGGGGGGGGGGGGGGAAACGCTTCTTCTTCTATCGCGCGTCGCCGCGATTATTAGCGTGAAATCGCTGTCTTGGCGAGCCGATAGTCTGTTACACTACTCACTTCTTAGTAGTCTGATAATAATTTATAAGTAGAACAGAAAGTTACCAAAAAAAACCAAATCTGTGAATTAACAACTAGCAGAACAATAGCAAAAACCTTAACTAGACTGAGAACTGGACATCTGGGGGGAATGAAAATCCAGCCAGACGGCTCCAGAAAGTACCCCACCTGCAAAATCTGCCTCGACATAGAACTAAGCCCAACACACATTTTCTCATGTCCAGCCATCCTTGCAAAAATGCAACAGATTAGTGACTCTCCGCTAGATGACCTTTATTCCCAAAACTGCCTTCAGATTGTTGAGGCTGTGTGGAACACACACGGTCACATCTAATACCTCAACCTATCCATAGACAAGACGACAACAACAACAACAACAGAAAGTTATCTTTGCTACATTTCCTGGTTTCCAGCTTTCGTAGCTGGATTTTTAAAGGGAAGTTTTATTTCGTTTCGAAAGTGTGTTCAAATTTATGTAAAATAGACGACCTTGCTGTACTCTCAACCAAACGTATTTTTGTTAATTTTTCAATGGTCGCTGTTCTACCTCAACACTTTTTTTAGTAGGGTAGGGTAGGATAGGGACATATATATTCCGGCTGTGTGCTTGATCAGAGACCCGCTTATAAGCCTTCGTCATGTATACAGACACAGAAAGAATTTTTACTTTCACAGAGAAAGGAAGTACACCCAGGACGAAGGCGGGAATCGAACCCGCACCCGTTACAGCGCGCATACTGCTAGCATAATGGTCCAAACCACTCGGCCATCCGGGCCCCCCTTTTTTTAGTCCTTGCATATGCATTTATGGATATAAGTTTGCAAATACGACAAAAATCCAAGCAAGAGCGCTTATGGATTGATGAGAAAATGTCTGCCTCCTCTTCACCTGTTACCTCGAACTCTTTGATGTTTTGTTTTATTTGTATTGTTAGTTGTTTCCCTTGTTCGTTTTGTTGTTTATGTTTATATTCTTAATCACGTTCACTTTGTTGTCGACGATGAGATCTTTATATTTCTTGGTGTAATTTCCCAAATAAAGCCATAAGTTACAACAACAACGGCAAAAATCCAAATGAAAAACCCTAACTAAATTTATAAAATGCAAATAGATCTTTTTTGAGCTTCAATGAACAAGTGTGGTATGGTCCTTTTTACAGCACCACACAAAAACTTTTGTTCAAACAGAATACGTGGAACACAAGTTATGGTTTTAAAAATTCAACTTTACAATATTGTGTTGTATGTCCATGCTCAAGTGAAAAAATAATCTAAAATAAATTGTTTACTAAAATACTATAATAAAATTATGAATTTCATTTTATAGTAATCTATATTGTTTAAGCTTTAGGTATAACTATTTATCCAAAACATATTATAGAGCAGATACTGAACTACATGCGCACTGCGCCTTCAACCCAATTTTTGTGCTAACCAAGCATTATTATTTGGTCACAATACAATTTTATGTATTGCTTCAACTCTACTTGTTATAACTGAGAAAAACACATATTCTTGTAGTGTAAGTCAACATAAGGCTAAATCCATGCGAAATTATATTTTCTGTAGTGTAAGTCACATGTGTAAAAAGTGATTATCACTACAACTTTTAACATTAAATGAAAAAAAAAATCGTAGAATAGCTGATCTACACTTATTAAAACTAAATAATGTAATGTGCTTTATTTAATTTGATTTATTTTTCAAATTTAAAAAGCTTTTAATCTCCTCTTAAATTGTGACTTATACTAAAGTTACATGGAATTAATTGCCCATAAGTTTTTTCTGGGTTATGAAAAATATAGAAACAAAGTATCAAAGAAAACTTTCCCGTAATCCCTTACCATCAATTGAAAGACGAACTGAGACATGACATCTTACAAGCTTATCCCTTTAGAGACTATCCTGGGGCACGTAATTGACGTTAAGTAATCGTATTACGTTCATGTAATCCAATGCTAAAAGACACATTTCCTAGCAATTTATTGTCTTTTATATTCTCTCTCGTCTTGCTCGGATAGGCATTCGATTAATTGACTGTTCGACCTTCTCGCCTTGGGGGTCAACGATCAAAAGCATTCATCATCTGTTTTAACCCTCCGAGTTATCTACATTTATCATTACCGTTTGTAAAAATATTCAATACAGCCGGAGAATTGTGGCAGAGAAAATAGTTTTTTCGCCATTAGATTAACACTGATGCACTTGAGTTTGGAGACCCGTGGTCCAGCGCGCCTATCCCCCTTAAAACTCCGAGCGGCAGACTGGCCTTTTTCTGTATTTTGTGCATCAGTCTTTCTTACACAAGAACGTTAAATTTTAAAATTTTAAAAATAAAAAAAAATTATTTATAATGAACTTTTTTCATTTGATAATTATTTTAAGACCATCTCTTCAAAAATACAACTAATTCCAATTTTTTTTAAACAAATACAGTAACCCTCGCTATATCGCGCCTCGTTAAATCGCGCATTCGGATATATCGCGCCTTGTATCATGTCTCCCAATCCCCCAATCCCCCCCTGGTTTTTTTTTTAAATCAATATGTACTTTCCTTAAAATCGATTCTAATATTTTGTTGGATAAATTCATCTAATATTGGTGAGATGCAGTTAATAAACTTTCGTTCGTTGATATTTGCCTGGAACCAGGTTTTACGAGAAAAATTAAAGCAGCTAACTTTATATGAATTATTTACAAGAAAATGCTTGAAATGTTATAGTATTACCTGTGCAATAATGTGTGTACTGATTATATTAACTAATACTAAGTCCTTTCTAAATTTTTGCTTCTTTTTTTTAGAGATTTAGTTTTATATTTCAAATACATACTGTGTGCTTTAGTTTAAAAACTTTGTTTTGAGCATAAATACATCAAAAGTATTCTATTTATCCAGTCGCTCGTTATATCGCGCATTCGGTTATATCGCGGTTTTTTGTTTATTTCCCGGGAAGTGCGATATAACGAGGGTTTGCTATAATTTAAATTTTAGGCAGGAAAAACAACCATACATTTCTGCCCATTTCCAGGCCGTAGGGGGGTAGGGTACATATATACTCCGGCTTGTGTGCTTGATCAGAGACCCGCTTATAAGCCTTCGTCAAGTAAGACAGACACAGAAAGAATTTTTACTGTCACAGAGAAAGGAAGTACACCCAGGGCGAAGGCGGTAATCTAACCCGCACCAATTACAGCGCGCAGACTGCTAGCTTAATGGTCCAAACCACTCGGCCATCCGGGCCCCATTTCCAGGCCGTTCGGAAGGTTAATAGTATTTCAAAATGACTTTTATTCAAAGTGTTTATGCAAATAAAAACAAAATAAAATAGCAATATCACTTTCGTTCATGGTAAAATAACATTATTTATAAATAATAAATCAAGGCAGACCACAATAATTGAGCGACAAAGCAGGTTTGTGGTTCAGTTTTTAACAAAACTTTACTGTAATAAAACTTTTAATTACACTAAAATGTTAAGCTTTTGACCAAATTTTCACGTACGGGGACCGTAATAGAAATCATTTCATATCTTCATTTTGCATTTTATTCAATACCAACTGCACTATTGTATACGTGAATCGTTCAAGCTTCTCAAAAATATCAATACCTAATCATATCACAAGCTTTTAACCACAAAGACTTAAAATTGTTTTTTTGTAGAAAAATTCCCAGCTCTCTTTTCATTTTGTATTTTTAAATTTATTTTCAACTAAGTACCCCGTTCTGCCCCCGAGTTCCCCGCAGGGTAATATTTGAAATCTGTAAAAATTATTTTTGTATAATTTACAGTCCCTGGACAAATTAGTAGACGCACTGCAAGATTTCATGTAAAATACACATGACCATTTTGATAATACAGTGGTTTTGTACAACAATGGTCATTCTCCAACAATTCTTTTAAATAAAAATCAATAATATTGTAGTTTAAATATACCATTATTGCATAAAAACTCTTAAGAAACATAAACTTACTTTAAAAAAAATACAGTGAGTCTAATAATATGTCCAGGGACTGTATTACTCTTAATTTTTTTATTTATACAACAAAAATAGTAGACTTAATGAAACAAATTCTTTAACATATTGATACATTCCATAATCAATGATCAAAAGAATTCAAACTGTTTCAAAATAATTTTCATTCCAAATTTTTGTTTAAATCTAAACAAAATAAAGTACTAATAATAATTTCTTCAAAAGTAAATTAATAAAATTTTAATTAGAACCGACCACAATTTTAATAACTCGATCAATAATTTTAATAATAATCGTAAAAAAAAGTAAAGTTTAATCGATTCTTGTGCAAAAAAAAATCTAAAGAATTAAATCCATACCTTTTAAGTGCACCTTTCTGAGGAGGGAAATACTACTACCAACTGAGAGAACAACGAATGGAATGGTACCCCAAACAACAGATAAGGTTTTTATACAAATTGAAACAAACGTTAGTCTTGATCTTTGATTGGTTTTCTTCCTTCCGATATGATCATGTTCCCTGTCACCCCACTTCCTTTTTTCCGCGCTTTAAAGGAAATAGAACATTTTCGTTAAGTCTCGTGAAACAATTTGGAATAAAGGAAATGATTTTAAAAAATTAGTGTTCTTTGTTTCCGTTGTTTTAATGTTTTATTGCAAATTGATTTTCTTAAAATACATCGCAAGACCCTTTAACGTAATTTTTAAAGCTTAAATGTTGATGTTGTTTTTGCTTTTTTTTTCAGCTGAAGCGATTCCACAAGAACTTTCCGGCTTCATAAACTTGAATAAAAAAAAATGAAGGTGCAGAAAAACTTTATTTTAACTCCTAGTAATCACATTTGAGAAACAACATATTAGCTTCCACACTACGTTTATGACGTAAAACGTGGAAGGTATTAATAATCGTTCAGCCCGTCTGTCTGTCTGTCCGTCACCCACTTTCATAACCGAAACTACAAATGCTACGGACAAGTGTGATACGTCCAAAAAATTCAGCTCATCAAAATTAGAATACATTGAAAATTTCAGAAAAGAATTCGAATTCGAAGTACTTCAATTATTTAAAAAAAACTACAAAATTTAATGCTCATTTAAAAAGCATTAAGAAGCCATTTTGATTAGAATTTAATCACCATTACCATTCGCAACAATCGGTCAAGAAACTTTAATTCTTTTAGACAATAAATTAAAATAAATTTATTTTTGCGGCATCGATCAGTTTGAAATGACGTCAAATATATTTCACTACGAGATTCTTTATACGTTGTTATGAAATTTTTTCATTCTATTTAAAGGCGAGGAATAACTCATATTTATTCTTTGAAATATAAATTAATTTTTGCAAACGATAAGTAATAATTATTGAATTTTCGAAATAAAATAAATGAAACTAGCCAAATTAAGCATGTAAATATTTAATATAGAATATCAATGCTGTGTTTGTCGCTTTTTTACCTGTTAAACACAACTGTTGTGTGGAAGCGGGTTAAGTGACAGATTCTGTTACAAACCTACTTGTTATATCATGAACAGGATTAGAAATAAACGGTCTCTAGTCACAAAATGCGACCAAATCCTGCAATTTTGGGATTTCAAAATAAATTTAGTCGCAGTTATCACGACTATTTTTTTTAATGTCACTATATCTTTTTTAATGTGGTTTTCAAAGATCCTGCCAAAAATAATCATCTTAAAAATCGCGATCGTAAAATCTAGAAACTCCGGAGATCGTATATCGTGTTTCCTAGAAATTTTGGCGCTCCAGCTCTCTGATAAAATTGTGAAACGCTGTTGATTCTATTCGTTCGCGGGGCTGGGGAGCCCAGTCGGTTAGGCATTCGCCTACCATGCGGAAGGTCCCAGGTTCGGGTCCAGGCATCGCCAAAATAACTGCCGACCTATAAACGGCCCGTGCAGCCAAAATGTCCAACGAATAATACCCTGGGTGGAGGGAGTGCACGTTAAATATCCTTCAAAGTCCTAACGCTGCGTACGATGTCGCCCTTAACGGTTGCGTTGAGTGCCTACTCAGGTGTCGGCTCGTCACTTGACTGGGGTTCTAAAATACGACGCCCGTCACCAATAGCCCTCGTGTAGCTCTAGTGCGACGATAATTCAAACTAAAACTAAACTATTCGTTCGCAACTACGGACATCTTAAAAATAATACAGTATCAATGCAGACTTACAGAGTTTATGGATAATTAACATAATAATAGCAATTTTCAAAAAAAAGATGTTTTTATCAAAATGCTTCAAGTTAAGTTTAGTTTGAATTATCGCCACACTAGTGCCATTGGCTATGGGCGCCGTATTTCGGAACCACAGTCAGGTGACGAGCCGACACCTGAAAAAAAATGTGATGAACTTCTACACTGCTCAAAATAATTAGGGGAGAACTTTGCGTACTTTTGTTAACCCTTTCAGTTACAACTTCTTATTTTTTATTCTAAGAATCTAAAATTTGTGAAATATATTCATTATGCATCCAGAATGAAATAGTAAAAAACAGGGGAAAAAATCTTAATTTTTAACTAAAATTTAAGGGGGGGGGTTGTAATCATAACTTTTAGATAAACAATAACAATAATTTTTTTCAAAACTTTATTTGTTTAATAAAGTTCAAATCAATTTTTAAACATATAAGAATGCAAGCGTGAAGAATTTAGGGTCGATTTATTTCATGAACATTTTTGGGGGTGAATTTTATATTACCATGTTTTTCATATTTTCCATTTAATTAAAAAAAACATTATTTAAATCTTCAAAAGACATGGTTCTTCCATCTAACGATAAATAAGTGCGATCTGAACTTAGTGAGAAAAAAAATCGCAAGCTGATGATTCCAAATGGAATCGTTGGGGTGAAAAGGTTTAAACCATGCGTTCCCCTAATTGTTTTGAGCAGTGTAGAAACTCCGGAGATCGTATATTGTATTTCCTAAAATTTTGGCGCTCCAGCTCTCATAAAATTGTGAAACGCTGTTGATTCTATTCGTTCGCAACTACGGACATCTTAATAATAATACAGTTTCAATGCAGACTTTCAGAGTTTATGGATAATTTACATAAGAATAGCATTTAAAATATATATATTTTATCAAAATGCTTCAAGTTAAGTTTAGTTTGAATTATCGCCACACTAGTGCCATTGGCTATGGGCGCCGTATTTCGGAACCACAGTCAGGTGACGAGCCGACACCTGAAAAAAAAATGCTTCCAGATAGTGTGCATTTGCTTCTAGTTTTTTAAGTTAGTGGGGCCCGGATGGCCGAGTGGTTAGGACCATTACGCTAGCAGTCTGCGCGCTGTAACGGGTGCGGATTCGATTCCCGCCTTCGCCCTGGGTGTACCTTCCTTTCTCTGAGACAGTAAAAATTCTTCATGTGTCTGTCTTACTTGACGAAGGCTTCATAAGCAGGTCTCTGATCGAACACACAAGCCGGAATATATATGTAATAGTAGTAGTAGTAGTAAATTAGTATATAGCACAGATTTCTCCTTAATTTTTCATCCAATTTCTAATCACGGATCATGAAGAAACGTGAAAGAAACAACGTAGATTTTTGGCGCAACTAGTTTTATTGTGTAAAAATTGAGATGTGTGTACTATTCTGATGAAGAAGGACCCTCCTGTTCTTCTGAAGATGTCAATTTTTTACAATAAAACTATTTCCACCAAGTATCGACGTTATTTCCTTTACGTATCATGGGCAAAGTTGTGAATATTCTCACAATAGTATATTGTATTTAATTCATCCAAAAAATACAATTTTTGACAATAAACGAACTAGTTTAAATTTAATTTTCTTAAAAACATTCTTTCGACCATGTTTTTTTATGAAATTGTAATGACGCTAACGACCATTTCAGAATCGATTTATTGTTCTTTTACTTACATTTATTATTCTTTTATTGTTCTTTTACTTACATTTATTATTCTTTTATTATGTTCTATACTTACATTTATTGTTCTTTTACAGAGGTCATAAAATCTTTTTACTTTCAATTCATGAAGTATTCGATTACAATAGCATTTCTCACGAACTTTTTGCTATGTCTTTTAATGATTTTAAAGCAAATTCTTTGCGAATTTTATCTGTATAATGAGTTTACTTTTATACTCAACTAGCGAATTTATACCCGTTCTTCGAACGGATTAAAAAAATATCAAATCGTTCCAAATATGTGTACCTTCTAACCTGTTATAGGATCATAAACTTATGTTATTGTTCCCGCTCGTTATAAAGTATAAAATCCCGTTTCATTGCTTTAAAATTCCAAAATGAAAAATAAGCTATAAAATGCACTCATAAATGTCATCACAATTCCCTCATAATAAATACATAAAACCTTTTAGCTCATTTGGCACGTTTTGGGAAATAATTTAGCGAGAAAATAGATATAGCTACAAACACACCCATTATACAGCTCTAACACAATGACCTTCGAACAACCGACCAGCTTATAAATTATTTATAAAAGAAATTGCCTATTTGGCGAATTTTAGTTAATAAGTTGGCGAGATTGGCAACGTATTCGGCGAAAAAATAAGACATAAAACACTAATAGCTCTAGTGTGATGGCTTTTATTAACCATCATAGTTCAGTAACAGCTTAACTATATACATTTATTGCTTAAATATGCATACATGCAGTCAACAGAAAAATCAATGACAAAAATCATCAAATAAACCCACAATAAAATCCGGGAATGAAGACTGGCGGAATTACGTCACTTGAAACATGTCAATTATTTTTCAAATAATGAATTTAGTTTCTGAAAGTAATGGCAAAAGAATAAAATAAACATTTTGAATTTTAAATGTTTTCGTTAAAAGTTATTTTTTTTTTCAGCCGATGGCATCAGGAAAGAGAAAAAATGATCGGATTTGAGCGAAAGTGGTGTATTTTTTTCAGAAAATTCGAATTTTCTTCAAAAATGGAACAAATATGAAAAAACTAAGCCTCAGGTGCACACGTTCATATTAAAGGGAATCTATCTTAAAAAATTTCAAATTTCTGAGGGCAGTATAAGTAGGTCTTTTACGATCCGAAAACAGACACACAGACAGACTCTTTCTTTTATTATTATAGATTTATTTCGTGTTTGTTTTGGTATTCTAATTGTTTTGTTCAATGTACATTGTAGTTAGACTTTTTCTGTAATGTGCGTTTAAAACTGTATAAATAACATAAATAATGGAAATATTGCGATGGGGGCGAAAATGGAGATTGTTTGTTATCTGCACGTTTTTCAAAGAGTTCTAAATAAGTGGTTTTTGAACATTGGTCCGTCCGTCAGTCTAAAACCACTCAACAGGTCGAACTAAAAAAGTACAGCCTTCAAATATGGTACAAGAGTACCTAGGGCCTGCCAGCGTAAGTGGTAGCTATCATAGAGCGTTTTTAAGTTTTAAAGTTATTAAAATTACCTTCAAATATGTGCATTGATTTATTTAGTGGAAATTGAAAATTTTGTAGTGTTATACACGTCCCCTAGTTTTTATTTAAGAATATTTGATAATGTAAACAATAATTAACAAAAGTATTAAAATTTTCTTTTACTTCCAGGGAATTTATTCAACAAATCATTCCGGAATTTAGCTATCTTGTAACTTCCGGAGACAAAGCTGTCAATCATTGAAGCGTCGCCCATAATCCGAAAGTGTAGGCAAGGAGATTTATTTGGTTGGTTGGTAGACATATATATTCGGGTTTGTGTGCTTGGTCAGAGACCCGCTTATAAACCTTCGTCAAGTAAGACAGACACCACACACACGCATAAGTGGATCCATCTAATTTTTAGAGACAGAGGCCAACTAGAGGATCCCCAGAATCGACTTGTCACCCCCAGAGGTATTGATTTGGTATGGGAACTTGGAGGACTTTGTGACCACGACGGATTTAACGTGCACCAGTCACCATTAGCGTACACGGGGGTCTTCGGAAGGCAACGGGACTCGAACTCGCAACCTTAGGGATGCCCGTCCAAGACCTTACCGACCAGGCTATCCCGGCCGAGATTTATTCAAGAGGATTGCAAAGGGACTTTGATTCGTTTGAGATCACCCCTGAACTTATATGGATTATTATCTAAAAAATGAAGCAGAATTTTTAAGTTTTGCTATTTGAAACTATTACGCCCCTCCCAAAGCCTTATCTAGCATAATACGGACTATAGGCATAGAAAATTCTGGGGGCCCCTAAGGAAACTTTTGTGTATGATTGGTTAATGTCTGTAAAAATTTTTTTAGTTTAGTTTAGATTGAATTATCGTCGCACTAGAGCTACACGAGGGCTATTGGCGACGGGCTTCGTATTTTAGAACCACAATCAAGTGACGAGCCGACACCTGAGTAGGCACCCAACGCATAACCGTTAAGGGCGACATCGTACGTAGCGTTGGGACTTTGGACAATCGTACGCAGTGTTGGGATATATGTTGACTTAAACATATTTAACGTGCACTCCCTCTATGCGGCGTATTATTCGTCGGACATTTTTGGCTGCACGGGCCGTTTATAGGTCGGCAGTTATTTTGGCGATGCCCGGACCCGAACCTGGGACCTTTCGCATGCTAGGCGAAAGCCTAACCGACTGGGCTCCCCAGCCCCCTGTATATAAAGATCAAAAGGCAAAGTTTAAAAAATTAAAAATAATCATAGATTTAATTCATTTCGCATAACTTGCCTATTTTAATGCTTTATTTCCTAGCTTTAAAAATAATGCAATGCTACAAAATGACACAATTTTCTAAAATTTTAGGGTGCAACACAATTTACCATGAAAATCACTAAGATGTGAGGGCGCTAGGCCACAGCCTCATGAACCTTACGGATCATCAGGCCCTGTCCATCCATACAAGTTCTTACTTATACACACGATATCATTATTATCCCAACTAAATACAGAGTGTCCGTAAAAGAATGTCCGAGTTTCAAATTGTAATAGTATTGTGGTTGAAGTGTAATTGTAATGTGGTTGAACGTGACCAGTAAAGAATAACTCCAACAGTTTCAGATAACCGCATGCGCTTTGTACCGCTACATCGTTTTCACAGTTGCAGGCTGTTGCTTCCATTACTCCGGACTTGCTGAATACAGTATGGGAAGAATTGCATTTTCGTTTGGATGTGTGCCGTATCACTAAAGGCGCACACATTGAGCACTTATAGGAAAAACTGGGTTAGTTTTCCTTCGATATCATGTATGATTTGTTATATTTAGTATAAAATAAACTCCTGTAATATAACCATTAAAACATTCTTTTACGGTCACCCTGTATAATGGCTTCTGCGCCTAAAAAAGACGACTCCAGACATTTTGCCTGTTCAAGGCAATACCGTCTTTAAGCAAGGTGATGCTACCTTTAAAAAAAACTTGAAATATAACCTTTATAACTGCTGTCAGTTATTCAAATTCTTCAAGCAGGAAGACATGGAGGTCTTAGGTTTGAACTTAAATATTCTTACCAGAGGACGTAGTCATAAAAAAATGCTTTAAAAGAGAGGTAATAAAACCTTTTTGTGTGCTTTCTCGGTGTTATTTTCATCCCTGTCGTGATTTTCAAATTTAGGATGCAATTTCCTTATAATTCCATCAAGCCTAAATTTGCGAAAAATAATCCATACAAAATAAATGCGTCGGTTTTAGTTGTTATTTAAAAAAACATCTTTAAAAAATCTTTCTAGGAACTAGAATATCTAAAGAAAGTTCACTATTTTTTCCAAATAGCTCTGTTCAAATATTTGTAACTTTTCTTATTTACACTTTTACTAATAAGTTTACTTTTTAATTGTACTTTTTTATTTTAACTTAGAAACAGATTCAAAAGTGAAATTGGACTCAATCATACGTTGTTATTTTTAAAAACATCTTTAAAAAAATCCAGGTAGGGACTAAAATATTTAAATGAAAGTCACCTACTTATGCTCACCACCCAAGACCGGATTTTTAAATAGGCTAAGTAGGCTGTAGCCTAGAGCGGCGAATTTTTTGGGGTGGCAAATTTTACGACCAATTAGAGCAGCACTCGGCATAAAAATATTATTATAAAGATACGAATATTTTTATGAAAGAAAACAAATAATTTATATTAATGCGTAAACCGTAAACGTATATATAATACTAATATTTCGTAACAAACATGGTAGCTGCGAGGGCAATTGCACCCCTCCTCCCGGATTTCGAAGTTGAAAGAAAAATAGTGGAACAGTTTTTTTTAAAAAAATCGCCTATTTCGCTTTCGATTTAGCGTGCAAAGGTACATAGATTATTCTAATATGTGTATGACATATCATAACTTCTTAACCCCTCAATATAACTTAAATCTTATATTTTGTACCCCATTTTAAACTTAATAACTTAAATTATCTTTTTCATATATCCTTAATATCACTTAGTACTTTAACATCCCAACCACACCTTCGGCGACAAACCGTCGCCTAGATCAACCCGTTCCCACAGAAATTGTTTAGTCAGCAAATAGTTTACTGTGATCTTAAACCTCTCTCGTCATCGATGCTGAACCCTGATTGGTCAATCGAAGAACAAGCAATAACAATCTGTAGCTGTGAATCACTTTTTAATTAGACTTCAAGATGTAAGGTTGTGTGTGCTTTTGGCGGGCCGAGCTACGGCTCCGACTCCGTCCCGTTAAACACTTTAAATATGATTTCTTTATAATAAAATATCTTGGACGTCCAAACTACCTTCATTTCTGTAGTTAACTAAATCATAATTATGCTCTCCTGTGTAGTAGATGTTATTCTACTACATGTATCTATTTTAAACAGCACATACCACCCTATTTTGCAGCTAACCAGCTACGTTTCCCCGAAGGGGGAGAATATTGTCACAGGGGCGGCAAATCCATCGTAGCCCACAAGCGGCAAATCTTTAAATCCGGCCCTGTCACCACCAGCACTATTCAAATATTTGTAGCTTTTCTTATATAGCACTTTTACTAATTAGTTTACTTTTTACCAGTAATTTTATTTAGTTTAACTAAGAAACTGCATACAAAAGTGAAATACAACTCAATACATAATCGCCGCTTGTTCCGGAAGAATTGTAAGCAAACGTGCGTTACTAAACATTTTTCTGTTCCATTAACTTTTGACGGTGGAAACATGGTATAAAAGCTTTATTTTCACATGGTTGTTATTGGTCGATGATGTTTTTCACGCAAAATTCAATTAGTTATGTAAATGAACGAACTTGGCACGAGTCAAATGAGTTTGAGGGATAAATAGGTAGGTAGGTTGCTACGTGTATTTTCCGATTTGTGTGCTTGATCAGAGACCAGACTATAAGCCTTCGTTAAGTAAGACAGACACAGACAGAAATTTTTCTGACATAGAGAGAGAAAGTACACCCAGGGCGAAGACGGGAATCGAATCCGCACCCGGTACAGTACGCAGACTGTTAGCGTAATGGGCTGTGATCAAACCCACTAGGGCCCAGAGGGAATAGTATTGTTAGTTTTTGGTAGATGAGGTTGTTTCAGATGATGTAACTTGCTTGTGATTATTTTCTCTTCCTCGGATTTCATTGGTTGTTCCGATTTTACTCTCAAAATGAGCGTTTCATTCGTCTGCTTTTTCTATTTTAAAATTCTTTAGGCGCAACTTGTTTGCTATTTATTAATTTTTATTGGTTTTAATTCAATTAAATTTCAAGTATACAAAACATACCAAAACGCCAATATTGTTAGAAAACTTCGGTTTAGATGATACTTTGTCTCAAAAGAAGAAATTAAGAGAAATTGTGGTACATCAATTTACCCTTTCGGTGCAACAGCCCATTACTGGGCCAAGGCCTGCCGTGCCCATTTCAGCTTTCGTGACCTAGGTCTCTGGGGTGCTAGGCATATGTCCCGGTAAGGTGGTCAGCCTCACGCGGAACCCCCAGTGTTTAGTTCCCAAGCATGTTTGGTCCCCATTTTATCGACCCACTTTAGGTATGAAAGGATGGGTAAGCCTCGCCCAATCCGGGATTCGATCCCCGGACCTGTAGCGTGGCAATGCGAAGCACTACCACTAAGCCACTGGGCCTCCAATCACAGCACTAACGAGGATTAATGCAGCGCTTACAGCGGATTCGATTCATGGACCTTTAGGTCTCCAGCCCAACTAAGATAGTTCCGCACGCAGAGATTACACAAACAGTTGAAATGCCTCTTCGGTTGCACTCTAATTTACTCTTTACGCGATTAAAAACAGAAAAACCGTTGTTTTACTCAAAAGAGTTTATTTTTACAGAAAAAACTGTTAAAAGCAAATAATTTCTGTAAATGTATGGTATCGTTCTGTAAAATTAATATATTTATTTTACAGTACATTCATTAAAAAAATATTTCTTACAAACGGAACTGATAAAAAATGTCTATACCAATGCGCTTATAGCATATTTTCTTAGTTAGTATAAAAGCAGTATTTAGTTAGAACTCGTCAATTTCACAATAATGGGGTTGTTTCACGTCGTGGATGGATACAGCTCCAACAGTTTGCTGTCATTTTTGTTGCCGGGAATTACTTATGTTTTGGTAACCGAAAATGAGTTTCCTAAGAATATTTTACTTAATAATTTTTTTGTAATATTAACTTCTTGCTGTGTTGTTGGTTGTTCAAATCAGTTGTTAAAGAAAGCTGACATGGGAAGAAAAAAATTATTTTCTTTTTTTCGGTCATTTTGAGAATAAAACCGAAACAACCAATTAAATCGCAGTGCGTGAAAACCGAAGCAACCAATGAAATCCAGTACGAATAAAAATGAAAACAAGAGCGTTACATCATCTGAAACATTCCCATTCTAGACGAGAAGGAACTTAGCGTTCTCTTTCAGTTTCATCCACTATTTCCTTGTTAGTATTAAAAAAAATCTGAATAATTTGAATATAATCGGCAAACAATTTCCGACGGAAATAAAAATGATGGGGAATTGTTACATTTGGAGGAATAAAGCTTAGCGTATAATTGAAGGTTATTTCGAAATACTTGTACGTAATTCCATCGATTCCTCAGTTTTTTGCTATGATTTCGAACAAATCGCGATAGTTTTAGTTTATAGAAATCTGAGAAAGGGGATAATCAAAATTTACTTAAATAAATTACTCTTAAATTGATACTGTTTAGTATTATTCGGGAATTATATCTCTAGGAATGTCTTATATTTCCTTTTAATTAAGTTGAGTTTACTAGTATAATATTCCAATTTCTATTTCAATTCATAAATTTATCTTTTATATGATATTTCTGTTGTTATAAAATTAGTTGCATGAGGTATAAATTACGTAAAATTATCTTTTTTTTTCTATGTATGTATTCGTCTCCATTTTTGTTGGGATATTTATCTGTAAATTTCGAAACCAAAAGTTGCATTATAATAATGCTTTTTTGCATAAATAATCTGGTCATTTGAATTTACATTTCAACTTTTATTAATGTATAATTATATAAAGATGAAAATTGTATAAAGACGTCAAAATAAAAAATTGATAGATTATTTGTTCGAAAATTGTAAATACTTCTTCTAAAAAATATAACGAATAACGATATTATTCCACTGGGATAAGTTTCGCTTCATTTTTGATACAAATTTTAATAATCATTTATTCCTTAAACTGCAAATTAATTTAGCAAACGATAAATAATTATTTAGTCAATTTTCGAAAGAAAGTTTTTTGAAAATGAAAAAAAAATATTGCCATAAGTTTTCCTTTAGACATTATATGAATTTCGAAACGGCATCGGCAGGTAGACACAACTATCTAACATAATCATAGATATCATAGTTAAAGTATTAGATTGGCAGATCACGTGACCTCCAATGCTATCGACGAGAATAAGAGGGCAAATGGGCCAGTGTTGCCACCACATTAAGGAGAAAAATACTACGAAAAAATACCATTTAATTCTAAAATTACAAAAAATACCATAAAAATACTAAAAAAGCATTTCACGTTTTTTTTTTAAAGTCACTTAAAAGATTCCAAAATGCTGCTAGTATTTTTATGATATTTTTTTGTAATTTAAGAATTAAATGGTATTTTTTCGTAGTATTTTTCTCCTTAATGTGGTGGCACCACTGGCCCATTTGCCCTCTTATTATGGTCTCCATGCGCGCCCCGTCGTTAGCATGGAGGTCACGTGATCGGCCAATCTAATAATATTTAAAAAAAAATTATAATCATCGCAAGCATCAGACATCAGATCAGTCTACCTTGGAATGAAAAAAGGATAAAGCTTTCGAAAAGCATTAAATTTCGCGTGGACGCACTCCTGAGTCTATTTTGGGAAAGATTCTCCGGTCGATCGGTAACCGATGGAAAGTTTCGATATAGAGCAGAGAGATTTCAAGTTAAAAAAACAAAATGGAAATACGGCAAAGTATCGTTTTTTGGGAATTCGTGTGTCCTACGAAATGGGCCGGTTGAATGCAATGATATGGTTAGGTTAGTTTGAATTATCATCGCACTAGAGCTACACGAAGGCAATTGGCGACTGGCGTCGTATTTTAGAACCACATCCGAAAGTGAAGTGCCGACACCTGCGAACCATGTAACCATTAAGGGCCCGTCCGTGGCGAGTGGTTAAGCATCAGCCTAGAGTTCGCTTCTCAGAGTGCGGGGTCGAATCCCACTTACTGCCAGTCATCCTATAATCGGATCTGTGCTGAATAGTAGAAAATCCTCATCACGGATGGGTCGAGTACACAGGACAGACGTGCTCGTTAAATCTGTGGAGTCCAAAGTCCGACGGCGTTAGCGTACGATGTCGCTCGAAGTTCCGTGGGTCCCGCTCAGGTGTCGACCTCGTCACTTGACAGGGTTCTAAAATACGAGCGTTATTGGCTGTGTTAAAGCTCCTAAAGGAGGCTAGAATAGGCAGCCGAAGCGATTACCTTACCTTACTTACCATAAAGGCACATTGTACGCAGCTCTGGACTTTGGAGCATATTTAACGTGCACTCCCTCTACACGGGGTATTATTGGTCGGAAAATTTCGGCTGCACGGCCGTTTATAGTCGCAGTATTTTGGCGATGCCCAGGCCCTAACCTTCGACCTTTCGAGTGAAAGGTGAACGCCTTAACTGACTGGGTCCCCCATCCCCTAATTCAATGATATAACTGAAGTAGACAGAAGGGAAAACATGTAAGAGACATGTAGGAGAAGGGACCAAGATGATTTGCTGAATTTGGGAAAAAATTTAGTATCTTGGGGACCGTTTTCATAATTACCTAAAAAAAAATTAAAGTCTACTGAAAAAAAAATTCGCGACAACAAACAAAAGACAAGACAAAAAAAATTAAGAATAACTGAAGCAGACTAAACCTAATAGTGAAAAAACATATAAAATAGAACCCTGAAGATTGGCTTAATTTGCGAAAAAAAAGTTGGTATTTTGGTAACCGTTTTTGTAATCACCTAAAACTATTAAGAACATTATTTTTGAAATCTTATTTGATATATTTGTGCCATAAGTACATAAAAATCATATATTGATTTATTTTTTAAAATAAATGGCCATTTTGGAACACTTGAAAAGAAAATGTATTGTTCAGAATTATAATTTTTTTCCAGAATGTGGGAAAACAATCAAAGTTTTAGTACCCAACCCACGTGACTTAGAAGGTTTACTATTTTATATTTGTTAACACACAGTCTAACCTTATCTAAAGTCTTTTGTGTATCGGGGCGCCATACATCTTTACATACACTGTTAAAATGTATCGCTATGATTACTGGTAGTAGCAACGGCTGTGTGGTGAACAGAAATGTTTCACCATATTTTCGGTATTTTGTTGCTGTTGTTGTTGCTTATCTCTTGCCTAGTTGGTTGGTTGGTTGGTAGACATATATTTTCAGGCTTGTGTGCTTGGTCACAAAGACCCGCTTATAAACCTTCGTCAAAAAGGGCGGACACGACATACACACAAATACAAGACAGATGCTGCCATCTATCGCCACCTCCACAATTTAGACATGTCCCTGAAGGGGAGGGAAATTGTCTCCAGGGACCTTTACCCGTGGTAAACTGCGCAATGACCTACCACAGGACTTTCGGACCCAACAGATTGAACGAGCACGTACTCCGCATATACTCAGTAGGTTTTCAGTGGTACCGGGACTCCATCGCGGGACCTTCCGATCTCGAGACCGAGACGCTGACCACTAGACTCCCTACGGCCCTCTCTTGCCTGGCCACTGCAGTGGCGCCGGAACCGGTATGGCAGTTGCCATACCAGTTTTGCAGTGGGGCCGGAATTGTTATGGCAAGTATGACAGCTGCAATACCTGTAACACAGAGCAGCTGCAGTAACTATTGCACAGATTATATGTTATGCGGTTTTTTTTCATTCTACAGAATCAAACCCAAAAGTGACCGTGTGAAAAAAACAATTAAGCTTGCAAATATTCTTTAAATCACAACTTCTTTTTCTAGTCGGTAACATTAAAAAATTTTTATATAAGTACAGGGTGTCCCAAAAGTCACTTTATTCTGGCTTTGAAAAATCACTGTGCGTATTCTATTGGGATTTTTTTAATTTTATCTTCCGTTATATAAGTTTATTATTTTTCTAAAATTGTTTGGTGTTTTACGTTGAAAACAGAACGCTCACAGTAATTTTTCAAAGCCAGAGTACCGGGATTTATGAAACACTCTGTAGTTCGAAACTTTTCGTATAAATTCACAATAAATATCCAACACAAAGCCTAAGAAACTGTATTTTCAACCATTCTGCCTTCCCACTTTGATCTACCTCATGCAACATTGAGAACAAAAATACTCTATGTGATATGTTTAAAAAAATGAAATAAAACTAACTTCTAATAAATGTAAATATCGGTTGATTGCCTAAAAATTACTTATTTGTTAAATAATAGAATTTTATATTTAAAACATCTAGAAGAAGTGGGAGGAGGGGAGAGAAAGGGGCATTTCTTGCCATACCTCTAAAGAATAAGTTCCGGCGCCACTGCTGGTCAGACAAAGTCAGACCAAGTCCATGAATTGTTGACATGAAGGAAGTCAATTTGCATCCTATATACACTGTTATAAAAAATCTGAAATTTCAGGAGAAAAATTACTGATTTCAACGGAACTTTCCCGTAACGACTGAAAACGGTTTTTTTTCCTTCTGAAAACGGGTTTTTCCTTTTAAAAACGGAAAATGTCCGTAAACCACGAGCGAAGATATGAAAACGGAATTTTCCCGTTTTTAGAGCTGCCATACTTTTATTACCCTATCTTAGAATTGGCGATAATGCACTAAGAATACACACATCGAAAGTCGAAACGGGAAAGTCCCGGCAACTCTGCTGCCGGTACTTTTCCCGTTAATTTCAGTAAATTTTTTGTACAGTGTACAAGTGATGGGAATGGAGTACCAACTAGTCTTTCTTGTTTTCCTCCAGTCCAGGTTCGGTATTCTGTTCAACCATTTACCACGTTTCCTGAAACGGAAAAATATTGAATACCGGACTGGATACCGGAAATATGGTGAAACACATCACAATACAGCCGTTGCAGATACTAGGAACCATATTTTTGGCGAAACCAAGCACACAATTTTTGACAGTGTACATTCTGTCGTCCAACAATCCAACAAAAGAATCATGCCAGGAAGAAATTCCATCAATATAAGGGGGGGGGGGGGCCATACCCCCGAAATTTTCAAAAATGACATTTCAATATTTTTAGTGTTTCTTAATTTATGCAATCTTTGCTTTACAACGATATATTAAAATAAAAGTTTTAAGTATTAAAAGTATTTTTAATAATTTTTTTTTAATGTTGTTCAGGTAAAATCCCCTTATGTTTCATAGGTAAGAAACCACTATTGTTTTATTTAAACGCTCATATCTCAAAACTTACTTTTCCAATGTGCGTGTACCTTTTTTTTAGAATCTACTATAAGTATCAACCTGAAATTTTTTATACGTATTTAAGAAGTTGGTTTCTAAAATTCGCTGGAGGGATTTGAGTATAACAATCTTACTTTTTTTTCTTTTTAATATTACTGATGTTTTTTTAGGTCAAAAATATGTAGTTTCACTTAAAAATGTATAATTTAAAAACTAAACAAAAGTTTTAAAAATGCCTCCAGTAAAATACAGTTGAACATTTATTTAATAACTAGTCAAAATTTCACTAAAATGTATCAAATAGATTCTGAGAAAAAGGTACATAGCATTGTTAAAATTTGTGCTTGTCATATGATTGGTTCCTAGTGCTCACGGCTGTGTAAAGTCACCATATTTGGATTCGGTGAACCATTTGCTCAGGTTTTTTCTTTCCAAATCAGAAATGTTACAACACCGAATTAAAGGTGAAATTTCACACTCCGTTCAAACTATAGACCATATCATGGTACAACAAATCATGAGAACTAGCAAAAATTTTAACAGTGTAAAAAGTCATTTTACATGGCTTCATGGAGCTCGGGCCCTTTAAAAAGGGTGAACCAGCCGATTTAATACTTCACAAATCATTCACCGTTTAAAGGTTTTATACTTATAAACATATTTAACCTTATGGCTAGAAAACAAAGACTATCACGCAAGATTTGAGGGCCTTCACGAAATTTTCGTGTAGGATTGCCCTTAATAATAGTGCTAGTTGGCTGATAGATAAAGTTTTTTCAATCATCTTCCTTATTACATTACAGGTTACACTTAAGGTTACACATTGATCAGAAAAATCATGTTGAGTCATTATCTAGGTCCAAGACAAAAAAAAATTATAATATCTACTAAAAATTCTGACGGTCCACAACTAAACTAAACTCCTCGGCGCAACAGCCCATTAGAGGGCCAAGGCCTGCCGTGCCCATTACAGCTTACGTGACCAAGGGCTCTGGGGGGCTAGGCATATGTCCCGGTAAAGTGGTCAGCCTCACGCGGGACCCCCCAGTGTTTAGTTCCCAAGCATGCTTGGTACTAATTTTATCGACCCACTTAAGAGAGGAAATGCTTAGTCAACCTCGCACAGTCCGGGACTCGATCCCCGGACCGCACTACCACTAGGCCACTGGGCCTCTACCACTAGGCACCACTAACACTAGGCCACTAGGGACGGTCCACAACATTTAGCATAAAAGAAACTGAAATTCAGGGCCCCTAAAGTTTTTGGCCTAGGCCCGGACCTAATGGGAATGGGAGTTATTTTAAGATCAGTTCCTGCTTATAAGATAATTTCAAGAACAATAAAACCTAAAAAGTTCGATGGAAGCTACATGGAGGGTCATTGTCACCGGTCCCAGTTCAAAAACGACTCTTCGCGCTCTAGCACGCACCAAATCCAACCACCTTTCACGCAACTTTCAAATATATCACTTTCTTGCACGCTTCAAAGATACATAATTAATTTTCTGTATTTTATTTATAACTAAAATATAAAAAAGTGGCAAATATGTTTGTAAAGCACGCAATCATAGACCTTTTTCGGCATATGAATTAGGTCAAGTGCAGTGAACTTCTCGATAAAAATAATTTTAAAAATATTTCCCAAGTTCAAGATCCGTATGGAAACTATTTAAGGAAAATATCTTAACGTATCCATTTCTTGTTTTTTGAAATTTATAGAGACGAGCACAAGAAATATATGCATGTATCTGTAAGAGGTAAAATTGTATATTTTATATTAATGTATATTTTTATTAATGTATATTTTATATTTTTTACTAATTAATAATACTTATATTTCACTATAATCTTTTATGAGACATGTTATTTTGCTTTTTTTTTATATTTGCGATTTTTGGAGATAAGTAACTCATTTAAAGTGTATTAAAAATATCTATGAATAATTAACTTATATTGAAAAGAAATCAAATTTATTCAAAGTATCAAAAAATTTCTAATTTTGCATTTATGCATAAAAATAAGCTTTGCACGATATCATTCAATATTTACAATACTGTTCATAAAATTTTACATTAAAGAATGAAAACAGCTTCTGAACAATTGAACATACGCCTAAATCTTTGAACAATCTTTAACATAAAATTCTTCCTAATTTAACTGTTTTTTCATTAATGAACTTAAACAACATTTTATCTTAATTTTGATAATAACAAAAATTATGATAATAATTTTCATTTGCTTTTTAAAATCAAGTCAAATACCCAATTTAGTGTGAATAAATTGCAATCTAGTGACATTTTGATTGGAATATTTTTTACAACGCAAACTAATTTTTTAAAGAATTTTTGATACCTCAATAACTATGAAGCCATTCGAACCATATTTTACATAGAATTAAATCTGAAGTGAAAATTTCTAGAAATACTTTCTCATCGATTTTTAATCGTACATTTGTTTTAAAAAATAAGATTTTAGTGTATCCTAATTTATTAAGTATAATAATTTTGATTTTTATACTTTTGTATCGATGCAATACAACATTTAATTTCGTAAACCCATCAGTCACTAAAACCATTGTAACAATCAACTAAAAAATTTATGTATGACTAGCAAATAAATACCCGTTCTTCGCACGGACTAAAAAAATATCAAATTGATCCAAGTATATGTTTCATTTAATTTGCTATAGGATAATAAGTTTAGCCTTCGTTCCCGTTCATTATAAAGAATAAAATCCCGTTACTTATATTGCTTTAAAATTCCAAAATACAAATGCATCACTATAAAATGCACATCCTCATATCACAAAAATCTTCCTCAGTATGAACTTACTGTCATCGCATTTTTCCTGATAAATTCAAAATGAACCATAATTGTACAACAATGTTATTTCACGTCAAAACCTCCATTTTGGGGTTTAAAAAAACCATTTAGCTCATTGGCAAGGTCATTTATTTTTCAAATCATTAATTTAGTTTCTGAAGGTAATGGCAAGAAAATAAAAGCAATTTCAATTTTCATTAATTTTTGTGTTCATTTTAATTTCTTATTTTGAATGGCAACACGAAAGGGAAAAAATGATCGGATTTAAGCGAAAGTGGTGTATTTTTTTCAGAAAATTCGAATTTTCACTAAAAACGGTACAAATATGAAAAAACTAAGCCTCAGGTTCACACGTTGGTATTAAAGGGAATCTATCTGAAAATTTTCGAATTTCTGAGGGCAGTATAAGTAGGTCTTTTACGATCCACAGACACACAGACAGACTCTTTCTTTTATTATTATAGATTACTAAGTCTTATCTATACAAGTTACGTGTACTGACTAGAAAAGTAGAAAAAGCGTCTCAAAAAATATATTTCATTTAAATATATTTCTTGCAAAAACTGATTATTTTTAAATTTCAAAAGGATCCTATTTACCTCAAAACAGGATAAAAATAAAAGGTAATAATATCTTCTGCAAATCAAATCCATGAGTTGTCATGGAATAGAAACTCGGTTCAAACTATTTTCAAACATCTCGTATTTGAAATTCTTATTTCTAAAATTCTACACTGTTAAAAATGTTGTGCTTGGTTTCACCATGATATTGGTTCCTAGTAGCTGCAACGGCTGTGTGGTGAAATGTTTCACCTTTTTTTCGGTGTTCGGTTGAACCATTTTTCTGGATTTGAAAACAAAAACCTGAGAAATGGTTCAACCGAATACCAAAAATATGGTTTAACGTTTCACCACACAGCCGTTGCAGCTACTAGGAACCATTTTTTGGTGAAACAAAGTACCTAATTTTTAACAATGTAAAAAAAGTAAACTTTTGAGGTAAGGAATCGGACATTTTCAGACCTACGACTTTTTCTATTAAAGTCTTTCTTTATGTGAATATGCGACATTTTGTGCGTTTAACGATATTACGATGGAGATTATAAAGAAAGTCATGAATATAATTTCCATCGGACTCTCTTGTGTATGTATCAAACTTGAAATGAATAATGTCCTAAAATTGAATAGAAAAAATAGTTTTATGATAATATTACTTCATACAGTGGGTTTTGTTTTTTTTCAAATGCAGTGCAAGGGGTATATTATTATTTTAAGATATATTAAATTAAAGGCTACCATTTATAGTATATAAAAGTGTAAGATATATATTTAGTAACCATTTCTATATGAAGTTATAAACAAACCCTTGCACATTTAAAAGTAGCAACACTCATATAATTAAAGAATTAAAGAAAATACTATTTAAATATAAAAACTTCAGACGTTCATATAAAATTTTAATTCGCTAAATGTTGCACACACCAACCCTGACTTACATGTAAGTTAATAATATTTTAGTTAGCAATAGCATAACGAAATAGCATATTTATATCTTGTAAAAAAATTTATCATTCAAAAGGTAAACAAAATAATTTTATCTTCATCATTTTATTTCAAGAGTCTTTGTCTTCTCTTTGTACTGTAAAGGGAAATTTTGTTAATCTTTTATGTAGCTAATAGTTTACATAAATCAATTATAGAGTTTAAATTTTAATGTGGAATGTTTAAAATAGTTGGGCAAAATTGTACAAAAAAAACAGTGAATTCGTTAAATAGCATTATTAATAATTATTGTGCTGGAGCACTGGACAAATGCAATATGACGTAAATCTTCCAAGATTCCAAGAGTAAGAAGTTTTTGGTTCTGCAACAATGTTAAATATGGATAGAATATAAATGTGTTAAATCTATATATTAATGGGTTATATGGGGTTAAATTATTCATCAATAAGTCCAATATACCTTTAAATTGACCCAGCACATTAAATTGATATGATATCGATCTTTAAAGAGTACAGGGGAAGAACCGCTTGATTTATTAGGAGTCGTCCCGTAATGTGTCTGCTTGGTGGACATTGGCGGCAGGAAACCGGTTTCTCTCTTTCTTCTTCGCTTGGTCCAAGCGTCGGAATCGTGCATCGCGTGAATTTCGGTAGGTAGAAAAGTCGTGGTTTAGGAATTTTCAATTAATTTGCGAATCTTAAAATTTCTCTTAATTGTTTTAGAAAAATTCGTGATTTTCAATCAATCGTACTTTATTTTAAAAGCTTAACATGATGATGAACACAGTCTTTTGAATAAAACGCGGAACTGAATTTCAGGGTTGCAGTGAGAGAAAAATGCACAAGAAAGTGAGAAACTGGTTTCCTTACACCAGTTTAGGCGATTACTCGCTATCATCGCCAAAGATGCCTGGTGAGGAAGGTTTTCTACGAAATTAAGCGGTTTTTCCCCTGTACTCTTCGTATATTGATATTGCTATTTATGATCTAATTCATTATTCACTTTATTTCCCTAAACAAAATATCCCCCTGTTATTATCCATGTCAAACACTTAATGTGTTCAGATCATTGTATTGTTAAAAATTTTCACCTTATAAACTATTTTAATTCATTCTTTTCAAATTACATTGATTTAAATTACATTTTACCTTCCTAACAAACTTTAAAATTTCTTTATTTCAGTATGGTCCGTTCTAATTTAGAATACTGTTGCCATGGGACACTTATTACGACAACAATATAAAATTGATTGAACGTGTCCAAAACTGTTTTCTTCGTTTTTTATATTTTAAGATATTTCATGCTAGTTCTTTTGATCTATCCTCATTTGATCTGCGTAACATATTTGTTTTCTCTACTCTCAAATCTAGACGTGAAGTTTTCTGTCTTCTGTTTTTCCATAAGGTTCTAAACAATATAATTGATTCTAACTACATAACTAGTACAATACATCTCTTTATTCCCAATAGATTTTCACGTAATCGTCGTTTATTTTTTCATAGCTCTAACCATTACAACTATATCCAAAATTTCTGTCTGTATAAGTTCTATAAAATTTACAATAGCATTTCTTACAAACTTGATATTTTTTTCTATGTCTTTTAATGATTTTAAAGCAAATTGTTTGCGACTTTTATCTGTATAATGTGTTTGTTTATTTTTATACTCAATTATTTCCTGTTTGTTTCGTATTCTAATAGTTTTATTCAATGTACATTGTAATTCGACTTGTTCCATAATGTACATTTAAAACTTAATAAATAAATAAAGCTTCTTAATTTTTTCTATCCTAAATAAATGTAAACAGATTTCCAAATAAAGTTAATTTTTTCTTCAGATTCAAGATGGAACTTAAGCAGCTTCTAAAGACTACCTTCCTGTTGATCGCATTTTTGTGCGCAGCGCCAGTTCAGGCTCACCACCACCACCACCCCATGTGGAAAATGATGAAAAAGATGATGAAGCACCACTACGAAGAACCGGCCAAGTTTCTGGGAATCAAGAGCATTTTTGTACCGATTCCTATGCCCGTCAACGTAGATCTGAAGAAAATATCATTCATGAAGTGGTAGAATATCTCCACTCGGCTTGTTTCAGAAGACGTCATTCCTTCCAGCTTTCATTTCTTCCTTCATTAGGTGTGGAATGGTGTTATGTTTTCACGTAACATTGTTCAGCAATCGAGGCACGAGAAAGAATTTTTTTTTCATTCATCATTGATGTTTGAACTCAAGACGTTTGAGATGATGTTTCAACTTCAGTTCAGGCTCACCACCACCACCACCCCATGTGGAAAATAATGAAAAAGATGATGAAGCACCACTACGAAGAACCGGCCAAGTTTCTGGGAATCAAGAGCATTTTTGTACCGATTCCTATGCCCGTCAACGTAGATCTGAAGAAAATATCATTCATGAAGTGGTAGAATATCTCCACTCGGCTTGTTTCAGAAGACGTCATTCCTTCCAGCTTTCATTTCTTCCTTCATTAGGTGTGGAATGGTGCTATGTTTTCACGTGACATTGTTCAGCAATCGAGGCACGAGAAAGAATTTATTTTCATTCATCATTGATGTTTCAACTCAAGACTTGAAACATCCAAGACCTTGACCCTTACACTAATACCACAGATTTCACTTAGTTGAAACCAAGTCACGTCGTACAAAGTACAAACTATAGAGCTGAGGTAAAAGTAGGATCGGAAACTCCATTTGAACATCAAGTATGGGCATCAAAATGAGTACAAAAATCAACCGCGGGAAACGAAAGAATGGTATACTTGGGGACTTAAAGCCTATTGAAGAAACAAAGTAGACATTTTTATAAAAAAATCTATTGTCTTTTTAAAAAAAGATTACATTTTCTTATTGGAACATGCCTTTATGAAATATCATTCATGAAGTGGTAGAATATCGCCACTTATGCTAATACCACAGAAATCACATAAAATTAAATTATCTTAAAACCGAGTCATGGCATACCAAGTACTAACTATAGAATTGAGGTAAAAGTAGAATTGAAAACCCCATTTGAACACATCACGGGAAATTGGGTACAAAAATGAACCACGTGACTGACAACGAAATCGTGACATACTTGGCGACTTAACCCTTGTTGGCAAAACAAAGTTGACATGAGAAAACAGAATTAAAACTTTTTCGTACCGATTCCGATGCCCGTCAACGTAAATCTGAAGAAAATATCATTCATGAAGTTTTAGAATATCTCCGTCCCTTACGCACAAGTCCCAGAATTAGTTGAAACAAAGTTGAACCTATTTGAAACCAATTGAACCAAGTTACCAGGAACGAACTATAGGACTGAGGTAAAAGTAGAAACGGAAGTCTCATTCGAACCTCGAGGGAAAAGGGGTACAAAAATAAACCACGTGTGGAATGTCAGTTGGTGCAAAAAGTATGTTTTCACTTATCCATGAAAAACAGTACACTGTTAAAAATTAGGCACTTTGTTTCAACAAAAATATGGTTCCTAGTAGCTGCAACGGCTGTGTGGTGAAACGTTAAACCATATTTTTGGTATGCGGTTGAACCATTTCTCAGATTTTTGTTTCCAAATCCAGAAAAATGGATCAACCAAACACCGAAAAAAGGGGTGAAACATTTCACCACACAGCCGTTGCAGCTACTAGGAACCAATATCATGGTGAAAGGAACCAATATCATGGTGAAACAGAGCACAGAATTTTTAACAGTGTATATATGGGGTTCTTTTTATAACTAGTGTATAAAAAAACTGAATTTATATTTTTCTATGACAACATAACATTTTAAACATAATTGAAGAGCTTAGTGGAAGTACGTGCTAACGTGACATTTCCGAAAAAATTGAGATTTTTTTGCCAATGAACATATTACTAACTTCTTTAACGATAGCAAGTTTCCCCTTTTTCACAAACTTTAAGTTTAGTATATTTTTTACGCTTTACAAGTACCGTTTTCAACTTATCTGAGTGCAAGCGAAAAACTTTAAAGCCCATTTTCTCGTTTTCACCTTTTTGTCACTTAGCACGTTCTTCCACTAAGCTCTTCAATTTTGATCATAACTACACCCGTAATCATAAGTCGCTTTATATATATTTTTTAATTTCATCATTTATAAAATAAGCTTTATATATAAGTGTAAAATACAGAATTTTTAAATTTTATTTTTGATCTGTATGCCATTGATTAAAGAATTCTTTTTAAAAACAAAAATTATATATCGTACAGTATCGTTCAGTTATCCAGTTAAATTAACATTGCAGAACCGTCGCTTTTTCCGCATACACTGCTACATAGGGTTGCAATTTTAAAAAGTGGACTCAAATAGACTAACGGGTTGCATTTTGGGTTGCACGGGTTGCATAAAGGCTAACGGGTTGCATTTTGGGTTGCACGGGTTGCATAAAGGCTAACGGGTTGCATTTTGAGTCCTCTTTTAAAATTGCAACGCTGTATCGCGTACCCTTGTTTCTTTGAATATTGTGGAGCTTTTTGTTTATTTTCGCTACCATTATTCAATAATTCATTTATTGCATACAAATGCAAACTTGGAGCAGGAAAATGAAATTAATTTATCCTTCAAGTTCTGGTTGTTGGAACTTTAAAGTAATAAAAAAAATTGAAGGTATAAAAAAGATGAGGGAAGTGTTTTTTAACGAAAACTTCTTACGAATCAGTTATTGAACTTCACGGAAAATGATAGAAATAATCTTCTTTGTTAGATTTCTCTTACTATTCAAGGCACTTTAATGTATAACAATGCACACAATGAAACAAAGTAATTTGCAAAATAAACAAGTAGGTTTGTTACAGAATCTGTCACTTAAACCGCTTCCACACAACATTTGTGCTCAACAGGAAACAAACTATTTATACACCTCAGAAAGAAATTCGCCAAACAGGGCCTTTAGCTAGTTTTAATTCAAACTTTTAAACGCCAAAATTAACTATTTTCAGTAATCTTCTTTCTCAGATTTAATAATTAGACTTTATCGTTTGCTAAATTTGTTTGAAGTTCGAAGAATAATGATGTAATCTTTTTTAATAAATATCTTTGTGTCGCCACAATTTCCTATTTACATTTCTTTCGAAAATTCAGTTATTTATCGTTTGTTAAATTAAGTTAAAGTTCGAAAAATATATAATTAGTACAATTGATGCTTTAAAAATAAAAGCGAAAGTTTGCATATTTTTATTCCAAGTTAGAATTCTCTATGCACCTTTCTTCATATATATATAATGAACCATCAAAAGAACTCTATTGTGATATTACAACAATCCAAACTAAATTATATCACATAAATTAATTTTCTTTCGAAAGTTTTAATTTTTATTTTAAATAAAGTTTCTCGTATGTTTAACGAAATGGAAGCAGTGAAAATATTGAATAAAAGGGGAATTTGCATGTTATTTCAATGTAGATTAAATTTTTACTTATTTAAATTTTAAATAAACTTCTAATTAAAAATTTTTATTTCAAAATGACGTTTGTCCACTTGTCCCACGTCCACTTGACGTCCCACTTGTTTGTGAGACTTATGGTTCGTTCTGGGAAAGTGGGTGACAGACAGACAGACGGACTGAACGATTATAATACCTTCCACTTTTTACGTTATAAACGTAGTGTGGAAGCTAAAATGTTTAGCATTTAATGGAAACTGGAGCTGAAGAAATTCATAATATCGAATTAGTTTTTCGTACAACAACAAAAAAATTCACAATAACTTCAACAACAAATTTTTTTTACGACAAACCATGAAAAGTGCATTATTTAATTTGTTTTAAAACTAATATGGCATCCTTTACATTTAGTCCATTCATTGCTATATCATACTTATTGTTTAAATTTTATATTTTGCAATATTAAAACAAATAGACCAAACGAGTATCTTGCAAAGTATATGTTCAAAATGTTAAAATCGAGAGCTTATAAATTTTAATAATAAATAAACGAATTTATTACAAAATTTACGTCAGCATTTTGTAATATTTGCGAAATTAACAGGATTTTTTTCAGTTTTCTTATTTTAAAAATTAACGGAATTGCAACATTTTGTTAGGTTTAAAACTGTATTCCTATTATCACACAACAAAACAAAATTATCATTGTTGCACTTAGTATTTTTAAGATAAACTTAATTCATTTTTTTTTAAAAAAAGTTGCTTTTACTATTTTTGAGACACACTTGATTTATTTGGAAGAAAATGTGGTGCACTTATATTTTTGAGATAAACTTAATTCATTTTTTTAAAGTGTTGCACTTACTATTTTTGAAACACACTTGATTTATTTGGAAAAAAAAAGTGGTGCACTTATATTTTTGATATAAACTTAATTCTTTTTTAAAAAAAAGTGTTGCACTTACTATTTTTGAGACACACTTGATTTATTTGGAAGAAAAAGTGGTGCACTTATATTTTTGAGACACACTTGATTTATTTAGAAGAAAAAGTGGTGCACTTTTATTTTTGAAATAAGCTTAATTCATTTTTTTAAAGTGTTGCACTTACTATTTTTGAGACACACTTGATTTATTTGGAAAAAATTGGTGCACTTATATTTTTGAGATAAACTTAATTCATTTTTTTAAAGTGTTGCACTTACTATTTTTGAGACACACTTGATTTATTTGGGGAAAAAATGGTGCACTTACATTTTTGAGATAAACCGAATTCATTTTTTTTAAAAAGTGTTGCACTTACTATTTTTGCGACACACTTGATTTATTTGTAAGAAAAAGTGGTGCACTTATATATTTTTAGATAAATTGAATAGTGTTGCACTTACTATTTTTGAGACACACTTGATTTATTTGGAAAAAATATGGTGCACTTACATTTTTGAGATAATCTTATTTAATTTTTTAAAAAAAAAAGTGTTGCACTTACTATTTTTGCGACACACTTGATTTATTTGAAAAAAAAAAGTTGTACGCTGTATTTTTGAGATAAACGATTTAATTGAAAAAATTAAAAAAAAATTCCATTCATTCGCCACTTAACCACCTCAAAAGTTTCCGTAAAATAGTTCTTTTCACATAATTCGCCATTTAAGTTAGAAGTTCCATTTCCTTGAATGCTGTGACATGGGTGCCATGTTGCAACACTCTTTTTCTTGTTCCTTTCTTCAGGACCTTTTAATTCCAGAGAAAAAAAAAGAACTGCAGAAAAAGGGAACTAAAAATGTTTTGTTGCCGGAAACGTTTGCTGTGAGAAGTCTTGTTATTTATCCAAAACTTTTATTATCAGCAAAATGGTCTCTCCGATCTTGAAATAAATCCAAAAGAGCAAAGAACGTTTCTAATGTTCCAAAAAACACTTTGAAAATTTCACAAAAAAGGATTTTATATTATATAGAGCAGAATATCACGTTTAAAAACTGATCGAAAGAATAAAAAAAAAAAAAGATTGTTTATATTTTCGGCGTTGTCTCGTCTTTCTTTAAACATGCAATAGTTGTTATTTTTGTGAGTCAATAAAATAAATTAACGAAGATAATTTATTTTATTTTATTTTTTATCAATTGGATTACAGTTGTAGTAAAAAAAAAGCTTAAAGGCGGCATTATATAAGCATTTTCTAATTTCAACTATTCTTTTTAGCTAAAGGGTGTTTAATTATTGTTATCTTATTTAACCTAGTAGCTTCTTTCTTCAGACAAACGTAATAACTGTGTCTATTCATAATTCCTTCCCTTCAATTCATTTAAACTTAAACGAAAATATTTATTATATAGGGACAATGAAGAATAATATGAACACGGTGTTCTTCGTAATAAAAAAGAGCAAATGAAATGTAACTTGTCGTTATATATATAAATACGTTAAAATGAATTTGAAAAAAAAAGGATATAATACGTTTTACATATTAAAACAATAAATACGTAAAACATATAAAGTAATCTTTAAAAAAATACAAAGTTTCAAAATATTTTAAGGGATACGGTACCCAAAACATTATTTCTAGAAAAAATAACATAAAGTTGTAAATTATAGTGGTTTTATATAATGTTAACTCTAAATAAACATTTTCTTGCAATAAAAACAAATATTTAGAAGTAGTTTTTCATTTATTTATAAAAAAAGTCAAAATTTTGAACTTTTTTAAAACGCTACTCCTTTTTCAATTTTGAGAATAACTCCACCAAGCTTTTATATTTTTTTCTAGTACTATTTGTTCAAGAACTGTGCATGAATTTTAAAATGTGAGCTACAGTTAAAAAGTAACATGCATTTATATAGAAAATCACAAAAAAAATTACAAATTATTGAATTAAACATTTTTTTCAAAACCAACTATACAGAGTAGACCTTATTCCATGCACAGTTGCGTGCACCATTTATATAAAAACACAGGTTAAAAATGTCAAAATTCTAACCTAATTAGCAAAAACGCCTTAGGGATTTATTAAACACAAGAATTGAAAAACGCAAAACAGAGAAAAAATGTTGAAAGCAGACGAAATACGTATTCAAACTTATAGGAATGACTCCAGAAAATATTTAATAACTTTTTTTTTCTGCAGAAGATATCATTATGAAACTTTCAGTAAATGTTCAGAAAGATATTGGGAATAATAAGAAGTATAAACTGAAAAATCGATTTTGACCAATTTTTGGGTACCGTATCCCCTTAACAAGCAATAAAATAATAACTATAAATTTTACTTTATAAAATGTATATAAAAAGTAAATAAAATATACTTCGGAAATATAAATCTTCGCCCTCCAAATAATTATTCCCCATAACACACAAATATTATTTTTAATAAAACTTTTAATACTTTACCAATCTCAGTATTTATCCGATATAAAGGGAAATATACCAACAATACTTATGAAATACACCCACGAAAATTCCTACAAAACTAACATTTGACATTTCCGATTACCAACAATGGGTGACGCGTGTTTCGGACAATCCCCCCCCCCCCCCCCACTTCTAAAGGTTTTGACAACCAGCTTTTAGTGGAGTTGTAGGAATAAATGGTAGTTCTTTTTACCAGTTAATAGTAATGTCCGACTAATAATTGATTGGTTGGTAGACATATATTTTCAGGCTTGTGTGCTTGGTCACAGAGACCCGCTCATAAACCTTCGTCAAGAAGGACGGACACGACAACACACATACAAGACAGATGCTGCCATCTATCGTCACCTCCACAATTTAGACATGTCCCTGAAGGGGAGGGAAATAGTCTCCAGGGACCTGTACCCGTGGTAAACTGCGCATTGACCGACCACAGGACTTTCGGACCCAACAGATTTAACGAGCGCGTACTCCGCATATACTCGGTGGGGCTTCAGAGGTGTCGAGACTCGATCGCGGGACCTTCCGATCCCGAGACCGAGATCTTAACCACTAGGCTCCCCACAGCCCCCCGACTAATAATACTGCATGTAGAAGGAGTGCACTTCAAATATGTTCCAAAGTCCTGATGCCGCGTACGATGTCTTCCTTAAAAGTTGGGTCGTGTGAAGGCTCTTCACTTGACAGTGTAGCTCTCATGTCAACTCAATCCACCGACACATTACTTAGGTAGGTAGGTTGATACATGTATTTTCCGGCTTGGATGCTTGATCAGAGACCCTTTCATAAACCTTCGTCAAGTAAGACAGACAGAGAGAATTTTTACTGACACAGAGAGAGAAAGTACACCCAGGGCAAAGGCGGGAATCGAACCCGCACCCATACAGTGCGCAGACTGTTAGCGTAATAGCCTGCGATCAAATCCACTAGTCCACCCGGGCCCCATACTGCTGACCTATAAATGGGGTTTGCAGCTAAAATGTCCAACGATTAATACTATACTGCATCGTAAAATTACACATTACATTCGCCACATTACACTGCCAATATAACTGCTGCCCTATAAACGGTCTTTGCAGCTAAAATGTCCGACAAATAATATTACTGCATCTTAAAATACACATTACATTCGCCACAATACATTGCCAAAATAACTGCTGACCTATAAATGGTTTATGCAGCTAAACGTACGACCAATAATAATACTACATGTCCTGGTCACTTGACTGTGGTTCTAAATTACGACGCCCGTTAAACTAGCCCTCGTGTAGCTCTAGTGCGACCATATTCAACTCAACCAAACACATTACTTTCTCGGAAACCTTTCTAAAAGTTTCGATTAAAAACAGTTTTAAACAGCTTAACCTCGAAACGGGTTTTACACTACTGTTGTTACTTCATTAGAGCATAGGTCTCTTCAAATATATTTAAAATGTTGGAACAATTGTAGAATTCCCTAAAAACGAAATCAAATAAAAAAATATACGAATTTTGAACAAAAATCTCAAGTTAGAACACTGTCAACCTTTTATACAGGGTGAAGCAAATAAAAATGGCCCAAACGTAGAGATAAGAATACGACAGAAATGTTGCCAAGTCAAAAACCAATACAAAAACAGGTTTGCTAACATGAAGCCATTGATCGCTTCAATATTAAGCCCAAACAAACGCTTTGCGACTTATTTGCCGACAACTACGCTTTGGTTTGAAAAGCTACTTGAAATGAAATATAAACAAGGTTTGTAGAGCTCTCTGATCAAAAAAAGTTCCAACTAGTGATTATTTCGGTTGTAATTTATCGTAGAGAATCGGACCATTTTTTTTTTTTGTTAATACAAAACCAAAACATTCTAAATTGATTGCAAGACCCAGAATCTTGTGTTCAGACCCGTTTCGGAATGTTTTTGAACTTGTTGACAGCAGATTCTGGGCTGACGCCATTTCGTAACTGATCGTTGCCTAGTACTCTTTTTTGACACTTTTACACATTTAAATTCTCCAACAAACAACTGGTCACATTTTTTCCACGAATTCGTTTTAATAAAATTTTCTAGAATTAACACTCTCTACTGTACTGTGAATTTCATCTTCACCTGTGAATTGATCAACTTACACTCACACAGTCGCAACTCACACTGACGCACTACGATCTGAACTGGCCAATAGTCCATGAGTAGCTCTAATGTGATGCTATCCAATCCAACCAATGCAAAAACGGGTTTGTCAAGTGAAACCATTGCACGCTTGAATAATCTTTTATTTCCACTTGAAAGCTTTCAGGCGGCTTCAAGAGTTTCTCGCCAAGCATTTCAACGTATTCCTATCTCTAGACCGGGGCAACTTTTCTTTGCCTCACCCTGTATGACTGGATAAAATGCCCCGAACGGGCGCTTCAAACTATTTCATCCACAGTTAATATCCCAGTACCATATCCTGTGATTTTTATGTTCCCAGGTAAGTTTTATTTACATTTTAAAAAAATCCAAAAACCTTAGAATGGCCATCATAATGTTACTCAATATTTACTTTTCTTACTTAATCTATAATAATAAAAGAAAGAGTCTGTCTGTCTGTGTGTGTGTGTGTCTGTTATCGATCGTAAAAGACCTACTTATACTTCCCACAGGAATTCGAAATTTTAAAGATAGATTCCCTTTAATACTAACGTGTGCACCTGAGGCTTAGTTTTTTCATATTTGTTCCATTTTTAGAGAAAATTCGAATTTTCTGAAAAAAATACACCACTTTCGCTCAAATCCGATAATTTTTCTCTTTCCTGATGCCATCGGCTGAAAAAATTAAATAAAACTTTTAACGAAAACATTTAAAATTCAAAATGTTATTTATTCTTTTGCCATTACTTTCAGAAACTAAATTTATTATTTGAAAAATAATTGACACGTTTCAAGTGACGTAATTCCGCCAGTCTCATTCCCGGATTTTATTGTGGGTTTATTGATGATTTTTCATTGATTTTTCTGTTGACTGCATGTATGCATATTTAAGCATAAATGTATAGTTAAGCTATTACTGAACTAGGATGGTTAATAAAGGCCATCGCACTAGAGCTATTAGTGTGTTATGTCTTTATTTTTTCGCCAAATACGTTGCCAAACTCGCCAAATTATTAACTAAAATTCGCCAAATAGGCAATTTCTTTTATGAATAATTTATAAGCTGGTCGGTTGTTCGAAGGTCATTGTGTTTGAGCTGTATAATGGGTGTGGGTAGCTATATCTATTTTCTCGCCAAATTATTTCCAAAACGCGCCAAATGAGCAAAAAGGTTTTATGCATTTATGAGGGAATTGTGATGGCATTATGAGTGCATTTACAGCGTATTTTTCATTTTGGAATTTTAAGGCAATGAAACGGGATTTTATAATTTATAACGAACGGAAACAATAATAAGTTTATGATCCTATAACAGGTTATATGGTACACATATTTGGAATCTATTTGATATTTTTTTATTCCGTGCGAAGAACGGGTATAAGTTTGCTAGTAATAAATATACATGTTTCATATTTGAATTCCAACAGTTTCTCCGGAATGAAGGTCCCGATTGGTTAATCAACCACCGTGTCATACCGCAAATCACCGAAACCACCAATGAAATCTAGGAACGAAAGAAGGAACGATTCTTTGAAACGTGAAACAAGCCAATTAGCAGAAATAGAAAATAACTCTTCTATAAGTTACCCAATAATAAAATCCTCTATTTTCTAAGGAGGTGCATTATTTCCAACACGTACCAAGAAAATGTGTCTTGGGCGTTTATATCTTCAGAAAATAATACCAGAGCAATTCGAAGGATTTTGTGCTCAAATCAACGACCTTGCTTGGTTAGTACGAGCCTCTAATGCCTCTAATAGTAAAAGAAGCGATTGGGTAGGTCCAACATCATTTGCACAGTTGGCAGAAAGAGATCCATGTTTGAACAACTTATTGCTATTGTTGCTTATTGTTCGGTGTAAACATATCCAAAAATATATTGGATTCGAAATTCATTATTCAAAAGAACATAATTGACTTTTTAAAATCAATACTTTACAATAAAATATAGATATCTATATAAATAAATATAAACTGTCTAATGGGGTTGTTTCACGTCGTGAATGGCAACAGATCCAATCGTCTTGTTTTCATTTTTGGTCTGGAATTTTGTTTTGGTATTCGAAAATGAGTTTTCTAAGAATATTTTACTCATTACAAATTTTTAAATGCCAGAGAAAGTTTCATGCTGTGCTGTTGGTTGTTCAAATCATTTGTTAAAGAAAGATTGCAAATAAAGAAAAGTTTCCTTTCATCTATGATGGTCATTTTGAGAGTAAAACCGAAACAACCAATGAAATCGCAAGATGAGGGAGAAAGAAAGTAAGAGCGTTACATCATCTGAAACATTCCCATTGTTTTAAATAACTGGTCTTGAAAACCCAGCCCAGTCGCTCGCCATAAGTCACATGACTTGGGCAAATGGTTTTGGTATTAAGTCTGTTAGTGTGCTCAGTCTATTCGGGACAAAAATCTTTGATTCAATTCCTAAAAGGAATAATCACCATTTAAATGCCAATTTACATTTTAAAAAGGTTATATTTTGAAATAAGCAATTTGAATAGTCTTTATATTCTTCAGTTCTGTATGAAAAAGGACGTGAATTCATTTTATCCTACCTAAATATTTTAAAATGGTTCTTTTCAAATCGTTTGAAGCTATTGTTAGATTAGATTTGAATTTTTACATTGTAAATTTGGAATTTTATTTTGCCAAGTGATTGGGAAACTAAATAAAATAATTTCCAATTGAATAAAAGTACTTTTTAAAATGTTTTAAAAAGTTTTCAAAAGTTTGCAGCACTCAATAGGAATATTAAGTGATGACGGATTAAATTTGTGTTTAATGGTTGTAAACATTGTTAAGCTCAGACTTTGTCCCACACATCTGGAGGCACTTAAGGACTTGGCAAATACTTGGCGGGGACGTGAAGTGTTTCTTTTGCAACTAAACAAAATTTAAATGAATCAAATGGTACTAGTTCTTCATTTTTATCGAGTTGGCTACATTTTCTGTCACCATTAAAGTAACGAACAAATACAGTCATATTTTGTTTAATTCCATTTTTAGCCTACTTTTCCTTTTTTTAATTCGAAAGAATTAAAAAAAATGAAAAAGTGGATATTGACATGCGGTCGATGTCCGTCTGTCTGTCTGTCTGTCCGTACCCCCCTTCCAAAATCGGTTCTATCATTCGGATCTTAAAAATTCTTTTTTTGTTAGAAAGCTATGACCTCAGATACCCAACTTTCATACTTTTTGTCCGTCTGTCTGTACGTCTGGACGGACATAAATCTACTATCTGTCGGCGAACTTCCCATTGAATTAGCATTGAAATTCAATTTTGAGTCATTTAAATCACTGTTGCCAAATCAACAATGGCATGAGAAACTTTATTTATTTAAACATATTTGAAGCAAAATAATATTTTAATGAATCAGTTTGGAATGACGTCATAAAATGTAGCACAATATGATTCTTTGATTATTCATTATTTATCTACCAAGAAAGCGGCAAGGCATACTTTTGCATGCAATTATGCTTAGTTTTAATTTACATTTCTTATTTTTTAATGCAGTTCGGAGTAGTTTCATTACTTTTGTTATTAATAAATATTTAATTATTCTTCGAACTACAAATAAATCACGAGCAGATGATAAATAATATTTAAATTAATTTGCGAAAGAATATTAAGGAAAATAGTTGATTTTGGCTTTTAGAAGTTTAAATTATAGCTGGGTGCTGTGTTTCGATTTTTTTTTCTAATGTGTATAAATCTAGTGTAGAAACGGCTGTTGATGATATTTACTTTAGGAACCTAGTTTTTTTCCCGATTAGAACTTCAGTAAGTATTTAAGTAACAGGAAAGTAGGCTATTTTAGTTCTTTATAAACTTCTTGCTTAAATTAAGATGATACGGTACCCAAAAATTGGTCAAAATATCGATTTTTTTAGTTTTTACTTTTTATTATTTATAATATCTTTCTAAACATTTACTGAAAGTTTCATAACGATATCTTCTGTAAAAAAAAAGTTATTAAAGATTTTCTGAAGTCATCCCTTGAAGTTTGAACGTATTTCGTCTGCTTTCAACCTGTTTTCTCCGTATCGCGTTTTTTCAATTCTTGTGTTTAATAAATCCCTAAGGCTTTTTTGCTAATTAAGTTAAAATTTTGAAGTTTTTAACCTGTATTCTTTTATAAATGGTGCACAAAATTATGCATGGAATAAGGTCTACTATGTATAGTTGTTTTTTTAAAAAAATGTTGTATTCAATAATTTGTAATTTTTTGTGATTTTCAGTATAAATGCATGCTACTTTTTAACTGTAGCTCACATTTTAAAATCCATGCACAGTTCTCGAACAAATAGTTTTAAAAACAAAATATAATTTTTTGGTGGAGTTATTCTCAAAATTGAAAGAGGAGTACCGTTAATAAAAAAGATCAAAATTTTGACTTTTTTTTTTAAATGAAAAACTATTTGTAAATATTTGTTTTTATTGCTAGAAAATGTTTACTTAATGTAAACATTATATAAAACCACTATAATTTACAAGTTTATGTTATTATTTCTAAAAATAATGTTTTGGGTACCGTATCCCCTTAAAACACGGTAAATTAGAGGTGTGATAATAAATTAGAGAATTAGAGGTGACACTACAAAACTTTTAATTAAAACTAAATAAATTAACACACACATTTAAAATTAATTATATACCTTTTAGGTAACTTCAATAACTTTAAAACCTAAAAAATTCTACGACAGCTACTGTTTGCGCATGCGCGATTTTCACGAAAACCTTATTACAACGTCTGACAGATACTAAGAGCACGTGTAACAAATTTGATATCTGTATCTCTTTTCGTTTTTCCGCAATACCTTTAATACACCGAGAGCCCAGGGCCCCCAGACCTAAGTCATTTTCTAAAGGATGAAATGTATCGGATTAGGTTCGGTTTTCATTTACTTTTAGTATATGCATACCCGCTAGAGTGAACCGACGGCCAATTTACAGGTATCGGGTGCAAAAAGTAGGTAAATTATAAGTTAACTTAAGTCATTTTCTAAAAGCTGATTTTTACGTATGTTTTAGAAAATAATGTTAAAAGTTAATAATAAATTTCCCAGACACTTTTCGTCGGCCGAAACTTATCCCAGACGCTTTAAACGTCGTTATCAAGTTCAGACTTTGTCCCACGCATTTGGCGGCGTGAGATGGCGCTACAATCGTCCTCGGACTACAAGAAGGGGAAGTTAAGCAAAAAATAACTATGTGTGTATTGGAGACGTGGTTGGATGATCGATTGACATATATATTCCGGTTTGTGTGCTTGATCATTGGAGATGTGAAAATGTTGTAAGCTAAAGACAGCTATGGTAACTTGTTTATTAATTTATTTTTTAATTAAACGAAAATTTAATTAAATCGAAACGATATTATTTCTAAACCAACCACATCTCCAATACACACATAGTTCTTTTTAGCTTAACTTCCCCTTCTTGTCGTCCGAGGACGATTGTAGCGCCATCTCACGCCGCCAGATGCGTAGGACAAAGTCTGAACTTGATAAAGACGTTTAAAGCGTATGGGAAAAGTTTCGGCCGACGGAAAGTGTCTGGGAAATTTATTATTAACTTAGGCTTTTAACATTATTTTCTAAAACATACGTAAAATTCAGCCTTTAGAAAATGACTTAAGTTAACTTATAATTTACCTACTTTTTGCACCCGATACCTGTAAATTGGCCGTCGGTTTACTCTAGCGGGTATGCATATACTAAAAGTAAATGAAAACTGAACCTAATCCAAAACATTTCATCCTTTAGAAAATGACTTAGGTCTGGGGGCCCTGGGCTCTCGCTCTATAAAACGAAAAAGGTTCTATGGCAGCTATTCCTTGCGCATATGCAATTTTTTCAAACTTGAAATTGTAGGCGAGTGTTAGGAGAAACACCCACAATTACATTTTATTAAAACAACGTAATTTACTCTTAGTAAAACATTAACGCAAATTCAAACTGTCATGTTAATTAACTTAATCCAATTAGGTTATTTCAGGAATTTAAAAAAAGAAATGAAATACAAAAACTACGAATGTGGAAAAAGGTTTATACGACGTATTTTAATTAATTTGATAAGAAAGAAATTAAAGTAATGGTAACTCTTGCTAAATACTCAGAAAAAAAATCGAGTCTTGGGGCTTCAACTTGTAAAAAATTATAAACTTTAAATGCAAAGTAGCGAGGTTCTTTTGCGAATTACCTCGTTCTGTTTGTTATGTAAATATGTATGTCCTTCAAATTTTGTTCAAAACATGTTTTTTACAAACTGTTTATTAGACAGATTAGCAGGTCGTTTAACATTGTAGTTGGCTAAGCGAAAACGGTTTGCAGAGCCAATGGGATTTTGAACGCATAAATCCCAACAACTTGTGGGATTTCAATCTCAATCCTACGAGTGAATCCCTTGAGGTTGAAACCTTAATCTTTGTCGCTTTCCGGAATCCGACGCATAAGCGAGAGTAAGTTGTATATAACCAATAAAAGCTCAAAATTATACTTATTACTCTAACTAAGAATTCCAAAACAATGCACATTACACATTCAGAGTGGGTCCATACATTCATCAGTCGAACTGTTATACATAGGTGTAAATATTCGAATGTAGTATGATAACGGGGCTAATTGCAAAACGAGTATGCGGTAGCTTTCGCTTAAATTAAAGCTCGCTATTTGAGTTCAGGCTAAGCTGTTACATTGCGTGGTTTAATTCGATAATGGTACACAGAAAAAAATGTTTTGTTGGAAGAACCAAATTTTTTTTGTTGACGTGTTTTGTTGACTAATTTTGTTGACTTAACAATATTTTACTTGTCCCAACAAAGCGAGTATTTTCACCACAACAAAACCCGTTTGGTTGAGGGAAGCTCGGCCTGCTATTGGCTGTTTCTAACTGTGACGTCATGGCGCCTGTAATCAACGGCAAAGGCAAATCGAAGAAAATTAAGGGCGCCATTCGGCCATTATCGTCGGGGGCGGTCTAGTGGTCAGCGTCTCGGTCTCGAGATCGGAAGGTCCAGTGATCGAGTCCCGGTACCACTGAAGACCTACCGAGTATATGCGGAGAACGTGCTCGTTAAATCTGTTGGGTCCGAAAGTCATGTGGTCGGTCATTGCGCATTTTCGGTTTGGCGCATTTTTGGTTGAATCAACAAAACCATTTGGTTGAATCAACAAATTAATTTCAACAAAATAATTTGGTACTGACAACAAAATTTTTGTTGGCGCTATATTTACCAAATAATTTTGTTGAAACAACAAAATTTTTGTTCTTTCAACAAAATATTTTTTTCTGTGTACAACTATTTGTTTCTTCAGAGAGACTTCTAAATGTAAACTGTAAAATAAACAAGTAGGTTTGTAACAGAATCTGTCACTTAGCCCGCTTCCACACAGCATTTGTGTTCAACTGGAAAAATGGCGTCAAACACAGTATTAAATTCTATATAAACATTTACACGCTACATTTGGCTAGCTTCATTTTCTTTCGAAAATTCAATTATTATTTTTTATCCTTTGAAATTAATTCATATTTCAGAGATTAAATGTTTAATACTCCTCGCTTTTAAATAGAAGCAAAACATTTCATATCAACATACAATCAAATAATCTCTTTGTGAAATATATTTGACGTCATTTCAAACTGATGGATGTCGCAAAAAAATAAATTTCTTTTTATTTATTGTTTAAAAGAAATAAAGTTTCTCAAGCGATTGTTGGGAATGGCAATGGTTATAAAAATGGCCTTATACTTTTTAAATAAGCATTTAATTTTGCTGGTTTTTTAAATAAATGAAGTACTTCGAATTCGATTTTTTTTTTTAAAATTAACAATGCTTCTAATTTTGATGAGCTGAATTTTTTGACGTATCACACTAGCCTGTAGTATTTGTAGTTTGGGTTATGCAAGTTGGTGACAGACACACAGACGGATGGACGGACTGAACGATTATAATACCTTCCACTTTTTACGTTATAAACGTAGGGTAGAAGCGAAACACGGAAAAAAAGACAGCAAAAAATGTTGCAAAAATTATAACAGCACCTGTGGTAAACGGAGTTAACAATTCTTTATACTGCGATGGAAAAATAATACTACCACGATAGAAGTCAAAGTTCCTGGTTCTGAACCTAGCCATACTAACCGACTACTCAATGAAGGATTGATAGAATCCAAATTTTTTCTTAATTTTTTTTTGTTTCCCAACATTTATATTTTACATACGTTCTCTTGGAATCGATAGAATATTACATCTGGCTACACAACGTTTTGTATATGTTCTGCACAAGCTTGGGTATAGTCAGCTTACACCAGAATGGGGTTGTTTCACGTCGTGGATGGTAACAGCTCCAACGGATTGTGGTTATTTGTTGCTTGGAATTACTTATGTTTTGGTATTCGAAAATGAGTTTTCGTAGAATATTTCACTTATTAAATTATTTAAATGCCAACTTCTTGCTGTGATGTTGGTTGTGCAAAACATTTGTTAAAGAAAGCTTGCATAGGAAGGAAAAAGTTTTTCATCTATATCGGCCATTTTTAAAGTGAAACAGAAGCAACCAATGAAATCGTAGTATACGTGGAACCGAAGCAACCAGTGAAATCCAGTACGAATAAAAATGAAAACAAGAGCGTTACATCATCGGAAATATTACCATTGATGAAGTCTTACATAACAAGAAGTTCTTAAAGAACTAAAATAGCCTACTTTCCTGTTACTTAAATACTTACTGAAATTCTAATAGGGAAACAACTAGGTTCTTAACAGTAAATATCATCAAAAACCGTTTCTACATTAGATTTATACACATTAGAAAAAAAATCGCTAAACACAGCATCCAGCTATAACATAAACTTCTAAAAGCCAAAATAAACTATTTTCCTTAATATTCTTTCGCAAATTAACTTATTATTATTTATCGTCTGCTCGATTTATTTGTAGTTCGAAGAATAATTAAATATTTATTAACAACAAAAGTAATGAAACTACTCCAGACTGCATTAAAACAAGAAGTTCATAAAGAACTAAAATAGCCTACTTTCCTGTTACTTAAATACTTACTGAAGTTCTAATCGGGAAAAAAATAGGTTCCTAACAGTAAATATCATCAACAACCGTATTCTACACTAGATTTATACACATTAGAAAAAAAATCGAAACACAGCATCCAGCTATAATTTAAACTTCTAAAACCCAAAATCAACTATTTTCCTTAATATTCTTTCGCAAACTAACTTAATATTATTTATCTTCTGCTCGATTTATTTGTAGTTCGAAGATCAATTAAATATTTATTAATAACAAAAGTAATGAAACTACTCCAAACTGCATTAAAAAAAATAAGAAATGTAAATTAAAACTAAGCATAATTGTATGAAAAAATATGCCTTGCCGCTTTCTTAGTCAACAATTAATGATTAATCTAAGAATCACACTCTGCTACATTTTATGACGTCACACCAAACTGATTCATGAAACAATTATTTTGCTTTTCATATATTTTTAAATAAAGTTTCTCATGCCATTGTTGATTTGGCAACAGTGATTTAAATGACTCAAAATTGAATTTTAATGCTAATTCAATGGGAAATTCGCTCACAGATAGTAGATATATGTCCGTCCGGACGTACAGACAGACGGACAAAAAGTATGAAAGTTGGGTATCTGAGGTAATAGCTTTCTAACAAAAAAAAGAATTTTTAAGATCCGATGGATAGAACTGATTTTGGAAGGGGGGGTACGGACAGACAGACGGACTGACAGACAGACGGACAGACAGCTATACGAACAGACAGACAGACGGACATCGACCGCATTTCAATACCTACAGTGATTTAAATGACTCAAAATTGAATTTCAATGCTAATTCAATGGAAAATTCGCCGACAGATAGTAGATTTATGTCCGTCCGGACGTACAGACAGACGGACAAAAAGTATGAAAGTTGGGTATCTGAGGTCATAGCTTTCTAACAAAAAAAGAATTTTTAAGATCCGATGGATAGAACCGATTTTGGAAGGGGGGTACGGACGGACAGACGGACATCGACCGCATGTCAATACCTACTTTTTCATTTTTTTTAGCCTACTTTTCTTTTTTTAATTCGAAAGAATTAAAAAAATGAAAAAGTAGGTATTGACATGCGGTCGATGTCCGTACCCCCCTTAAAAAATCGGTTCTATCCATCGGATCTTAAAAATTCTTTTTTTTGTTAGAAAGCTATGACCTCAGATACCCAACTTTCATACTTTTTGTCCGTCTGTCTGTACGTCCGGACGGACATAAATCTACTATCTGTCTGCGAATTTCCCATTGAATTAGCATTGAAATTCAATTTTGAGTCATTTAAATCACTGTAGGTATTGAAATGCGGTTGATGTCCATCTGTCTGTCTGTTCGTATGTCTGTCTGTCTGTTCGTATGTCTGTCTGCCTGTCCGTCTGTCTGTCCGTCCGTACCCCCCCCCCTTCCAAAATCGGTTCTATCCGCATCGGATCTTAAAAATTCTTTTTTTGTTAGAAAGCTATGACCTCAGATATCCAACTTTCATACTTTTTGTCCGTCTGTCTGTACGTCCGGACGGACATAAATCTACTATCTGTTGGCGAATTTCCCATTGAATTAGCATTGAAATTCAATTTTGAGTCATTTAAATCACTGTAGGTATTGAAATGCGGTTGATGTCCATCTGTCTGTCTTTCCGTCTGTCTGTCTGTCCGTCTGTCCGTATCCCTCTTCCAAAATCGGTCCTATCCCTCAGATCTTAAAAATTCTTTTTTTGTTAGAAAGCTATGACCTCAGATACCCAACTTTCATACTTTTTGTCCGTCTGTCTGTACGTCCGGACGGACATAAATCTACTATCTGTCGGCGAATTTCCCATTGAATTAGCATTGAAATTCAATTTTGGGTCATTTAAATCACTGTAGGTATTGAAATGCGGTTGATGTCCATCTGTCTGTCTGTTCGTATGTCTGTCTGTCTTTCCGTCTGTCTGTCTGTCCGTCTGTCCGTATCCCTCTTCCAAAATCGGTTCTATCCCTCGGATCTTAAAAATTCTTTTTTTTGTTAGAAAGCTATGACCTCAGATACCCAACTTTCATACTTTTTGTCCGTCTGTCTGTACGTCCGGACGGACATAAATCTACTATCTTTCGGCGAATTTCCCATTGAATTAGCATTGAAATTCAATTTTGAGTCATTTAAATCACTGTTGCCAAATCAACAATGGCATGAGAAACTTTATTTATTTAAACATATTTGAAACTAAATAATATTTTCATGAATCAGTTTGGAATGACGTCATAAAATGTAGCATCTACCAAGAAAGCGGCAAGGCATACTTTTGCATGCAATTATGCTTAGTTTTAATTTACATTTCTTATTTTTTAATGCAGTTCGGAGTAGTTTCATTACTTTTGTTATTAATAAATATTTAATTATTCTTCGAACTACAAATAAATCACGAGCAGATGATAAATAATATTTAATTAATTTGCGAAAGAATATTAAGGAAAATAGTTGATTTTGGCTTTTAGAAGTTTAAATTATAGCTGGATGCTGTGTTTCGATTTTTTTTTCTAATGTGTATAAATCTAGTGTAGAAACGGTTGTTGATGATATTTACTGTTAGGAACCAAGTTTTTTCCCGATTAGAACTTCAGTAAGTATTTAAGTAACAGGAAAGTAGGCTATTTTAGTTCTTTATGAACTTCTTGTTAATTCTTTCGAATTAAAAAAAGAAAAGTAGGCTAAAAATATGCCTTGCCGCTTTATTGGTAAACAATAAGTGAACAATCAAAGAATCACATTTTGATACATTTTATGACGTCATTCCAAACTGATTCATGAAAAAGTTACTTTGCTTCAAATATTTTTAAATAAATAAAGTTTCTCATGCCATTGTTGATTTGGCAACAGTGATTTAAATGACTCAAAATTGAATTCCAATGCTAATTCAATGGGAAATTCGCCGACAGATAGTAAATTTATGTCCGTCCGGACGTACAGACAGGCGGACAAAAAGTATGAAAGTTGGGTATCTCAGGTCATAGCTTTCTAACAAAGAAGGAATTTTTAAGATCAGAAGTATAGAACCGATTTTGGAAGGGGGGTACGGACAGACAGACGGACATCGACCGCATGTCAATACCTACTTTTTATTTTTTTAATTCTTTCGAATTAAAAAAAGAATAAAAAATCATTGTAACGTCTTGCATTACAACACTGTTAAGGTAAACATTCAACATAGTTTTGATGTTTTAACCTCCGTAAATGTTGCAGAGTCGTTGCCCGTGTTACTAATCGCAGTCTAAGGCCATTTGTCAACGCGTAGTCGAATTTCCTGTGAATTTATTTGTCGTAATTACTTGGGGAATGATGTTCGGTTCAGAAGCTATCTTGATTAAATTTTAAGCGTTGTTATACAGCTTCATTTAAATGTTTGGCAAATGTTAGTTGCGGCTAGGTTTAGGTATAATGATTGAAACCTGATGCACTGTTATAAGTTTAAATACGATTTAAATATGAAATTAATTTAGCGTTATTTTACTATATTATTAAAAAACATCAAATAACCGTAAAAATAAATGGAATTTGTTTTGCTTCTCAATAACAAATACAATATAAAACATTGTTAAACAGTTACAACAATGAACTAAATGGGAAAATGCAATAAATGGAAAGTAAAAGAAAACAATGCATACAATTTCCAACAATGTGGCATTATTAAACTTAAACCTTTATTAACAATTCTAAGCATCTAATACTTTTTCAATTGAGTTGTTTTGATTAATCATTTCTCTCTGGTTGAATAATTTTTTTATATATCTTCTTGAAAATAATTTTTTTTAATTAAAAGAAATTGTAGCAATAAAAATATGATGGAAATAATCTGGAAATAAGAATGTATCCAAATTTACCTAAACTGGCAAACCAAATAAGCTTAAAGTTTTAAAAGATTTATGAAATGTGTTAATATTGCAAAAAAAAATTGAAAAAATAAATACAGAAGAACTCCAATTGTATGAACTCTGACTATTCATATATGATTTTCTGATTTTCTTATTCTGATTCTGATATTCTGATTTTCTAAATAGCCCCTTTATTAGAGTTCTATTGTTGGTTGGTGTTCTAATTCTATTGGTTGTTCTCCAATTATCCGAAATTATAAATGGGGTTTGGTTCCATACGATTCGGCTATTTGGAGCTTTAATGTATATTTCACGTTGTATATCACAAGCGTTGTCATCTATGCTGCTGTATATATCACAACGCTACGTTGTTGTTGTTGTTGTCTTGTCTATGGATAGGTTGAGGTATTAGATGTGACCGTGTGTGTTCCACACAGCCTCAGCAATCTGAAGGCAGTTTTGGGAGTAAAGGTCATCTAGCGGAGAGTCACTAATCTGTTGCATTTTTGCAAGGATGGCTGGACATGGGAAAATGTGTGTTGGACTTAGTTCTATGTCGAGGCAGATTTTGCAGGTGGGGTACTTTCTGGAGCCGTCTGGCTGGATTTTCATTCCCCCCAGATGTCCAGTTCTCAGTCTAGTTAAGGTTTTTGCTATTGTTCTGCTAGTTGTTAATTCACAGATTTGGTTCTTTAACTTGATGGTCGTGTCCCTGAATTTTGATTTTGCCACTGAGTTGATGTCGCTGAGTGTGACGAGATGAAAGGATCCTTCATTGAGATGTCTCGCTTCTTTGGCTAGTAAGTCGGCTGCCTCATTTCCATCAATACCAACGACAACGCTACGTTAAATCTATTAAAATGAGCAGGATAGAACTACTAACTTTTTAACTAACTGAATTGATAAAATAAAAAAACTACGAAAGACTTTCAATTAAGAGGGACTGTTAGTCTCATAGAGCTAATGCGTTAGTTTTGAAATCACAACTTTTACAAAAGAATTGCTTAAAAAATGGTATCCTGTTTTCACCAGGTAGGGGAATCATCACAACATCAATTTAAGGCAAAATTGAAAAGAAAATAACATCCAGTTATTTAATTATTAATTGATAAGGTTTTTATATAGTGTCGCCATCAGGCTGTATATTTTTGACATTTTAAAACTTCAAAAAATTAAATAACTAGATAACATTTTCGTTTCAAAATTGTTTTATTTCGATGTTATGTTGACTCTCATACCTGAGGAAAAAGGGCTAACATGGCAAAGTAATACTTCTGCGGAAGTTGTGATTCCAAAACTAATGCATTAGCTCTATGGGACTGACGATCCCTCTTAAGATAATAATATAAAAACTTTTATCACGAGAAACTAAATCAAATCGAACCGTATAACATAATTCTTATTACGCAATTATGGTTCCGGACTCAATCCCGAAAGCCGAAATCTCGACAAGCCAGAATCCCGAACGCCGAAATAATCCCGAAAGGCCATAATCCCGACAGGGACGAAATCCCGAATGGGTTGAAATCCCGAAAATAGATTTTTGTCCATTTCTCGATTTTTTTTTAAAAAATTAGAGATTATTCATTCATTCAGTCAGTCAGTCAGAATAAATGACTGACTGACTGAATAAATAACTGACTGAATAAATGACTGACTGAATAAATGACTGACTGAATAAATAACTGACTGAATAAATAACTGAATAAATAACTAACTGAATAAATAACTAAATAATCTCTCGTATTTTTTTTTTTTAAATCGAGAAATGAACAAAAATATATTTTCGGGATTTCGACCCATTCGGGATTTCGACCCTGTCTGGATTTTAACCCATTCGGGATTTTGACCCATTCGGGATTTCAGCTTTCGGGATTCTGGCTTGTCGGGATTATGTCCCAGACCCGTCAATTATACTAACCTATCCGCAATCAGAACTAAAAGAACCCTTTTATTGGTTAGATTGATTGGCCTGTTATGAGATACCATAAAACGTTCCGTCCAATGAATGAGGACAGTGTTGATGGTATCCCAGTAGGTTGTTCATCAATTTGATGTATTGGATGTACTGGGCTTGCCGGTTGTGTATGATCCTTCTCGGAAATGAACATTTATTAATATGGGGTTGTTTCACGTCGTGGGTGGCAACAGATCCAAAGGGGTTTTTTTCATTTGTTTTCTGGAAATGCTTTTGTTTTGGTATTCGAAAAGGAGTTTTCTAAGATTATTTTACTTATTAAATTTTTTAAATGTCAACTTTTTGCGGCGCTGTTGGTTGTTCAAAAAATTTGTTAAGGAAAGCTTGCATAGAAAAAAAATTCTTTTCATGTATTTGTGTCATTTTGGGATTGAAACCGAAGCAACCAATGAAATCGCAGTACGCCTAAAAATGAAAACAAGAGCGTTACATCATCTGAAACATTCCCATTATGCAACTGTTACTAAGTTTAAATTCTTTGTTTTAATTTAATGGAACTTATCAAAACTTTATTTATATATATAAAAATAACATAATTCATCAATCAAATAAAATCCCTTGTCCAAACAACTCCATGAGAACTTCTCTAATCCAGAGAGGAAATTGTATTTTTTTATTTCGCTCTTTAATGGGCTAGTTAGGTCTCAGAAAATAATTTTTCTTTGCTTGCAACTGCTTGGGAAGTTGTCTAATTGGAAATGTCCTGAGTCTCTTTATCCAACTTAATTAACCTCTTGAAATGGGAAAGTGGGAGAAAGGCTTGTGAAATTAAAGAAAGTTCCAAAATTTCATTTTGTTTTGGTTCTTTTGTCGTGCTAATGACATTTTACACTGAAAAAATGTTCGTTCTTGGTTTCACCAAAAAAAACAAGAAGTTTTAAACGAACTAAAATAAGCTACTTTTCTATTCATTAAATACTTACTGATTTTTTTCGAAAGATAAAGTAAGTATGTAACAGTAACTGTCACGTAGAACCACTTTTACACAATATTTATACACATAAAAAAAATCGCCTAACACAGCATCCAGTTGCAATTTAAACTTTTTTAAGCCAAAATCAACTATTTTCATTAATTTTCTTTCACAAATTAAATTAATATTATTTTTCATCTACTTCATTTTTAGCTTCCACACTACGTTTATAACGTAAAAAGTGGAAGGTTTTATAATCGTTCAGTCCGTCTGTCTGTCCGTCCGTCTGTCTGTCTGTCACCCACTTTCACAGAAACAACCACAAGTCCCACAGACAAGTGGGATACGTCATTTTAAAGCAAAAAATCAGATTAGGCTACATTCCAAATTTCATTAAAAAATTTAAATTAGAAGTTTATTTAAAATTTAAATAACTAAATTTTTTTTATCTACATTGAAATAACATGCAAATTCTATTTTTATTTATATTTTCACTGTTGTCATCCACAAGTCCCACAGACAAGTGGGATACGTCATTTTGAAGCAAAAAATCAGATTAGGCTACATGCCAAATTTCATTAAAAAATTTAAACTAGAAGATTATTTAAAATTTAAATAACTAAAAATTTAATCTACATTGAAATAACATGCAAATTCCATTTTTATTCAATATTTTCACTGTTGCCATTTCGTTAAACGTACGAGAAACTTTTGTTAAAATAAAAATACACTTTTGAAAAAATATTTATTTATGTGATATAATTCGGTTTGGATTGTTGTATTATCACAATAGAGTTCTTTTAATGGTTCTATATATATGTATGTAGAAAGATGCATAGAGAATTCTAACTTAACATAAAAAAAAATATGCTAAGTTTCGCTTTTATTTTTAAAGCATCAATTGTACAAATTATAAATTTTTTGAACTGTAAATTAATTTAACAAATTATAAATAAGTGAATTTTCTAAAGAAATGTAAATGGGAAATTGTGGCGACAAAAATATTTATTAAAAAAGATTACATCATTATTCTTCGAACTTCAAACAAATTTAGCAAACGATAAAGTCTAATTATTAAATCTGAGAAAGAAGATTAATGAAAATATTTAATTTTGGCGTTTAAAAGTTTGAATTACAAATAGCTAAAGGCCCTGTTTTTATTAGAATTAAATCACATTTGCCATTCGCAACAATCGCTCGAGAAACTTTAATTCTTTTAGACAATAAATTAAAATAAATTTATTTTTGCAACATCGATCAGTTTGAAATGACGTCAAATATATTTCACTACGGAATCCTTGTATGGTGATATGAAATGTTTTCATTCTATTTAAAAGCGAGGAATATGACATATTTATTCTTTAAAATATAAATTAATTTTTGCAAACGATAAGTAATAATTATTGAATTTTCGAAATAAAATAAATGAAACTAGCCAAATTTAGCTTGTAAATGTTAAATATAGAATTAATGTGTTTGGCGCGTTTTTTCCTGTTAAACACAAATATGTGGAAGCGAGTTAAGTGACAGATTCTGTTACAAACCTACTTGTTTTTTTGCAGTTTGAAGAATAATCCTAAAAAATTGCTTGAGTCAAATCCTAGCATCCGTACCAGCGACATTTGGCACGTTGGAAAATGTCGCCAAGGGCTTTAATGACACGATCTATTTATTCTTGAATAACAAGCAAATATATTTCTAAGTTTATCATGAACCTAACACTGTTGAAATAATTTAAGCTTGGTTTCCCCATAATAATTATTCCAAGTAGCTGCTACCGCTGTGTTATGAAATGTTTACCATATTTTCGGCTGAACCATTTTTCAGATTTTGGAAACAAAAACCTGACAAATGGTTCAACTGAATACCGAAAATATGGTGAAACATTTCACCACACAGCCGTTGCAGAGCTACTGGGAACCATATTCTTAGTGAAACCAAGTGCTAAATTTTTAACAGTAAATGGCAAAATTATCTATTCGCAAAATAGCTAATAAAAATCCCAAATATTTATATAAAGACACAAAACACATCCGATCTATTTAACTGCTTACATATCTATAAATAGAACTTGATAAAAACCTGGAAATATGTCATCAACCAAATCCCGTTATAGCAGGAAGTATAAACCAACGTCTAAAAAATATATTCATATATAACTAAGTTTATCCAGAGTGGTTATATTCCGATCCGGAAGTAGGGATGTGCACGCCATCTTATCATTAAGAAAAGAGCCCACCAACAGACCGCAAATTGACTCAAGATAATAAGACAAATATAAAAAAAAAGATAATCAGTTATAGAAACTTTGCAATAGTTGTGATGAAACACTAATCCCACAATAGTATACAATGCAGAGCTGCCTTTTAAAATGTGCCCCTTGTTTATACGTTTTTCTATCGAGAAAAAACGTAGGTAGGTTGGTACATGTATTTTCCGGTTTGAGTGCTTGATCAGAGACCCGCTTATAAACATTCGTCAAGTAAGACAGACACATACAGAATTTATACTGACACAGAGAGAGAAATTACACCCAGAGCGAAGGCGGGAATCGAACCCGCACCCGTTACAGTAAGCAAACTGTTAGGGTAATGGGCTGCGATCAAACACACTAGGCCACCCGGGCCCCAAAACAAACCCGTGTGTTTGGGTTATTACGGAAAATACGAGAAAATAAAACGGATAATACAATACACTATACGGATAATACGATATGGAAAAATAAAATGACATCCGAAAGTCATCCTGAATAACACGTTCGCATGCACTTCCAGGGCCGGATTTCCGCCTAGGCCTACAAGGCCCGGACCTAGGGGCCCTGTCAGGAAGGGGGCCCTTAAAAAGATAAAATCGCCAAAAAAAATCGCCTAAAAAAATTTGTAAATCGCCAATTGCCAAACTTCGAAAACCTATCATAGGATAGAACAGTCTCAACTCACTCTCAGTAATGGGCATAGAGTCAGAAATAATGCAGTCAATTGACTATGATCACGTCATTCGTTCTTTTGCACCGAAGAAAGTTTGCCGTGTCGTCGTGTGATTTTATAAATTTTATAGAATAACTATTGAAACATTCTGATGTTTATTAAAGTCGATTAAAAATTATATGTTCTGTACTAGTGTAATTTTTCTAAATTTCCAAAATAGCTTTGAGATGGTGGGGGTCCGGCCCCAAATGTCAAGTGCCTAGGGGCCCTGGGCCTTTAAATCCGGCACTGTACACTTCCTCAATGTTTATTGGACGCGAACTGAAATTTTTGTCTCGAACCACGACCGCCGCTGTCGAGTCCATATAGAAATAGTAAAACCGTACGAGTCAGTGAGTCGAGTAGACTACCCCGTGCTATCATGAAAGCTTCACTCAAATAACTGATATATGTCCGTCCGGACGTACAGACAGACGGACAAAAAGTATGAAAGTTAGGTCTCTGAGGTCACAGCTTTCTAACAAAAAAAAGAATTTTTAAGATCCCATTGATAGAACCGATTTTGGAAGAACAGTACGGACAGACAGACGGACATCGACCGCATGTCAATACCTACTATTTTTAAATAAATAAAGTTTCTCATGCCATTGTCTATTTGGAAACAGTGATTGATATGGCTGTGAAAAATACAAAAACAATATATCGGACGTCTGCTTCTCGACGGCTATTGATAGTCTTACGAAATTCTAAGTCAGAAATCCCGTTTATTAAGAGGGATTGTCAGTCCCATAGAGCTAATGCATTAGTTTTGTAATCATAACTTCCGCAGAAGTATTGCTTTGCCATGTTAGCCTTTTTCCCCAGGTATGGGAATCAACATAACATCAAAATGAAACAAATTTGAAACGATAATGTTATCTAGCTATTTAATTATATATTTTTGAAGTTTTAAAATGCCAAACATTACAGCAGATGGCGACACTATTTTAAAACTTCATTAATTAATAATTAAATAACCGGATGCTATTTTCTTTTCAATTTTGTTTTAAATGGATGTTATGATGATTCCCATACCTGGGGAAAAAGGGCTAACATGGCAAAACAATACTTCTGCGGAAGTTATGATTAGAAAACTAATGCATTAGCTCTATGGGACTGACAGTCCCTCTTAAATCCCAAAACGAAACCGTACGTTTGCGGCCACTTTGAAGGATTCTAATATTGGTCAACCTACTTTTATTGCAGCATAGTCCATGAAAAATCGACGTATAGCGATCGTCCTTTACCTTTATTTTGCGTGTCAGATTTCAGGTTCTTCCCTAGATACGTCACTTGGCTCGCTGCCCCTGTGACGTCACATCGAACGTAGGATAAGAAATGCTTTGTTATAGCTAATCTTGAGTAAAATAACCACATCTGACGTCATATCATTGTATTTTTAGAGTTCGAAATGAGGGAGTTTCAACGTAGTTTTTTTTATAGCCATTGAGATTTCATTCAATAGATTTTGGCTTTTAACTCTTTTAAGGAAATCGTTGGAAACCAGAAAAGAAAAATCTCAAGAAATGTACATCGGACACGTCTATGCGAAAAATGCATGCCCTAACCAAAAATTTAGACGAATTTTTTTTTTTAATGTGCGAAACGGATCATAAATATTTAAAAATCTTTTTATTAGCAAGAAAAGCGTTTTTTTTTAAATTTCTGCTCAGCATAAGATTTTTTAAGACTTTTTTTTGTCAAAGGTAGAAAAAATAAGTTAATTTGTGGTACTCGAAGATTTGGAAAATCAATATATTTTTGGTCGTCCACTCTCGCTAAATCAAACGTCATTAAGAGGGAGTGTCAGTCCCATAGAGCTAATGCATTAGTTTTGGAATCACAACTTCCGCAGAAGTATTGCTTTGCCATGTTAGCCCTTTTTCCCCAGGAATGGGAATCAACATAACATCGGAATAAAACAAATTTGAAACGAAAATTTTATCTATAATTTTTAAATATATATTTTTGAAGTTTTGAAAGGCCAAAAATCTACAGCAGATGGCGACATTATTTTAAAACTTTATCAATTAATAATTAAATAACCGGATGTTATTTTCTTTTCAATTTTGTTTTAAATTAATGTTATGGGGATTTCCATACCTGGGGAAAAAGGGCTAACATGGCAAAGCAATACTTCTGCGGAAGTTGTGATTCCAAAACTAATGCATTAGCTCTATGGGACTGACAGTCCCTCGTAATCTTAAGGCTCTCTTGGCCCACCTAAGGACTTGAAAGTTATGATACTTGAAGGTTCTGAAAGTTATTTTGATCTATTACCTCGGAATATGGAGTGGGTAATCTCAAGAAATGTACATCGGACACGTCTATGCGAAAAATGCATGCCCTAACCAAAAATTTAGACGAATTTTTTTTTAATGTGCGAAACGGATCATAAATATTTAAAAATCTTTTTATTAGCAAGAAAATGTTTTTTTTTTAATTTCTGCTCAGCATAAGATTTTTTAAGACTTTTTTTGTCAAAGGTAGAAAAAATAAGTTAATTTGTGGTACTCGAAGATTTGGAAAATCAATATATTTTTGAAATATTTATTTTGTACATTGAATCGAAAAATACCTTCTAATGTAAGGTTTTTGGTGCAAATACATTAGACTATCGTAAACTCAGTTCGACTATGTTTTTACGTGACTGAGAGGTGCAAAATGTGTGAGTTACTTGTCTTGGCAATATTTAGCTTCCATACTACGTTTATAACGTAAAAAGTGGAAGTTATTATAAATGTTCAATCCGTCTATCTTTTCATCTGTCTGTCTGTCCGTCTGTCACCCTATTTCATAGCCCAAACTACAAATGCTACAGACAACTATGATACGTCAAAAAATTCAGCGCATCGAAATTAGAAGATATTGAAAATCTCAGAAAAAATTTGAATTCAAAGTACTTCAATTTTATTTTTAAAAAAAACTTCAAAATTTAATGCTCATTTAAAAAGCATCCAGAAGCCATATTTATTAGAATTAAATCACCATTGCCATTCTCAACAATCACTTGAGAAACTTTATTTCTTTTAAAAAATAAATTAAAAGAAATTTATTTTTGCGGCATCAATCAATTTGAAATGACGTCAAATATATTTCACTAAGAGATTCTTTATTTGTATGTGGGTATGAAATGTTTTGGTTCTAATTAAAAGCGCGAGGAATATTACATATTTATTCTTTGAAATATAAATTAATTTTTTCAAACGATAAGAAATAATTATTGAATTTTCGAAATAAAATAATGGGAATATTTCTTATGATGTCACGCTCTCCATACTGCGATTTCATTGGTTGTGTTGTTTTCTTTGACAAAGTGTTAAACAAGCCTATAGAAACTAGCCAGATTTAGCGTGTTAATGTTTAATATAGAATTTATACTGTGTTTGGCGCCTTTTTTTCTTCTTGAACGCAAAAGTTGTGTGGAAGCGGCTGAGTGACAGATTCTGTTGCAACCCTACTTGGTTTTTTTTACGCAAACGTATTTGGAAACGTGTATAATTTTTTTTAAGTCGTAAAAAAATTTATAACCGCCTAATAGGCTTTTTTACTATTCCCAACCCTCCAAACCCGTTACTTCAAAATATACATGTGAAGCGATTCAGAAACAGCACATATTTTGGACAAGTATCAAGAGCCAGGACCTTTCCAGTGACGTCAGGTATGACGTCACAACTTTCAGGGGCTCGATTACTTAGGTGATGCGAAATGTCTTTTTCACGGCGACAGCTTTGGATTTTAAAGGCCATTATATCTAAAAGAGATCGTATTTGCGTGTTAATGTTGCCATAAATGTACTAGACACAGTATAACGTTTCGCTGACGTCAGTGATTTTTTTAAGGTTTTTTTAGTTGAGTCATGCAAGTAATAGCAATATAACGCAATAAATTGATAAAGTATATTTCATATTTAAGGGTGAAGGTTTTTTCAAATGATTTATTTAAAGCTTAACTTTTTAATTAGAAAGATTTTTTTTAAAAACAGGGAAAGTTGGATATTAAACATCGTAGAGATTTCCGTTCGACTGTAGCAGTACCCTCATTTCATATTTCGTTATAACTGTTCCCTGGATAAATTATTAGACGCCCTGTATTTTTTTAGTAATGATGAAAACGTACCAAAGAATGCCATATCATTAAAAAAGATGTCGATAAATGTATTAAGTATAGCAGATAGTATTTTCTATTCAATAGCTTAAGTTTAGGTTTTCTAAAGGTATTTTGTTCATCATTGATTGATACATGAAATCTAACAGTGCGTCTAATAATTTGTCCAGGGACTGTATATATACTTTAAAAATATATGTCCTGCATGATTTTTTTTTCTATCTGTCTGTCATTTTTTATTACCTTGCTGTACATAATGTATTCTTCTGAACAGAGTAACTTGAAGATTGTATAAAAAGGATATATTTGAACGGTCAGTCTGTTCTAATAGATACGAGATAATACTATAAAAAATTATTTTATTAAATTCATATTAAGTTAAATAAATTTTAAACAAATATAAGAAATTCTAAACAGAAGTTTTCAAATTTTTATCGAACAAAGTGTTTATATTAATTAACTCAAATCTTAATACATTTTTCCAAATTAAATGGAACGAAACTTTCTGTATTTAAAAATATTTTACTGTTTTTCAGACACATTAGAACTCTAACTATCCAAACTCAGACTATCAGATTCGCTGATAATATGAATAGCTTCACAACTTCGCAGAACGGAATTTATTTACCTGACCATCTCAAATCGCAGTTCTATTATTTCTTTGCAAATGAGTTCTTTTTGCTAAATGAGATGTTCAAAATGTCTTTTCTTAACTTTCTATGGAATCCTATGTACGCTTTGGCAACCAAAAACATTGTTAATGTTCCAGTGGGGTCTAATATTGCATAACAACTTTGTTTGATAAAACTGCTGCTCTTTCTATTCTCTTCCTTCATTTTAATAAACAGTTTTTGCTATGAAAACTGTGCTACTTGTTGCTTTTGTCACAAGATCATGTTGCAGCCATATTGGTATGGGATAAAAATGGGATATCACATACAAGTCACAACACAATGCCACTGCAATATCACATTGTGATATCACTGCAATATCACATAAAAGTCACATTGTGACGGGGATTAAAGCGACATCGCTGTGTCATCGCATACATGTCACAATGTAATGTCACTACAAGAGCAAATTGCGACATATGTGGGATATCCCCATTGTGACTGGGATTTAGATGACATCACTGCGATATCACATACAAGTCACAATATGATGTCACTGCAAGATCGCATAGTGACATCCCTTTGATATCGCATACCAGTCACATTGTGACGGCGACTTACGCGATATCACTGTGATGTCACATACTTGTCACATTGCGACTGTGACCTAGAGTGACAAAAAATTACGTTGCAGCGACGTAACTGTGACAAACCTGGCTGTTAGGGACACTTTGTTAATTTTTCAAAATTCACAAAATGTCGGCATTCCTTTTACATTGAGTTATGTCTACTAAATATAGAATTAAAATCAATTGACTTTGGAAAACTTTAACCTCCCTAGTGGTGATGATGAAAACAAAAAGAGCTTAACAAGAGATCCCCCATCCATCAGGCAATGGGAAATACATTTGCAATCACAGCCAAAATAACGAAAACTATGATGAAAAGAAAAAAGGATGTATAACTTTATCTATTTTTTTAATTAATTAAAAAGAATTTTAATAAATGTAAACGAAGTTTTTCTTTTCAAAATTGCATTGTATACAGCACTCTGCATTACTTAAATTGTGACAAAACAACTCTAAAATTCAAGCAAGTTTTTAATTCTGTTAATTAATTTAATTCTGTTTAATTCAATTTTTAAGGTATTGTGGTGGTTTACCACACACGCAACCTCAATTTGCCATCAACAAATAGGTGGCGCTGATTTACCATTTCGTTCCTACCACTATTCTTGATTACGACGTTAATAGTAGTATATAAGCCGAGGTAACTCATCTCCACCTTGAGGATCCTTTTGGAATTAATTTAATTCTGTTTAATTCAATTTTTAAGGTATTGTGGTGGTTTACCACACACGCAACCTCAATTTGCCATCAACAAATAGGTGGCGCTGATTTACCATTTCGTTCCTACCACTATTCTTGATTACGACGTTAATAGTAGTATATAAGCCGAGGTAACTCATCTCCACCTTGAGGATCCTTTTGGAATTAATTTAATTCTGTTTAATTCAACTTTTAAGGTATTGTGGTGGTTTACCACACACGCAACCTCAATTTGCCATCAACAAATAGGTGGCGCTGATTTACCATTTCGTTCCTACCACTATTCTTGATTACGACGTTAATAGTAGTATATAAGCCGAGGTAACTCATCTCCACCTTGAGGATCCTTTTGGTAGACATGGGTTACTGAGGCCGCTACAGTATTTCCCCGTTTTTCCCGGTATTCACCAGTTTTCCCCGCTGTGATGGGATAGATTCGCTTAAACGGGAAAAACCGAAACCTGTTTTTTTCCGCTTACTGGTCGTTTTGTCCCACGGTGCGACGCCGTTGTGTTTTTTTTAGCATGCGTACTTATTTTCAGGACTATGTGTCCAAGCAACGCAATAGTGTGATTCGGTCTACCGGAGGAATCGCTGTGTGCATTCTTAACTAGTTTGTAGGTGTGGCATAAAAAATGTCCTCGGTACCAACAGCCTGTGAATTCGATTCCATTCTCGTATGTGCCAATTGGAATCAGCTTTAAGCATCATCAGTCTTCTGTCTAAAGCCCTCATGTGAGAAGAAACCTACCGTATATTCTTCAAATAAACCAAATCTTACCATGAATAAAATATGACTTAGCTCCTTGTATCCGAATTTATCTCTTAGACCGGAGTTTTAGTTACAGCTGGCATATATTGATCGAAAGCCCGGCGGTTACTGTTATCGATTACGTTTTAGAGGTCGGCTTGGCAAATAGATGTGGAATTGCCGAGATTTATTCGGTGGTAGTTGGGATATGGTTACATTCATAACCATAAGCTAATATATTCCACTTACAATCTTCCATTGTCAAAATTTTTGTTTATCCTTTTGGAATCAGGTTTGAATTAATTTAGAGTTCTACTTTAGTCACTCAATGCAGGACAACGATACAGCGGAAACTAGTTTAAAGTTGTTGTTTTTTTTAATTCTTTGTATAAGTTTTTAAACTAGAGGTGCGTAAAACTACACACGACTTTCGATTACCCCTCGATAAACCAATACATTTAAAATAGGGGGAACCAGGGACACATGACCCAACTTGTAGTTTTTGGCTTGTAATTTTTAAAACAAGTATGTTTGTAACAGAATCTGTCACTTAACCCGCTTCCACACAACAGTTGTGTTCAACAGGTAAAAAGGCGACAAACACAGCATTGATATTCTATATTAAACATTTACATGCTAAATTTGGCTAGTTTCATTTATTTTATTTCCAAAATTCAATAATTATTACTTATCGTTTGCAAAAATGAATTTATATTTCAAATAATAAATATGTAATATTCCTCGCTTTTATAAATAAAATGAAAACATTTCACATCAACGTACAAAGAATCTCGTAGTGAAATATATTTGACGTCATTTCAAACTGATTGATGTCGCAAAAATAAATTTATTTTAATTTATTGTCTAAAAGAATTTAAGTTTCTCGAGCGATTGTTGCGAAAGGCAATGGTGATTAAATTCTAATAAAAATGGCTTCCTATGCTTTTTAAATGAGCATTAAATGTTGCAGTTTTTTAAATAATTGAAGTACTTCGAATTCGAATTCTTTTCTGAAATTTTTAATGTATTCTAATTTTGATGCACTGAAATTTTTGACGTATCACACTTGTCCGTAGCATTTTTAGGCTGGGCTATAGAATAGAATAGAAATAATAGAATCTTCATGGCTAATAGAAGTTTTTATGGCCTTATGGCCTTAAACACCAAGCTGTGCATTTATAAAACTTTAATCAGACTTATTGTCCTATACGGAAGTAAATGTTGGACCCTCAATAAAACAGTGGAAGAAAAGTTGCTAATATTTGAAAGGAAATTAGTAAGGAAAATATTCGAACCTATTCAGGAGAACAATGAGTGGAGAATTCTTTACAACTATGAAGTTCAAAGAAAATTTGGCAAATTTGGCGGGACCGACATTGTGAGAACTATAAAAGCATCCCGAATAAGGTGGCTGCGCCATCTGTACAGATGTCCCGATGATTTCCCCAACAAAAAAGTGACTTTTTCCAAAATAGAAGGTACTAGACGTAGAGGACGACCACCCACGCGATGGTTAGACGATGTTGAAAGGGACCTCAATCTAATAGGAGTCAACCGATGGAGAGCTATTGCGGCTAATAGGGCCAACTGGAGGAGGATCAGCGAGTCAGCCTTGGCCTGCAAAAGACTGTTAAGCTCATGAAGAAGAAGAAGTACTTCAAATTCAAATTCTTTTATGAAATTTTCAATGTATTCTAATTTCGATGCACTGAAATTTTTGACGTATCACACTTGTCCGTATCATTTTTAGTTTGGACTATGAAAGTGGGTGACAGACAGACAGACGGACAGACATTCAGACAAACTGAACGATTCTAAAACCTTCCACTTTTTACCTTCTAATACCTTCCACGTAGTGTGGAAGCTAAAACACTATTTATGGATGTGCAAATGCAGTCAATTTATAATTCATAACAAATCACACAATATATATTAGTACTTTTCTAAAGTATTAACTGCAATAGTAGTAAAATATAAATTATTTAAAACTTTAGTTTTGGGTCATGTATCCCAATGTATAGGGATACATGACCCACCCATTAGGGATACGTGACCCTACCCATATATTTGGTAAAATAACTAAAAATTATCAAAATACTTTAACGTTATAACAAAACTAACATCATATAAAGTTGATATATTTTTTTCATTTTTGTCAGACAAAATTATTACTTATATTTTTTACCCATTAATTATTCTTATATTAACGAATAATTCAAGTTTTTTAAACGTATAAAGTCTTGTTTGAATACATAACCGGAGATTATTTTTTTTTTTTTTTTGAAGAGAAAGCACATTCGGTTGAAGAATCGCTACTATTTTATCAATACCAACTTGTTATATATTATCCATTTCAGGCAATTTAAAAAAAAATTACTATTCTTTTTTCAAACTGAATTTAAATCTCGTCAGAATTTTTTTTCTTGTACCTTCCCAACAAATCTTCTTACATTCCATTTTCCCAAAATATTTCGTAAGGACCCAGTCATTTACTTTTAGGACTCTCGTGATTTTTTGAAAAATTTACTTGACCTGCTTCTATCTATACTTTTTGCATTATTTACTAGGTTCACATATCCCCAATTGGTTCGGGTCAAGTATCCCTAGTTGCACTTCTTTTGTGTAACCCCAAAACAAAGTATTTTGCAAATAAATTCATTAACACTATTATGCACTTAATCGTGGCTAAAAGCATAAACAAAACAAGTAACTAATTGAAAAAATCTTTAATTTAAAAAAAAAAAAAAGTAGACCAAAAACTCTTATGGCAACAAAAATTTACTTTCAGTGCATGAAAACATATTTCTTCGTATAGCTAAACACGTATTCAATGTTTCACCTGGGTTTTTTCACCATGTGGTCAGCTGACTGAAAGGGAAAAAGTGATGCCACTTCCAGCTTATAAAACTTTCCCAATGCTGAGAAAAAGGCATTGGGTCATGTATCCTTAAGGGGTCAAATGTCCCTAGTTTCCCCCTAATTATATACCCAATAAAGTAACTTCAATAATTTTAAAATATAAGAAGTTATGTGGCAGCTGAGTCATTCCATGTCAAATAGCCCAGCTCCATTGTTTCAAACTTGCCCTTTTTTGTTATACCCGTTCGAAAAACACCATTTTCCCATCGACCGTAATGTTAAATGAGAGAAAGTTAGGCTTAACTTTTCGTTTTCAAAAAAATATAACTTCCTTAATACTTTAAATTTGGAAAAATTAAAGATACGGGTCGAATAATTTTGTCTCTAATACTTTGAAAAAAATCAGGATCGAATTCTGTGACATGACGTTTTTCAGCTGGGCGATTTGACTATTGAGTAGTGAGTACTATTTGCAAAAACCTTATTATTCTTTCTCATAAACCTTATGATGGGTTGCTAGGAACTCGTGTACCAAATTTGAAGCCAGTCGCTAATTTAGTTCAAGAAGTTCAATCTGTAGAGTGGTTTCGGACAGATAGACGAACCATTGTTCGAAAACTCGTTTTTTTTTTTAGAATCGGCACCTTCCAAAACGTCTAAAAACACAAAATCTCCGTTTCGGAATTTCAACCCCGTCGCAATACTTTCATTACCTAACATTTCATAGGCTGTGTCCTGACTACGACATCAAATGCCACAAATGCAACAAAATTTGGCGACCGCCAAGGACGCCAAGCGATGCAATAGCATGTGGCCAAGTCGCCAAGTTTTGTTGCATTTGTGGCATTTGATGTCGTAGTCAGGACACAGCCATACAATGTTAAAAATTTTGGCTCAAGATTGCACCGGAATCCTGGAACTTTTTAGCTGCCACCGCTATTTGGAAAGTTGATTCACCACTTTTGCGGTGTATCAAAGTTATGGTATTTCCACAAAATTGGTGAATTCACGCTCCAAATAATGATGGCAGCTAGAAAGTTCCAAGTACGTTAAACTTTTTTTTAAAAAAATCCACATTTCACAGACTATAATAAGCATATAAAAACTTTCTTCCGAAAGACGCTCAAATTTATGTTTTATTTCTATGGCACATATCGATTTATACTTATCACATTTTTTAAAGAAAATACAACCAATAAATCAACCCTATCCCGCCATAAATCTTTCGTGATAACATCTATATTTCAAAACATGAAATAGTAATGCGAAGTTTTGAATGTCACGATCTCATCGTCCGATAACATCATGTAATCTATTATAGAAAACGTACAGCAAAAATAATGACGCAGAAAAGTCAATATAGGACATTAAAAAAACATAATATGTTATTTTTTAAAGTGTTTTTCAAGAAAAAGCCATAAAATTGAATAAATTTTTTATTTACTGTTGGATTATGGGTTGTCATACGAAAAGTTAATATAATAAAGCTGGTAGAAGAAACAAGTTGTTATTTTTACCCCTTCTTTGTCCCTCTGAGGAAAAGAAATATTTGAAGGAGCTAAACTCAAAACGGGAGGCCAAGTGTCTTAGTGGTACACTGTTAAAAATTTGGTGCTAGGTTTCACCATGATATTGGTGTTGGTTTCACCATGATATTGGTTCCTAGTAGCTGCAACGGCTGAGTGGTGAAATGTTTCACCTTTTTTTCGGTGTTTGGTTGAACCATTTTTCTGGATTTGGAAACAAAAACATGAGAAATGGTTCAACCGAATACCAAAAATATGGTGGAACGTTTCACCATTCAGCCGTTGCAGCTACTAGGAACCAATATCATGGTGAAACCAAGCAAAAAAATTTAACAGTGTAGTGCTTCGCATTGCCACGCCACAGGTCCGGGGATCGAGTACCGGATTGTGCCAGGGTGACCCATCCTTTCATCCCTTAAGTGGGTGTATAAATTGGGGACCAAGCATTCTTGGGAACTAAACACTGGGGGTTCCGCGTGAGGCTGACCACCTTACCGGGACATATGCCTAGCACCCGCCCTAGGTCACGAAAGCTGAAATGGGCACGGCAGGCCTTGGTCCACTAATGGGCTGATGCACTGAGGAGTTTTAAATGCAAAATGGGAACAAGTTGTTTTTACAATCGGCAGTTTTTGCCTCTATGCCCAAGAAAATTTTTACTATTACACATTTTCCCGTAACATATTTTTTTTACATACTATATACATAATTTAACAATTTATGCTTTCTTTCACAGTAAAAGAATGAATCTCTATTATATAATTTTATACAATGGGAATAACATTTAAGGTCCCGGAACACTTTTCAAAGGCACAGCAGAAAATAATTTGAAACATTTTAATTTTCGCTGAAAACAAATACCTATAGTTTACAAAAGCAAAATGTGTTCCTTAAAATTAACTATGTTTCACATCCTATAGTATGAGAGTCTCTAAACTTTTCAGTTAAAGGTCTAGTTAGACATTTTGTTGGTTATACAAAATGAATGCTTATATTCCAATTTTAAAAACAAGGACGTGGTAAACTAAGTGTGTATAACACTACACGACTTTCAATAGGTACTTGACTGCATCGCGAAAATACTTCCAATATATTTAATTATAGTGAAAGTCAAAATAACAATGCATATAATTTTTGCGAAATAATCTTTAAATATTAAAAATCATTTAAAAGGGATTTTTCACGTGATCATCACGTTTCACAACACAACGTTTGCTGACGTCACTTGTACTATAAACAAACGCGTGATGTTTTTTGTTCTGATTAAACTTGATTTAATCTAATTTACTCTTGAAATATAAATATTGAGATAATGTAAGCTTTTTACAGAGCGATTTCAAATTTGCCTAAAATCGATTCCAATGTGGTGTTTCAAGTTTGTTTATAGTCACTAGTGACATCACGACACCACGTGACAGCCAGGAAGCGTTTTCGGAGTGATTTTCGTCCTAATTTTAAAATTATTTTTGCCTTTTAGGGTATTGAAAAAAAGAAAAAAAAAGGTCTAATATTTGCATAAGAATATTTTAAGCCAATAAAAAAATTTAGTCAGTACCTATACCGCTCATTAAATCATACACACATTAAAGGTTACTAAATGAATACCCGTCTTCGCACGGATTAAAAAATTCAATCGTCCAGTATATGTGTACCATATACTGTTACGGATCATAGCTTATGTTATTGTTCCCGCTCGTTATAAAGTATAAAATCCCGTTTCACATTGCCTTAAAATTCCAGAATGAAAAATACGCTATAAAATGCAGTCATAAATGTCATCACAATTCCCTCATAAATACATAAAACCTCTTAGGTCATTTGGCGCGTTTTGGGAAATAATTTGACGAGAAATACATATAGCTACAAACGCACCCATTATACAGCTCTAGCACAAAGACCTTCGAACAACCAACCAGCTTATAAATTATTTATTTAAAAAAAAAACATTTTGCCCATTTATCGCGTATTAGTAAATAATTTGGCGAGATTGGCAACGTACTTGGCGAAAAAATAAAGACATAAATCCCTAATATGCAGCTCTAGCAAGATTATATACCTTATAAGGTAATTTCAATAACTTCAAAACCTAAAATGTTCGATGGCCGATACTCTTTACGGATGCGCAATTTTCTCGAAAACCCTTATTATGACGTCCGACAGTTACTGGGAACACGTATACCAAATTTGAAGTCCGTACCAAAGAGTTCTATAGTACGGTAGAGATTGAACCTGGCAACAGCACCATGGACCAACACGGAGACAATATAGGGTGGCATGTGGGGCCCGATGACCGAGTGGTTTGGATCGCTGGCCATAACGCTAGCAGTCCGCGCGCTGTAACAGGTGCGGGTTCGATTCCCGCCTTTGCCCTGGGTGTACTTCCTTTCTCAGTATCAAAATTATAAATTAACTAGCACTTTTGCCACTCTATTCGGGCTCCGTAGTGAGCCATGGCTGCCGATGGCAGCTCAGTACGAGTCGTTCCTCTACCCTACTATAGAACTCTTTGGTCCGTACCTCTTTTAATTTAAAATGTAGAGGGGTTTCAGACAGATAGATGGAGCAATGTTCGAAAACCACGTTTTGTAGAATCCGCACCATCTAAAACGCGTAGAAAACACAATATTTTCATTTCGGATTTTCGATCCCATCGCAATTCTGTCATTACATAATATTTAATATAAGTACCCTTATATTTCATACTAGCAAATTTATACCCGTTCTTCGCACGGATTAAAAAATAAGAAATCGTTCCAAATATGTATACCATATAACCTGTTATAGGATCATAAACTTATGTTATTGTTCCCGTTCGTTATAAAGTATAAAATCCCGTTTCATTGCCTTAAAATACCAAAATGAAAAATACGCTATAAAATGCACTCATAAATGTCATCACAATTCCCTCATAAATACATAAAGCCTTTTAGCTCATTTGGCGCGTTTTGGGAAATAATTAGGTGAGAAAATAGATATAGCTACAAACACACCCATTATACAGCTTTAACACAATGACCTTTGAACAACCGACCAGCTTATAAATTATTTATAAAAGAAATTGTCCATTTGGCGAGTTTTAGTTAATAATTTGGTGAGTTTTGCAACTTATTTGGCGAAAAAATAAAGACATAAAACACTAATATGCAGCTCTAGTGCGATGGTTTTATTAACCATCATAACTGAAGGTAAAAAGGCTGTTAAGAGAAATCGGGTTCAATGAAAAGAATGTATTGTTCTTTTAATATCTTGTTACATTGCTTTTGTGGTGGTTACCACACGCACGGAACCTCAATCAATCATCCACTCGCTAGAGGGCGCAGATTTACCTCTGCGTTCCTACCAGTATTCTGATTAACATCGAAAATAGTAGTATATAAGCCGAGGTAACTCATCTCCACCTTGAGGATCCTTTTGGTAGACTGTGGGTAACTGAGGCCGCTACAGTGGTGACCCCCGGACGTCATCGTCACCCACTCCAGCGAAGCTCCTGCTACGATGCGCTCAACCACGGTTGTTATTTGCTGCTAATGCACTCAACGCTGCTCACAACTCAACGCTCCCCGCAACTCAACGGCCAACGCTGGCACACAGCTCTCTCTCATCTCAACGCAGCACAACGCACAGCGAAGCAGCCTGCGCATGGTTACTAACCACATCTCTAGGAGGGGAGTGGTGTGGCGGTTACCACACGCACGCAACCTCAATCATCCACTCGCTAGAGGGCGCAGAATTACCTCTGCGTTCCTACCAGTATTCTGATTAACATCGAAAATAGTAGTATATAAGCCGAGGTAACTCATCTCCACCTTGAGGATCCTTTTGGTAGACTGTGGGTAACTGAGGCAGCTACACTTTCAATAAAATGCCCTACAGTTTGGAGACCCTAAAAAAACGAAACATACACCAGAGACCCATTTTTTAAGTAGACATAGAAAGTATTTCGAAGCTCTTAACAAAAAGAAAGAAACTTCCAATTTTCTTGAAAAATTTGAGTGCTCCGAAATGAGATTTGAAATGAGAAATATCTTTCACAAGAACAAAAATGCTGGAAGAATCGATCGAGGAACGGAAAATAAGTGATTTTTCGTTATTATATGTAAAAAGAATATGGGGAAAGTTCATCATTTGAAAAAAAAATGGCGTCTGACAAAATCCGTATTTTAGATTGAGCGCATGAAATAAAATTCAGCAAATAAATAATACGTCCGCTTTATAAAGAGTAGAAATTACTTGTTCGTCTATTGAATTTTTATTTAGTTCCTGTTTTATTTGCTTCAAAATTAGTCTTAGAATTCCATTCGACCATGTATTTATATACAATTTTGAAATAAAGTGCTTCAGATAGTTTTTAATTCCATTTTGTTTGGAAATTCTTCTTTAAATTTGAGACTAGACTGTCTACATTACCAGAGGGAAGAGATCTCAAATAACACAATAAACTAATTATTAAATAGGCAAATCCCTAAAATACACAGTTATTAATCCTATTATTTTTAAAATATTCGGGGTTTAGAAATACTGAGAAACTTTTGTAAAACAATAATAAATCCACTTACTATTTACTAAAGAAAAGGGATTTTTTCGCTTGCCCCTTGTGGAATTAATAAATAAAATTCTTCTCAAATATTTAATTTGCAAGTAAAGCGTTTTTCTTATTGCCATTAACTAACATCTTATTTCGGCAGACGATTTTCGTTATAAAAATACTTTGATAAAATTATCAGATTCTGTTTTATGCTTTTTTTATAACCAAGTTTTAATTAAATTTGTCATCTTCTTTTAATTATTTATTTTTCATTAATCATTTTATATTTTGTTTAAATTTATTTTGTAATTGGAAACCGAAAAAATATGCATTAAATTTTTTTTCCATGGAATAAAATATTTATTCGGGATATCTCAGTATTCGAAGATTATTATATTGTAATAATACGCAAAGAATTCAGCAATGAGGATTTAATTCTAATAAAAAATTACTTCGTGTGCTTTTTAAATGAGCATTAAATTTTGCTGTTTTTTAAATAATGTGGTTGTTTCACGGAGGATCTGGCAATAGCTCTGCGGTTTTGTTTTCATGTCTCTCGAATTACTGTTGTTTTGGTATTCGGGAGTGAGTTTTCGAAGAGAATATTTTAGTTGTTAATTTTTTTTAATTCCAACTTCTTTCAATGCAAGTTTTCCTTGATAAATGATTAAAACAACCAACAGCACAGAAAGAAGTTGTAAATTTAAAAAATAACAACTAAAATAACTTATTTTTAGAAAACTCAATTTCGAATATCAACGAAAGTAATTCGAGAGACATGAAAACAAAACCGCAGAGCTATTGCCAGATCCTCCGTGAAACAACCCCATCGAAGTACTTCGAATTCGAATTCTTTTCTGAAATTTTCAATGTATTCTAATTTCGATGCGCTGAATTTTTTGACGTATCACACTTGTCCGTAGCATTTGTAGTTTGGGCTATGAAAGTGGGTGACGGACGGACTGAACGATTATAATACCTTCCACTTTTTACGTTATAAACGTAGTGTGGAAACTAAAATAAGGAATTGAAACGACAATAAGTGTTTTTTTTTAATACTTCCCGACGAGCCAGCGTCCTCTCGTAGTTAGCCTTGTACCACCGATTACACTTCCATTAGACGCTTTAATAACTTATAATGCGTAAGAATTAGCGTAAGAATTTAAGTTTCTCGAGCGATTGTTGCGAAAGGCAATGGTGATTAAATTCTAATAAAAATGGCTTCCTATGCTTTTTAAATGAGCATTAAATGTTGCAGTTTTTTAAATAATTGAAGTACTTCGAATTCGAATTCTTTTCTGAAATTTTCAATGTTTTCTAATTTCGATGCACTGAAATTTTTGACGTATCACACTTGTCCGTAGCATTTTTAGGTTGGGCTATAGAATAGAATAGAAATAATAGAATCTTCATGGGTTCAATAGAATCTTCACGCGTTAAAATTCTTTTTTTGTAGCTAGCTTTTCAATAAAATATAAAACAAATACTTCGGTGTATCGAGAGCGCCTTCGGATTAACACGAATTGGTTTTTTAAAGAGTGTGAATTGTAAGAGAAACCACAAATGAACGTATAACTTCACTTCGTGATCCTTTTTATTTGATTAAAAAAAGCATTTATTCGTTAACATAATGATTTGACATTTTCGTGTTTAGGTCTTAACTAATTTTGCTAAAAACAATTTCACTTAATACACATTGGATAACACTAATACATAAATATTTTTATTTTTAATAAATGATTGCCATAAAAATTCTATTTTAAGGCAACTATTTTTTAAAGCTAATAATATATAAACGCGTTAAACTATTTAATATTTGAAATAACATTCACAAACTTTTAAAGTGAAACTTTGCTCTTAAAATGACTAACGCTTGATTAAAATCGTTATTAAAAGTTAATTTTACATGTTGGGCTCGTAATTAATTTTAAGGTAACAGGGAACAAAACGGCCACTCAAAATATCGAATTTTCATTTAAACTTTAGTTACTGAATCGTGCCTTTACGAAAGAACTTCTATGATGCACATTTGAATATGTGGCTGGAGTTTGCAAATTTGGTAGTTAATTTCAATATAACTTTGTTGCCAGCTTTAAATGTCATTATTCCAAAACACCAATTTTCATCTTTAAGGTACACTTTTCTCTTTTTCTTTTTTTCTAGAATAGTTGAAATTTTCTGTGATGTCGTATACATGTCTATTTTACACAGTGAACCAAAAATATTCCGAAAAAATATTAAGTGAGTAAAAATAAGACGATTTTTCTGATTTAAGAAATGCGCAAAATTTCTATTTAGGTTAATAACTTAAAATTATGGATGTTTTATCGTCAAACTTGAGGTTCATTGCGTTGACTGGACTTTTTCTATTTCTATAAAAAAATTATTTTCAGATACACGCAATAGTTGTGCCGGAAAGTGTACTTAAAAACTAAAAATCGGTGTTTAAAAATAATGACATATGGAGCTTGAGACAAATTTATATTGAAATTAACTTCCAAATTTGCGAACTCCAACCCCATATTCCGATGCGTATTATATAAAATTTTCGTAAACATTAGTTTTAGTGATTGAAAGTTAAAATGAAAATTTGATATTTTGAAGCGTCGTTATGTTCCCTGTCCCCTTAATGAAATTTTTTTCACTTAATAACCTATTCCCCTACTATAAAAATAATTATTAACTTTAGCAACTATTATTGCAAATATAATGATATCTTATTGGCGCAAAATACACAGTAGTTTTTAATTAAGTTTAAAACGTCCTGTTCGTGTATTTTACGGTAACAATAACGCTATTGCAGTAAAGTACATGTACAGAGCGTTTTACGGATGTTTGGAATACGAAAAGGGTCGTTAAAATAAATTTCTCATTGTCGTCTTTATGACTTCATGATTTTAGCATCGTTATTTATTTACAATCTCAAATATATTACACGTCTTTTTTAATTCTTGGTTTGTTTTGTTATTTTATAGATAGACAGATGCTTATGTCTTTTAAATATAGTTGAATTAAGGGGGGATGGGCGCGCTGGACCGCGGGTCTCCAAACTCAAGTGCCTCAGTGTTAATCCGATGGCGAAAAAACTTTTTTCTCTGCCACATTTCTCCGGCTGTATTGAATATTTTTACAAACGTTTTTTTTTAATATTAAACGTAGATAACTTACAGGTCTCTAACTTCCCACTTTTTGAAATTGCTTCGAATATTTTGTGTAAAATTATTCATTGAAAATTAAAAAAAAAATATTCGAACCAATTTCAAAAAGTAGGAAGGTCGGGACCTGTAAGTCAGCTACATTTATCACATAAAAAATCCGCTTGTAAAAGTATTCAATACAGCCGGAGAAATGTGGCAGAGAAAATATTTTTTTTCTCCATAGGATTAACACTGATGCACTTTGCTTTGGAGACCCCCGGTCCAGCGCGCCCATTCCCCCTTAAAACTTAAATCTTTCGCATGCACGGTGGAGATTTTCTAATCTATTTTATTTTATTTTCTTTTTCGTCGAAGATCGCATTCAACCTGAGAATATGAAGTCTAAACACTATAGCTTCTCAAAAAAAAAAGATATTTTGTTCAAATCTATAATATAATTAAATTATAGATTACAGTTATCTTGTATTTTGAAGTTCTGTGATACGTTTATATCTATAGTGTGTCCGACATTTGCCAGATTTTGTTATTTTTTGTTTTATCCCTTTTATTTTTGTGTAATTTGTAATGTGCTTTTAATTTTCTTTGTTAATGGGGCTGTTTCACGTTGGGGATGGCAACAGCACCAACGGTTTGTTGTCATTTGTTGCCTGGAATTACTATAGTTTTGTTATTCGAAAATGAGTTTTCTAAAAATATTTTACTTATTAAATTATTAAATGCCAACTTCTTGCTGTGCTGTTGGTTGTTCAAAACATTTGTTAAAGAAATCTTGCGTGGAAAGAAAATTTTCATTTCATCTATATCGGTCATTTTGAGAGTGAAAACCGAAGTAACCAATGAAATCGCAGTCCGTGAAACCGAAGCAATTAATGAAATCCAGTACGGATAAAAATGAAAACAAGAGAGTTACATCATCTGAAACATTCCCATTTCAATTTTACAATTTTATGTGTTTTCTGGTTAGGCCCTGGGGTCTCCTTTGCAGCCAATACTTTCCGTTTTCAAAAAAAAAAATCTTCTATACGTACGTCCTTTAAAACTGTGCAAAAAATAGTTATTTATGCAAAGTGTGAAAAGTACACTTTTTTAAAACTAGTGATTTTATTTCACGAGCGAGGTACGAGCGAGTGTTAATACACATTTTTATAATTACGTAAAAAATCAATCTCATTGTTCAAAATAATTCACGTGCTATTTTTTACGTAAGAAGATCGGCATCATAATCTCTGAACACAAAAGGCAACCATTTTTAGTTAGCCTACATTTGAACATGGATACTGATACGAATTTTGAGCCCAGAAAAGATGAATATAGAAACTTTATACACTTTTCGTAAATTTTTCTTGATTTTTCGAAGTTTTAAGAACATCATTACTGCTATTTTATCTCTTTGGAGTCAAATTCGTATCAGTATCATGTTCAAATGTTTTACTTTAACTAAAAAATTTGCCTTTTCAGAGATTATCGCAGCCAATCTTCTTTACGTAAAAAAATTAGCACGTGAATTATTTTTGACCCTAGATTGATTTTTTTCACGTAGTTACTGAAATGTTGCATCTAAAAGAGTGAAAAAGTACTTTTTTTCACTGCTTTGGGAAAAAAAGTAATTTTTATCACTGTTCAAAAGTATAACTTTTCGCACCGTCTGTATTAGATTAAGTGTAAAAGTCGATTTTTTTCACGCATAAATTTATTATGCACGATGAAGTAGCTTTATTAACGAGTTGAATAAATTATTTCAAAGCGAGTACAAGCAGTGAAATAATTCCAGTTTAAAAGGCATTTAACGTGTTGTCATACACTATTTTTTATAATAACGTGCAAAAAAGTATTTATTAAATTGGCATTTATTGATTGGCTTATTAATTATCTTATTATCACGTTCAAATGATTTGAAGGTGATTATTTATATTAATGATTATTTAAAATTACGTGCCAAAAGTACTTCTTAGATTGGCATTGGAAATCAGACGCCAAATAAAGAATCACGTTCAAATAAAGAATTTTACACCAATCACAAAGCCGCCGAATAAAATATCACGCTCAAATAAAGAATTTTACACCAATCAGATGCTCTTATTTACTTTGTCGCACTAGTGCGTAAAAGTAACTTTGAAACACTATTTCGTTAAAAGCATCACTTTTGCCATGATTATTGATTTGAAAAAGTTAGATTTTTTTGCACGATACTATAAAAACAATTTTAAAGTACTTTGATTAACAGTTGAACTTCTTAGATACCTAAAAGAAGCATATTCGTCATTATTTCAGCTTCAAATTTCGTTCATTTTCACAATCAATCAAGTAAAAACAACTAAGGACATTATAAATTTAATTTTCTTTAATATTTTGCAATTCAAGTAAAACACTACAACCAAGTGCTTCGAAATATAAAAATGGCATTAATTAATAACTAAAGCAGCAATTAACGGCTGATATACAACAACGAAAAAATAATTGGTTTGCTACATCAATTCAAAATTTAAAATAAGCAACAATGAACTCTTTTCTTAGGAACAATTCTATCTATATTTATTCCAAGCACTTCAGTAAGAATTAGTGTTCACGAAAACGTGTTCAAATTTAAATACGTTATCGAAGAGCCACTTTGGAATTTAAACTAGGCTATTTGCATATTCGCAGCTGTTTCGTGTTTAACTTTTGACTGTTTAAATACGAGTTAAAATACATTACTAAGCAATTTTTCATTCGTTACTGGGAGAGATTAGTCGCTTCATTAATCATTTTACGTATAATTCGTTCATTATTATTTATTAGTATTGTTGTTGTTGTATTCAGCATCATTATCTAAGCTTCACGATACCTAGTTATACGAGAACCTACTTCTGAAAAATTATTACATGCGGATTGTGGCTACCAATATCCATATCATAAGTCTTTACCTCTCTATATTTAAAAAAAAGTAAGCTCTTTTAAAGTGTCAGCAGTCATAACACGATGAAATATTGATGTTACAAGTCCAAATAGTTTTGGGAAGGTGTGTCTCCCTTATGCCTCGATGACTTTTTTTTTGTTTTTCAAATTTCCAATTAGTTTTTTAATTAAAAATTATAATAAGTTTGACGAAATCGAAATCGTGGTTCCTCTTTATTTAACTCAAAGGTGGAAAAAATCAGAAATGCGTGATTTTGTTACGTTCTTTTTAAAGAACAGTTGCTCTCTGTTCTATTCTTTTAAAAAGAACAGTTCTTTAACCTTTTCTTTTTACAAAAGTTGCTTTATACGTGGAAGGGTTATTGAGCGATAGCGAGCAGGGGGCGGAGAGGAAGAATCCAAGAATGCAAGCTTGCGAGGCAGTGAGATTGCGCAGCAATCCAAGGGTGCGAGCTTGCTGCTGAATATAACTATATTACCAAGGCTCGATAATTTGTATGATAAATAACCTGGATTGCAAAATGCATAGGCATGTGTAAAGTCGGGTTGGAACGTACGTCACAGCGAGCCAGCCGCGAAGCGCCAATGGAATCCAGTGGGTTGGCGAGCGATAGCGAGCAGGGGGCGGAGCCCCCTAGTACTGAAAAAATATATAAAAAAATAAAAATCAATTGATTTTTAGGACTTCTTTATGAACGTAAATGCTGATTAGGTGTTTATTTTAGTGTGGTTTCAAATATTAAGAATGTGAATATCAGATAAACATTAAAAAAAACAGTATATTTGCGGTACCTACTCACTTACAAGAACATAATAATTCAAGCATAAGTCTTAAGGCAATTCGCCATTGCATGGAAATAGTCTATTCCCTGAGACATTCTGATGCAATAAAATGAATTGAATTGAACTAACTGAAAGGTTACACAAAAGGAAAGGTTCAAGAAAAGATTTTCTTGGAATAACATTTCAAAGTTTCGTCATTTGAAGGCTCTTTTAAGTCTTTATATAGTAGTTATTAGAGTTTAACTTTCAATTCGTTTAGATTTGCTAGGCTCAATAATCAATATACCAGAACTAGTTATTCTAATTTCTACCGCGACGATAAGTGTTTAGTTGAAATCCTATTTGCATGTCATTATACAAACCTGAAAAGTTATTTGATTTTAACGACATTTCTTGGCTTTAATTTTGCAATAGATTTGTTTAGCTCGTTAAAGTTCTTCAATTTCTGTACTATATTGATTTAAAACTTTTATTATAAATTAAATATGTAATTTTATGTAAAAACTAATTGACTTGTTTCACATGACATAGCATCATTCTAACTTTCATTCCTGGATATCATTGATGATATTGGTGAATATTAGTATGACATGGTAAGATCCGTCCACTACATTGATTAACAATCGAGACCTTCATTCCGATGGAACTGTTGCCACTCAAGACGTGAAACAAGTCCATTGTATGAAAAAAAAATAGTTAGATATTTTAAAAAATAATCCTGGGCTGCAATACGGAGATTTTTAATTAAGCGTTGAATTTTAGATCAAAATACTCCTAAAAGGTTCTTAATCTATATGCGGTTTTCAACACAACCATCTGTAAAACGATAGTGTTAGTCAACCAAAGAGTGCGAATAGTTTTCAACAAAAAGTATTATGCTCAGCGAAGACTAGTGCTCGTTAAACTATTATGGTAAGGAGTCTTGATAAGTCAATACATTCAAAAGAAATTATATACCTTAAAAAAAAAACACTAAACTCCTCGGCGCAACAGCCCATTACTGGGCCAAGGCCTGCCGTGCCCATTTCAGCTTTCGTGACCTAGGGCTCTGGGGTGCTAGGAATATGTCCTGGTAAGGTGGTCAGCTTCACGCGGAACCCCCAGTGTTTAGTTCCCAAGCATACTTGGTACCCATTTTATCGACCCACTCAAGGGATGAAAGGATTGGTCAACCTCGTCCGATCCGGGATTCGATCCCCGGACCTGTGGCGTGGCAATGCGAAGCACTACCACTAAGCCACTGGGCCTCTATATACCTTAAAAGGTATTTTAAATACCATTAAAACCAAAAAGTTCTATGACAGCTACCTCTTGCGCATGCGCAATTTTCTCGAAAACCTTATTATGACGTCCGTCATGTACTTACTAGAAACTCGTGTACCAAATTCGAAATCGGTAGCTCTTTTAGTTTGAATTGTAGAGTGGTTTCTGAAAGATGGACCAATGTTCGAAAACGACTTTTTCGTATTCGGCACCCTGCAAATCGTGTAGAAAACACAAAATCGCCATTTCAGATTTTCGACCCCAGCGCAATAATTTCATTACCTTAGATTTCATATAGGTCATTGATAGTAAACATAAAGTTTAAAAAATTAGTTATATTTTCGACTTATAATGTGTCTTATTAATTATAATTATGATTATTTAGTCACATGTACTAATTTTTTTTAACCCCCTTGTGACGAACAAAAATTATTCTGTAATGTTTGTTTTTGTGTTAATAAAATGTTTGTTTATTTATAAAAATAAAAGTAACCTTTGCACACCCCTTTAGGGTACTCTTTATAAGTTTGTATATCCTTCGAGAGTTTTCGCAAAAAAAACTACAGATGGCGCTCCGAAACCTCACTCTGAAACAATCGAGCATTCGATTCGCCCTTCCAGACTTCAAATTCGTTCGAATGCAGACGATATTTTGAATAATGCACACGAGTTTGACCCGCTTATCATAAGGCTCTTACAACTTTTATTCCAGACTAGGAATACCGACTTTTCCAGGTAAGATTGAAAAATTTTTTTTGGAATATTTTTTTTTTTTTATATTCAGTGAAACTTTGTGTATATAGTTGGATAAAAGCGTGCTTTGTTGTTTACGGAAGTTGGTAAAGTTATAAATTGTTTTAACCTACAACAATGAATTTTATAAAAATGTGTTGATTTGTGTGATTGAAATGTGTTTGGATTTGTGTGGTTTATTTATTTGTTATATTTAAATTGTCTTAACTAATTCGCAGTGTTAAAATATGCTGTAGATACATTTTTCAGTTTATCTTTCTTATGCCCAGGGCCGGATTTCTAAATAGGCTAAGTAGGCTGTAGCCTAGAGCGGCGAATTTTCGGGGGCGGCAAATTCTAAGACCAATTAAAGCGGCATTCGGAATAAACAAATTATTATAGAGATAATATTTTTAAGAAGGCAAATAATTTACATCAATGTGTAAACCGTAAACGTATATAGTACTAATATTTAGTGATAATATATAGTAATATTATCATTTAGTATTAATTATCATAGTTATTAATTATTTAGTAATATATAGTGACAAAAATCGATCGTAGCCTACAGGCGGCAAATCTTTAAATCCGGCACTGCTTATGCCGGGTGCTGTCAATTGTGTTTTAACAATGCTCGAAATGTATGCTTTTAAGATTAAGATTAAAACCACCATGAAGTATTCTTTTCATTTTGTGGTTGTTCCAACTAAACCAATATTTTCTCTATTTTAAAACAAATACAACAAACAACTAGTTTTAAATGTGCTTATAAAAGTTTACCTTTTTTAAAGGTAAATCACAGTAAAAATATTAACGGTATTTAATAAACTGATTCATAATTTTTGTATATAGTTGGTGATATCATGGTAACTTATTTTAGTAGTGGTTTAGAGGCATTATGTAAAATTTTGATTTTATTTGACGGATATTTCTGCATCATATAAAAGCTGCATATAAAAACTAAGCATCCAGATTGTGTTGTCATTCGAAAAATATACCTATTCTCATTATTATCAATGTTTGTGGGTTTAAATATTAATAATAATATTTGTGATTGTTAGTGTGCTATATTTCAAGAATGTATTAATTACAGACTTGACAAAATACTTAGTTAACTGATTAACAAACTTAGTTAACTGAAAAAAAAACTCCTGAGATGAAGTACACTTATTTTTACTTGAATAATGTAAGCAAACTAAAAACCTTAAAAATAAAACGTTTAAAAAACTATTCATCCTTAGATAGCACGTACTATCTGTAGAATTTCTTACCTTATTAACGAATAAAATGCACTCTTAAAAAGCGATCCCGATACTTCCAGTTCGACAGTATAATCGATGCCACCCTCCAAATAAATAATAATTAAAAAAAATATTTCCGAAGTCTTATTCCCGCTTAAACGTTTGATTGGTTAGTTTTCAAGATTTGCGAAAGCAACTTATAAAAAAGGACAACACAAATAAAAAAAAAGTCTGCGCCAAATATCATTTAATCAGAATTCGCACTTTTTTTAATCCCCCTCCTAGAAGAGGTAGACATTTTGGTTTTACGCAGATTTCGAAAACGCTAAGTGGTCTTTCCTTATGGAATTTTTTGTTATCATTTTTAATAGAAATTTCAATAGAATAAGAGTTCTGGGGGGTTAACCCCCCCCCCCCGTGGTTGCGCGCCTGGGCCGAGATAGAACCATCCGGCCCACTTAAACCAAAATCAAAATATCACACAATAAAGGCAAAAAGTAGAGGTAATAGAAGAAAGGAAAATAATAATTCTTCCCCCAAAATATCGATTTATTTTCACTTTCTCTGCTACTGTAGCGTGACAAGTTCATAGACGGCCATTTTTGTTTCCGATTGCACTGTTGTGACTTCAACCGTAGCTTCATTTTCGAGCAGACGATAAAAAAAATAATGTTCTTTTGAGATTTGTTTCTGTTTAATTATTGGAAAATAAAATAATTGAAGAGCTTAGTGGAAGAACGTGCTAAGTGACAAAAAGGGGAAAACGAGATAATGAGCTTCAAAGTTTTTAGTTTGCAACTTTTCTTTCATTCACAAAATCGTAGTTTTTTTCTGCATGATAATTTAGTTTGGTTCTTCAAAATGCTTGGTTGTTTTTTTCTTAGCCGTACTTTGCGTAATAACACGTCATTTACAAAACGCGCTTGACGCCTCCTGCACTTGGCACGTTCTTCCTCCGAAGTGCTTCAGATTTTTTCAGTCGTTTAGTGGAAGAACGTGCTAAGTGACATTTTTTAGGTATATTTGATCCATACGAGTTTCATAATTTCTATACTAACATTCCGATTTTCAAAATTTCTTTTTTGGTTTGGAAGATAGGACTTCACAGATTTTTTTAATACTTTTTATTTGTTTGCCTGTACGTCCATCATTTTGTCCGTCCGTATCCCTTTCAATTTCCGATCTAAACTGTCTGATTTTGAAAATTCTGTTTTGGTTCGAAATTAAAAAATTAGAAGACTACAATGTATAGTGTTCGGCCACCTGCCTGTACGTCCGTCTACACCCCCCCCCCCCCCCTAACTTCCTTTTTATCCGTCCGATTTTTAAAGTTATTACTTTCAATTATCTAATATGAAATATAAGGTAATGAAACTATTGCGATGTAGGTCACAAATCCAAAATAAAGATTTTGTGCTTTCTACACGTTTTTGGAGGGTGCTGATTACAAAAAACTGGGTTTTTTTCATTGATTCGTCTGTTTGTCTGAAACTATACAGTTCGAACTAAAAGAGCGGAGCAATTTAGTACACGGGTTCCTAGTACCTTTTGGAAGTCATAATAATATTTTCGAGAAAATTGCGCATGCGCAATTAGCAGCTGCTATAAACTTTTTGGGTTTTAAAAGTAGTGCTGAAAAACGAAAATAGATACAGACTTAAAATTTGATACACTTGCTCCCAGTACTAGTCGGACGACAAAATAAAGTTTTCAACAATATTTTGCATGTGCAAAGAGTAGCTGCCATAGAACTTTTTAGGTTTGAAAGTAATTGAAAATACTTTATAAGGTATATCATAACTTTTAAACGAGCGTATTGATATATTAATCGGTAATTGAAAGTCGTATAGTGTTACGCAACCCTAATTTTTTTAGTGTACGATATCAGACACCTATCTTATATACTTTTTGTTCGTCCGTCTGTCCCTACTATAAGGATTTCTTTGAGTAATTTAAGTTAAAAGAAAGTAGGTTATATTAGTTTATTTTAGAACTTCTCGCTTAATGTTAGATGAGTAAGTTTTTAATTGAAAATATTTTTTTTAAAAATACCATTATCACTGAAATTATAAACTAATTACTTTGAAGAATAATAAGACAAATCTCAAATTAGTAAAAAGTATACAAAAAGATAGTAAAAGAAACACAAATGCAAGTGAATAAAATAAATATTAAATTTAAAAGATTTATAAAAAAAGATAATAATGTAAGATGAAATTTTTCGCAAAATAAATTTTTTAAGCAGTTTTTGGATAGGAATAATTGAATGTAAAAACAAACATTGATATAAAAAAAAGTAAAAATCAGATGTCTGGCAAAATATAAATCCTAAGGTTATTTATGTTTTTATTTCCCCTTTTCAATTAAGGATTTAATCAATTTTAAGAAAGCTTCTTTAATTTACAGCATTTCTACAACAGCTTAGCATGATCGTTTAAACATTTTATTTTTACAATCGTGATGCAAAGCGCTTTTGTAAAGTCATCTATATTTTAATAAATAATAAGAATTTATAAATATAAAGAGATAGAGTATAAAACGTTATATTGAGTTATTATAACAATTATACTAGTTTTACATAACATAGCAATATCTTGATTAAATTTGTACTTACCGTATAAGCTGCTATTCGCACTTTCAAACCAAATTACAGCTTTCCGCTTATTTCTTAATTCCATTTTAATAATTTTAGGAGTTTAGGACATAGCACAAAATGCGATCGTCAGCTTTAGAGGTCAAACGTAAAATTGCTTTAAACGATTTTTGCACCCCTAGTTCATTTTTTTAACAAACCAGATGCTTTGATGTATGTTCGGGGTGCAATGTTGTTTTAAACGCGAACATGCGATGTCCAAAGGGCAGGTGCAACTTTCTTTTAATGATACCATCTGTTTAATGCTAAATAGACTATGTTTATTAGAATAAAAAACACAAGATTTTAAAATCAAACGATATTTTATAAAATATTAAAAACCTTTAGCTCCGTGGGTATCTGAGGTCATAGCTTTCTAACAAAAAAAGAATTTTAAGATCCGATGGATAGAACCGATCTTGGAAGGGGGGGGGGGGTACGGACGGACGGACAGACAGACGAAAGACAGACAGACATACGAACAGACAGACAGATGGACATCAACCGCATTTCAATACCTACAGTGATTTAAATGACTCAAAATTGAATTTCAATGCTAATTCAATGGGAAATTCGCCGACAGATAGTAGATTTATGTCCGTCCGGACGTACAGACAGACGGACAAAAAGTATGAAAGTTGGGTATCTGAGGTCATAGCTTTCTAACAAAAAAAGAATTTTTAAGATCCGATGGATAGAACCGATTTTGGAAGGGGGGTACGGACAGACAGACAGACATCGACCGCATGTCAATACCTACTTTTTCATTTTTTTAATTCTTTCGAATTAAAAAAAGAAAAGTAGGCTAAAAATTCTTATCTGGCTAATTCCATGTAACTGTAGTGTAAGCCACAATTTAAGAGGAGATTAAAAGCTTTTAAAATTTGAATTTTTTTTTCAAATTATATAAAGCAAGTTACATTATTTGGTTTGAGTTGGTGTAGTGTAGATCAGCTACCGGGTGGCCCAGCGGGTAGTGTTTGAAACAAATGAAAAAATAAAAACAAATAAGAGACATGAGAAGAATTAAAAACAAATAAGAGACATGAGAAGAATTTAATGACGGATATTGAAAGGACATTGGGCAATTGGGAAGCTTTTTTTGGCTTTTGTGAGAAGTTCCACAAAAGAATTGGCCAAACAAAAGGAGTATGGCAGGAGTATGGAAGGAAGGTATGGGTAAAAAGTATGGAGTATGGTTGGATTCCAGAACCGCCTATATAACTGCTGTCCTTGTTAAATATGGCGGGTACTTCGAACCTCTTTATCATTAATTGCCCAATATGTACATTCAATAAACATCATTAAATTATTCTCGTGTATATTATTTGTTTTTATTTTTTCATTTGTTTCAAACACTACCCGCTGGGCCACCCGGTATTACATTATTTCTTTTCATTTAATGTTAAAAGATGGAGTGATAATCACTTTTTACACATGTGACTTACACTACTGAAAGGATAATTTAGCATGGAATTAGAAAACTGTACTCGAAAGTGCAATAACCATTAGTGCAATTTAAAAAAATTGCAATTCTTAAATCATATCCTGTCAAAATAACGATCACGTCATTAAGAAGCCTTCCATTATTAACAACCTACGAGATAACTCGGGCCAGTCAACTGCAGGAAATGTTAATGGGAACAGAGCTTTTCACGGGACTCAGCGGAGCAGCGATAATGGGAACGGAGCTTTTCTCAAGTGATAATGAAGCATAGCGGTGATTATATTGATGCTTTCCTCGATTCATGTTTAGGAACGTGAATTGAAGAGCTTAGTGGAAGAACGTGCTAAGAAACATTTTTGAAAGATTTTTGTACTAATGAACACATTATTCCATCCTTTAAAGGGAACAAGTTTCCCCTTGTTCCTGAATTTAAAATTTAGAAAAAAAATTATACGGTTCGCAAGTACTAAACTAAACTCCTCGACGCAACAGCCCATTACTGGGCCAAGGCCTGCCGTGCCCATTTCAGCTTTCGTGACCTAGGGCGCTGGGGTGCTAGGCATATGTCCCGGTAAGGTGGTCAGCTTCATGCGGAACCAACAGTGTTTAGTTCCCAAGCATGCTTGGAACCCATTTTATCCACTCACTCAAGGGATGAAAGGATGGGTCAACCTCGCCCAATCCGGGATTCGATACCCGGACCTGTGGCATGGCAATGCGAAGCACTACGGTTCGCAAGTACCGTTTTCAATAGATCTGAGTGCAAACTAAAAACTTTAAAGCTCATTTTCTCGTTTTCACCTTTTTTTCTCATTTAGCACGTTCTTCCACTAAGCTCTTCAATTGGGTGTGCTTCGGCGAACTTTACTGCAGTGGGCAGGTAAACTGCAGTAATCACAACAATGAATTGGGCCACTGTTGCTGTGAATAATCAGACTTTCGGTATACTTTCTAATAGGTTAGATTAATTGAGTGCTTGCAACAATGGTCCAAGTCATTTATCTGGTTAAGTAATGGTTTCCTAAGATAACGGCACCGTCACCGTAACTCTACGCGTGACGTCACAGATTCGATCCGCTACAATTTCGATCGTAATGTTTACGGCGGTACGGACGAATGCGGTTTCCTCGAAATGAAGAAACGTAATCCGCAACCGATCCAAACGTAAATAAACCGACACATCGTGATTTTTTTAGCCGGTTCGTAACTTCAATCAATATAAAAATGAGTGTGTGGATTATGAAAATTTAGCTCTGCTAATACTGATGGAGGATTAGGATTCGGATTTAGAAAGTAGCCGGCAGAGGGAAAGTGAAATTTTTCAAACATAGGACAACTGAAGGGGCTTTCCATATCCTCATAACGTCGGCATCTACGAACAAAGATAATTTGTTTTAAATTATGTGCGCGAAGATTTAGTTTCGGAAGCCCTACAATCGCCACAAGAATCCTATATAGCCCAAGAAGAGAAAGGCCGACTGAGAAGCGCTCTTTTCGAACATTTTTCCCTCGCAAAAGTAGCCGTTACGTGTCCGAAAAACGTGTGAAGAAGAGTCGGAAAAGCAAGAACGTCCGTGACGATGGTACAGATCCGTTACGGTTACGATTAACGTGTTGTTAGGAAACCATCGCCATACATTTGTACGTAAAAGGTTTCTGTGACGTCATACGTAACCGTTACGAATCTGGCGGATGACGGCACCGTAATCTTAGGAAACCATTACTTTACTGAAGTTTACCTGGCCACGGCAGTATAGGAATCTGTTGGGGAATGCTTCTTTGTGTGTTAGATCCGTGCCTATTGGGGCTTGAGTGTCATTGGAATTCGATACAGAAGCTGGTATGGCTTCTTAGATTCTGTAGCTGAATGTCTGCTGGGGTCTTTAACAATTTCGCTACGCATGGCTTTCTGTTTCCGCGTAAAATGTGATAGGAATATCATTATCGAATCGTTAGTCAAAGATCAATCGATCATGTTTTTGTTATACAGATGAAAATCATGTTTACCGAAATAAAAAAATATTATTTTTATTTAAAAGTAAATACTAAATATTTATTTTTAATATTAACCTAAAAGTTGATACAACAACAATGTTGAGTCATGGAAGGGATTAATTTGTGTTTTTAGTTGAGAATATGGCTATATTGGTATTTTATTTTACGAATAGGTGTGCATTCGTATATTTTGTCTGCGAATATGAGTAAATTTGTATTTTTCATGTAATTCGCGAATTTTCCTGCTAATGCGCAAATATATTAGCATTTTTTTCAGTCAATACACGAATATTCGTATTTATGCGTCCGAATAGACGAATCTTTCTACAATTTTTGCGAATACAAATATTATATTCGTATTCCTAAGTGTGAATATGAATATTCGTACGCACGGTAGGGGGGGGGGGGGGGGCTTTGAGGTAATATTCGTATTCTATGCTACGGACAAGTGTGATACGTCAAAAAATTCAGCGCATCGAAATAAGAATACATTGAAAATTTCAGAAAAGAATTCGAAGTACTTCAATTATTTAAAAAACTGCAACATTTAATGCTCATTTAAAAAGCATAGGAAGCCATTTTTATTAGAATTAAATCACCATTGCCATTCGCAACAATCGCTCGAGAAACTTTAATTCTTTTAGACAATAAATTAAAATACGTTTATTTTTGCGTATCATTTATCAGTTGTCATGTCAACATTTATCAGTTAGAAATGACGTCAAATATATTTCACTACGAGATTCTTTGTATGTTGATATGAAATATTTTTTTTCTATTTAAAACCGATGAATATTACATATTTATTTTTTTAAATATAAAATAATTTTTGCAAACGATAAGTAATAATTACTGAATTTTCGAAATAAAATAAATGAAACTAGCCAAATTTAGCATGTAAATGTTCAATATAGAATATTAATGCTGTGTTTGTCGCCTTTTTTCCTGTTAAACACAATTGTTGTGTGGAAGCGGGTTAAGTGACAGATTCTGTTATAAACCTACTTGTTTGTGAAAATGACCAGGCGTCCCCTTCTAATACCACTTAAGTCCACCCCCCCCCCCCCCCCCCACCCCACACACACACACTTTTATGTTTTCTAGCTGCTTTGCACTAAAACAAAAATAATTTATAGTTCGTTTTTCCCATTTAAACAAGCTATCAGTTATAGCTAACTGTGCAACAGCTCTTAATCTTTTCTAAACTACCTCTTTATACATAACGAAGTATAAATACTACTGTTATTTTTATAAAGTAGAAAGGGGATATAGGATATGCACAATGCAAGTTGTAATCTGACTCTTGTCCTAAAAAAATGAATAATTAGCAAATTTTAATAGGAAGGGGGTGGTAGGTACTTCCCCCCCCCACTTCTTTTTTTCCCACTTCTACCACTGCCTACAATTCCAACCATAGAGATGACGTGTAGCTCTAGTGCGACGATAATTCAAAACTAATCTAACCATACAGATGAATTCCGACAGACAAAAACTCATTCTTTCACAAAAACTAACTCATAAAGTCTCAAACTTGGGTTTTGACACTGTACACTTAGGGGCTGGGGAGCCCAGTCGGTTAGGCGCTCGCCTAGCATGCCAAAGGTCCCAGGTTCGGGTCCGGGCATCGCCAAAAATAGCTGCCGACCTAAAAACGGTCCGTGCAGCCAAAAATGTCCGACGAATAATACCCCGTGTGGAGGGAGTGCACGTTAAATATCCTTCAAAGTCCTAACGCTGCGTACGATGTCGCCCTTAACGGTTGCGTTGGGTGCCTACTCAGGTGTCGGCTCGTCACTTGACTGTGGTTCTAAAATATGACGCCCTTCGCCAATAGCCCTCGTGTAGCTCTAGTGCGACGATAATTCAAACTAAACTAACTCAAACTTAGGTTTTGACACTGTACTCTTCTTTCAGCTAATTTCACTCTTCTATGCAACAGACTTTCGTAAGTACATTGTAATATGAGACACACATTAGCGGAAGAAGAGAAGTGACTTTATTAATTTATTCGAGTTAGCAGAGAGTTATGGTTATGGGGTGTCAGTTTCTAATTAGAAGTTGTGGTAATAGCGAGCAGATTAAATTAGCCCCTTTGACTTGAGTTGGGCTGTTTTCCAGTTTGTATAGATTATTAGTGGTGGATAGGATACTTTTTTGGAAAAGTTTTGCTAATGAATGAATTTGTAAAGATGAGTTTCGTTATTACCTGTTAACTTGAACGAAGTTTTTGACTACTTTAGCTGTTCATGGAAAAGTTTAACTTTTGTTTTAAGTTACTTATTAACCCTTTTACTTCTAAAACGGCTCAGGCTTACGTAAAACTAAGGATTCAATAACAGGGTGTAAGAGAACCTGGAGAACCTGAAAATCAGGGAATTCTCATGGAATTTTTCAAATTTCGCAAAATATCAGGGAATTTTTTTCCATTTTGGATTACTTAAACAGCAGGTTTAGGTTGTACTTGTAATCACTACTAACGGAACTTGATCAAAAGAAAATATTCTGGTTGGTCCGATTTGCCTGAAGGACCAATCTTGGAGGAAGGGTGAATATCTCTCACGAATCATGTTATAACATGAGTCTCTGATCACGTGGTTCCTCTAAACTTATTCAGATTTTCGGAAAAGTTAGGTAGGTTAATCCATAATCCGGAAAATCTTAAGTCCCGCGATGTCTGGATTAAATTTTCTGTACTATATTGAATAGGGTATTTGACTAAATCGGGAAACTGCCCAAAAAAGTTATATAAACATAGTATAGGAACTAGAAAACGTATATTCATTGGTTTTTCTTCAAAAAATTACTCGGATATTATTTAAATCAAGTTTTAAAATCGCGATATTTCAAAGCTTGGTCACGTGACTGCAAACGCTACTCTGATTGGTCTGACGTCACCTGGCATTAAACCGTCCCACACGCTATTCAAATTTAGTCATCCTAAACTTTTTAGCGCTCTTTAAGTCAAACTGCATAGTTTTTTTAGATTAGTCTTTTTTCTTTGTGAATTTAGTTCTTATAAATATTTAAATAAAATAAAATTAAAGGATTCACAAAAACGGCCGGCTCAAATTTGCCGAGAATCGATGCCTATGATGGCCCTTGTTTTTTTTTAAAATCTTCTTCGGATTTCTGTTCTGATGAGTTCCGAAATATTTAAACTTCAACGGAAGTAATAACCAATTTTAAAAGGATTATAATGAAGCTATTAATATTTTTAATGAAAACGTCCTAAAAGTGTAAATAGTAATCCAGTCAACAAGGGAAAGTGTTATATTTAATGTTGTAATGTTAACTAGTTTCATATCTTTTTCTTTGCCTATAGATGGCGCCCCGAAATTATTTTTTTCTTGTACTAATCTAGAAAATAAGAAATAAGTTAAGTACTTCTGTTTACAAAAAGTTGTTCATGCGTTCTAGTAAAAAGAAAAAACGTTATAAAAAATCTATTTATTAAAAGCTACATCAGTTTTCCCCTAATTTTGGTTTCACTAGACTTCAAGTATATATTTTTCATACCTGCATTTAAATATCTAGTACAACTTTTCATTAAACTCAATACTTGAATAAATTATCTTGTACAAAATTATTAATTAAATTTGAAACAACTTAAGTTGTTTGTGAATGATCTTATATTCGATGTTTTCAAGCGTTAGTCCAGTATACTCAAACTTTAAGCTCAAATACAGGGGGCCTTAGTAAACGAAATCACCATATGTTTACATTGCGGAACGACACAGTATAGCGATAGTTAATCATTAGAAGAAGCCGAAATATTCTACGTCTCCGTACTTGATCAAGGTGTGTAACCCAAATTTAATGTAACAATTACGTACCCATTTCACCAAAAAATAAGCACTTATAAAGTAACAAATCCGCAAATGAGTGACTTATATTGAAAATCCCTGACATTTTAAATTATTAATTATAACAAAAATTGCATATGCGTGTATAAAATAATCATTTCTAAATTGGTTTTATTCAATTTTAAGGCTAGACATTTTGGCAGATGGGGCGGTTGTTTAAAAAAATTTACATGAAAAAACTTCATATCACATGAAAAATTCATATGAAGTAACCTAATTTTATATTTAAAAAAACAAAACGATTTAACTGCGGCCCTCTAATATTTTTATGTACGTTCATTTAGGATGTGTGTTAGTTCAGATTGAGTTTTTTATATATATTTCTTATTTTATAAGCCATTAATTTTTGGTTTACAAGAAAACGCTCTGGTGCCATTTTATCTTAAAAAGTCAACCTAAATCTTTAAGGGAATTGACAGGTAAGTAGCGGATCATGAAATTAAAAAGCCGCGACGCGAACCAACCATTAGTAATAAAATGCTAAATGTTAAAAACAAAAAAAAACCCATTTAATCACCTCTACTCACTCTGTCAATAATAAATCAAAGGAAATTGGAGTATCAAATACAGCAACAGTGATCACTACGGATTCTCCCGCATGTCGAAACCGTTTGCTGCCAGGTGACGTCACATCCTTCAAATTCTGCCGGGGATCGTTTTGGGGGCATGGCTTATAGTTAAATTTAATTGTGTTTTTCTCCGTTTCTAGGCGGTATTTGGAAAAAAGAAAAAATACGGGTCTAATATTTTTTGCCTAGGAATATTTTAAGCCAATAAATTTTTTTTAGTCAAATACCCTATTGTGTGTATTGTATATTTTCTAGGTAATTGGTAAAATCAGGGAAATTTTTGTGAAAGTATCGGGGAAATCATGGAAATATCAGGGAACTGTTTTTCTAGGATTTTGTTACCACCCTGAATAATGATATTCCTATCACATATTACGCGGAAACAAAAATCCTGCGTAGCGAAAGTGTTAACAGTAAATTTTTTTTTAGAAAAAAATAAATGTAGCTAGATTGTCATAAAAGGAAGGTGAGTGGATAAATTGTTTCAGAGAAGGACAATTAGACAAAAGAAGGTAAGGCCCTTGCATGTAAAAGGTACTTGGTTCAAGCCCGTGCATTACTAAATTAACTGACAACCGGTATGTGCAGCAAGAAAGTCCGCGAGAATAAAACCTCTTATAGAGGGACTAGTCATTAAATGTGATCCAAAAATTCCTAAAAGTTGCCTCGAATGCCTACTCAGATGTCGACTCGTCGCTTGAATTTCTTTTTAAATTACGACGACCATCAGTGCCGGATTTAAAGACCCAGGGCCCCTACCCACACAGCCACTATTGTCTACAAGATATCTATTGGTAATCTACATGATCCATTAGCCGTTCGAGATGTCTTTTGGACATCTATTGCATATCCGTCCACAAAATCTATTTTTTGGATATCTATAAGATATCTATGTGTAGACTAATTTAGACTTAGACATTTGGGACTTCTAATGGATGTGCATCAACTCCTATTTATTAGACTTCGATATTATGGATAGCTAATAGATGCGCATGTCGTTATATTTTTCGACTTACCAAAATTATATTTCTATTAGATGTCTAAATCAAGGAGTTCCAAGATATTTGGTCTTTGTGTTAGATTCTTCATAAAAAGATAGATTTTCGGGAGCTTCAATTTTCTCACCTTTTCTTCACAAGAGCATATCCACGTTTATCCGATACACGTCTATCATGTCTAATGATGTCTAAAAACGATGATGTCTGAAACATTTTTACTGCATTTTAAACCTATGACCAGATGAGAAAGGCTATTTTTTTTCTAATGAAAATTTCATTTTTTAAATCCGGCAATAAAAGAAATAATAAAAATATGAGTATTTGAGAATTGTTTTTAATGCAAAATCCCTATTTTTATTTTGGATATCAATTGGTGAACGTTTTTATCTATTTTTAAAAAAAATGATTACGGGTAAGAGACCCAAAAAGTTTGCTCAAAAATACAGAAAGGCATTGATAGATTAATAACTAATATTTTAATTATTAATGCTTGGACAAATCACTTACTAACATACAGATGGCAGCACTGTCACCTCCTTACAGTACAAAATAAAAAGTTTCTTTATATGAGCCAAAACATAAAGCCTATCCGAGAAAAAAAAAGCGCCAAATGTGTTTTTGGCAACCCTGTAACATCTCGCTTGGGGTACTGAATGCTTAGAACCATTTTGGAGTTTTGGACATGGACTGGATTGAGATTGATTGTTAAGATGGGGTCTCAGCAGTCAGCAGGCTCGCAGCCAGGATTATTTCAAGGTGGGGGCAGAAAAGGGAGGATCTTCTCTTTTCGGAAAAAAGAGTGTCTTTCAAGTGACACTAGACAGCGCCGTTTAGGCCAGGGGCATAATGACCCTACCCTACCATATGTTAACTACAGATAAGTGAGCTGAAGGGAGGTAGCTTCCTTTTGTATATTCGTACAATTCGCGAAAGGCAGTCTTGGTACACCAAAGGGAGAATGGAGGATGACTTTGTTCTAACTTCGTCAAGCCACTGTGGTCTGGAAACGGCCAAAATAATAAATTTCGAGGTGTTCGCAAAATTCAAAATAGAATTTTTTTAATTAATGGATAGTTGAATTGAAAGCTTACAAATCATAAACCCTTAAAAATCATTTTTTGATGCATTTATAGTTACGAAAAGTCAACAACAGATGAAAAATAGCACGTTTTGAGGGCAGTATACCGGAATTAAAAATTCTCGCTATAATTATTTAATTATGTTTTTTCATTTATTTTTAATCCTGAGTTTAAAAACATTAGTGCCAGCAGGTGGTCAGTCAGCTGCCGGGACTTATGAAATAAACTCAAATATTATGAAAATAAACTCAAATATTAACACTTTATTTCTAAAACAGAAAGTTTAAACTATCAAAAATATAAATGCATAGCTTATTTATTAATAACTTATTCTCATTATATTTTTTCTCTGATTATTCGGGCTTAGAACGGTAGTCTTGGAACAGCTCTTAATTTTTTATTACTTTTGAATTAAGTTTTTAGTTGTACAGTGCAAGTCAACAAGTGATTTTAACTGTTTCAAAATACTTTAGTTTCTCAGTTTGTAATCAAAGTTCAACTCAATAAAACATTTTATCATGCAGCTTAAATCCCACAAACTTCAATTTCAAGCCTCGGATGTTCTTGGATGACCTCTCTCCTAACGTTCAAAGTTCTAAGAAGTGTTTCTTAAAAAAAAACTATTTGATTTAAATAATTAAACTACCAATTAAAGTAAACATAAAATGATTTTTTAATCGTTTTTAAGTGTATAAAAAACACAAATGTCATATTACTCGATAATGATTTTATATGGTATATTTTCATAAACTCAATTGTAACTTAAAATTGGATAATTCTACAAACTAAATTATGGTCTCGATCGACTCAGAAGAGTATAATGCCAAATTTTGAAACGTTTTCATTGAGAAATAAAAATATGCAAGGATTTTGGCCGTTTTCAGGTATTTTCCGACCTTGTGGGTGGTCCTTATGTCTTTGAAAATTTACTTTTCTTGGATTAAAATACATTTTTGTCGATTTTTAAAAATTTTTAAAATTGCATAAATTTGAGAAATTTAATGTGGACGAAATATAATTTGTCACAGTCAAGGAAAGGGGATCTCTAGCCTCCTGAGCAATAAAGAAAGCCGTCTAAAAAATAGAAATAGCAAAATCCGTATAAGCAGTAAAACTCGTAAATGAAATAGCGGAGAGAGAGGAGTGAAGTTAATTGAAGAATTAAACTATCAGTTTACGAAGGATGAATCTAAAAAAATAATACTAACAGACTATGACATTACTAATACAGTGTTTTCGTTTAGCTGAAATAAAAGAAAAATTTCTGCCAATTTAAAACTGAGTTTTATTCTGCTAAAAATATTTTTTTTCGCTTTCAATTGATCTGATTGGCATAATGAAATTAATTACCATTTACTTATATTGTATTCCTTTAAAGACCAAATTATTTTTTGTTAAATATTGTTGAATATTTAACAAAATATTGTTGTATTATTGTTGTTTTTATTTTTATTGTTAAATATTAAGATTTATAAACCGATCCCCTACCCACAGTGCGGAGCAATGGACAAAAATCGAAAAAGACTTTTTATTTGAGAAGTTTAGTGAATGTAATATTGATCTAGGATAGTGATACCTGTGATAGTATCGTAAAACGGTATTTTTAAGTCCAAAGTAATTATAATAAAAGCATTAGAATTAAAGTAAGATTTTATGGAGCGGTAAAAAATAGTGTTACGATCTATATATATAAAAGGCAAAGTCCTGACTGACTCACTCACTCACTGATCTATTCATTCATTCATTCACGTATCAACGCCCATCCCAAACTACTGGAGGTAGAGCTACCAAATTTTAGGAAAATATTCTTTTTATATCGTAGGCGTCATTTAAGAAACGATTTTTTGTAATTCGAACCCGAACGGGTGTAGGAAGGCAAAACGTGAGCCGTTTTCTCCATAGGAATAGCATTGTTATGAACTTTTAATTTATAAATTTCGTTTTTTTTGAAAAAAATTTCAACGCGTTCAGCGTGAGCGAAAATTAAGTATAAAACACGTCAGAGCACGTGAGTTTAATTTGTAGGATTGTTATTTGAATATCATTATTTTATTTTATTTATAGAATTTAAATCTTTTGATTTTTTTGTTACCGAATTTAATTTAATTGACGTTTACAAATGGTAAGAAATGAAGATATTGCTACAATGTCTGATGGCAGTAAAGGCGATAACTATTCTAGATATAATGAATACTTCGAAGAAATGTCGATTCTCTCAAAGTATAGCGTATGTCTTTCATGTTTATGAAACTGTAAATTTGATACAGTGATATAATGGCCGATGGAATTTTGGCATTGGCGGCTTTTGGCGAAGTTGAAAATTTAACGTAAGGGAGGCTATTTGCATCCAGTTGTATGGGTTAGGGTTAGTTTGAATTATTGTCTCACTAGAGCTATACACGAGGGCTATTGGCCACGGGCGTCTTAATTTAGAACCACAGTCAAGTGACGAGCGGACACCTAAGTGGGCACCCAATGCAACTTTTAAGGGCAACATCGTACGTAGCGTACGGGACTTCGAAAAATATTTAACGAGAACTCCCACCACACTTGGTATTGTGCGGGACACAGGACATTTTTGGCTGCATGGGCCGTTTATAGGTCAGCAGTTATTTTGACGAAGCCCGGACCCGAGTCTGAGACCTATCGCATGAAGTCGAATGCCTTTACCGACTGGGCTCCCCAGCCCTGTCGAGTGGTCGAATATGGAGTTTAATGGTCATCACATTTTGGGCATTTTCGGGTGTAGGTGGGCAAATAGAAAATGTCCATTATATCACAGCTATATTCTGACAATTTAAACAGGGCCTATGGGAAAGCCCTCTAACTTCTGGAAGGGCCTGGATACAATCAAATTTCTTTTTTAAATTAATGCTGAGAGTAAAATGGGAGGAAATTATAGTATACCGATGGAGTGCTGACCAGTGGAGAAGGGATCAATTGGTATGAAATAAATGTTTACATAAAAAGAAACAATCCCCGTTTTAAGGGTACACCCGTGCAAAGCCGGGTTTATAAAGATAGTATTAATATAGTTTGGGCATTTTTAATAATCTATGAATAAATTTATTGGTTAAAAGAGATACATTAAATATGAACTTTTCAGGGAATATAACAAATTTTATATTTATGCGATTTGTATACTTAAAAATGAAGTTTCAAAAACCCGTTAAAAATTGTCATCTTTAAAGTGACTTAACAAAAAAATCCCTTACTGACCCCCACGTAGCCACCTTGTATATAACGTCTTTAAACTATTTTAATTTGAAATATATATATTTTTAGCTGCGACCCTAGTTTGGGCGAATTTTTAAATAACGCGGTCTAGTAAATCGCATAACTAGATTTCAGCATGTTTTACAATGCGTCGTTCAAAATCGTAATATTTTACTCTTAATTTCAATAATGCGACCCATTAATGATTATTTTAAACACATCCCGGTGTCTAGAGGGGTCATTAAAAGGAGCGCAATATTAAAATTAAAGATGTATGATAATTGTTCATAATTTTCAACCGAATAAATAAAAATTTAAAAGCTCAAATAACTTATTTAAAAAAGTAACATGCTACAACACAGAACCGATTCGTGGAACTTTAAAATAAACCATATACTACTAACGAACGAAAAAAAACGTTTTTTCCAGATGCACCACCTATAAAACAAGTCACATTAAACATTTCATATAAAGTTTTGCATAAGAAACAAAGCGCTCGCACGTTGTTTATTGTTTGGAAATCACTCGACTGTCATTGCATATTATTAACAACGCGCAAACTATTTTTTGACCATAAATTCAAAAATAATTTGAATATGGCATTTATTTTCACTTAATATATTTTACATGACGTCTGAAACGTGACCTTGAAAATAATAAGTGATTCTAATAAATTAAAGGAAAATAGGGCTGGGGAGCCCAGTCGGTTAGGCATTCGCCTAGCATGCGGAAGGTCCCAGGTTTGGGTCCGGGCATCGCCAAAATAAATGCCGACCTATAAACGGCCCGTGCAGCCAAAAACGTCCGACGAATAATACCCCGTGTGGCGGGAGTGCACGTTAAATATCCTTCAAAGTCCTAACGCTGCGTACGATGTCGCCCTTAACGGTTGCGTTGGGTGCCTACTCAGGTGTCGGCTCGTCACTTGACTGTGGTTCTAAAATACGACGCCCTTCGCCAATAGCCCTCGTGTAGCTCTAGTGCGACGATAATTCAAACTAAACTAACTCAAACTTAGGTTTTGACACTGTACACTTCTTTCAGCTAATTTCACTCTTCTATGCAACAGACTTTCGTAAGTTTATCTTTAATTTAAGATGTGATTAACATCTCAGGGTGGTAACAGAACCTGGAAATCAGGGAATTCTCAGGGAACTTTTTAATTCTGGAAATATCAGGGAATTTTTTTCCATTTCGGATTATTTAAACAGCAGGTTTAGGTTGTTCTTGCGATCACTATACTAGCGGACACTTCTTGATCAAAAGAAAGTATTCTGGTTGGTCCGATTGGCCTGAACCGGAGCTACAAAAGTAAACTCGACTATCTACCTATCACGCAGAAGCAAGAAACTTTCAATTATTATCAAACGTCAAATATGCTCCAAAGTCTCAGCGCTGTGTATGATGTCGCCCTTAACGGTTGCGTTGGGTGCCTACTCAGGTGTCGGCTCGTCACTTGACTGTGGTTCTAAAATACGACGACCGTCGCCAATAGCCCTCGTGTCGCTCTAGTGCAACGATAATTCAAACTAAACTAAACTAAAGGAAAATAACTCATTTTCATTAAAAATTCCCAAACTCACACATTCACACACATAATTTTTTTGAGGTTTTGATCCCAATTCAAAAATAATTTAAATGAATATATTACTTTTATGTTCAATGAATATACATAATGTCTGAAAAATACCCAAAAATTAATAAGCGCGTAATATTGGTGGATATGCGGATTTTTGTCCCAAAACACCAATTTTTACCGCACTGTGCGAAGGTTCCTACCACATTGTACCTGTAACACGGCCCTGATTATATGGACATCATTTAATTTCTTAAAATGTCATTTTGCTACCCAAATAGCCTTGTGAATAAACTTTATTTCCAATGCGAAAGTGTCTATAATATTATTTGTATTGACTATTTTTCCGTATTTGCATAGACATTGATTAATAATGGAAATATTTTTTTAAAAAAACTATAATGGGAAAGTTTCAGATGATGTACCGCTCTTGTTTTCATTTTTCTGCGTACTTCTATTTTATTAGTTGCTTCAGTTTCACTCTCAAAAGGACCGATATAAATGAAAAGAAACTTTTCTTTCTATGCAATCTTTCTTTAACAAATGTTTTGAACAACCAACTGAACAGCAAGAAGTTGGCATTTAAAATAAATAAGTAAAATATTCTTAGAAAACTTATTTTCGAATACCAAAACAAAAGTAATTTCAAACAACAAACGAAAACAAACAATTGGAGCTGTTACCATCCACGACGTGAAACAACCCCATTTTACGTTTTTCAAAACTTTAAGCCTCATGCGGCACGTGTTATTATTAACTGAGTTGGCTAAAATTTTGCTCGAATTTTTTTTCATATGAAAGAACAAATTGAGGGCCTTTCGGAAATTGAAAATTCGTTTTTATGGACCCCCCCCCCCCCCTTTTTTTTTTAATCCGTTGATTTAAATCACAACATATTCGGCAGGTTTATTAACATCTAAATCCAATAAAAGGATTCCATTGATTCATTGATCGAGATAATTATCTAGCAAATTCAAAAAATTTCAATTTCTCAAGGGATAGTTTATACATATATATTTTTGGTAATTAATTTATTGTGTGCATACCTTTTTAAATATTTTTAATTCTTCTTTTACGGTCATCATAAAAAAATGGTTTTAAAATATATTCAAGCAAAAGGTAGAAATACAAAAAAAAATATTAGATTTTACACAAACGTTATTTTTAATCTAAAAATCTAAGCAAAGTGTAATTTTTATATAACAGTTAATTTTATTCACTAAATCATATGCATTTGACTTTTTATGAGTTTATGACCTGAGAAAAAGCAAATAATTAAACATGAGCTGTGTACCTCAATAATTTTTTTTCTTTAGATACATATATAGTATTGTTGAAATGTGCACATTTTTCGCAACTGTCTAACAAGTTACAGTTAAGTTTACTATACAAGGATACTGGAAACCAAAGCAGCTGATAATAACTAAAAGGCCAGATGTCTGCTCTCTCCCCCCCCCCCCCCCCCCCCCCCCCCCGAGGGGAGAGGGAAGGACCACAGCGGTTGCCCCGACACCGAGCAATTCGGGCAATTAAGAGGGGGGGATGAGGAGGGAAGGTAAGGATGTGATTACCAGATTTTGAAATGCATCGCTTTTTAACAGTCGCCAAACTATCAAAATTGCAGCAACGCCACCTACCGATAGATAATCAAAATAAAAAATTTATTTGAAAGGAATTTTTGATTATTTTAAAGAATACATTTTTTGTGAACTATAGCATTAAGTTTATTATGTAGTAACTGCAGAGAAATGATTTCGAGCATATAAAAATATTCTAAATTTTTGAACTAAAAACTTTTTCAAATTAAACAGATAACAAATAAATAAGATTAAAATTGATACGAAGTTAATGAAAAATTTGGATACGTAAATTCTTTTTTTATGTTAATAGTTCCATGGTTTTTTTTTTTATCATGAACATACCGTTTTCTGAAATTATAAATGTGGGCTAAAGGAGAAGAAATCGATAACCTTTAAGTCCTTTAACGAAAAAAATATGATCAAATCAGTGTTTTTTTACATTTCAATTTAATTTTTTCTTAAGTAACTGTTTTTCAATAATCTGGAAAATTCTAATATTGTACTTGCTAAATAATAAAAAAAAATTAGAAAATTCCAAAAATCCATATAAAGTAAAAAGTAAGTAACAGTAACTTTTAAAGCCACTCTTAAACACCATTTTCGATTTTAAGAAGTTTTAAATTCTATAGGATACTAACTTTATGCGTGAAAAATTAAACTTAAAAAAATACGATGAAATAATGAAAAGTTTCGAAGAAACATACTCTAATTATAACAAATGTCAATATGGTTCCTTTTAATGAAACTTTTATTTATTGAAAAATAATAACTCTGAGTGTTTGTATCTACACATAGTTACATTTTGTCATGCTAATATTTTTAGAAATTAGATTTAAATTTTTAATTAAAGTTTGTAAAAAATATTTAAGGGGAGTGCGGATGGTGTTTGAGTAAAAAATTTTCATTTTCTTTTTTTTTTAATTCTGCATATCTTTAGCTTTAATTTAAGACCAAGATTATGTTATTTCTGCCCCATTAATAGCTCTTTGATTTGAACTGAGGGATTTTAAATATCTCTCCTAAAAAAAAAAGTTATATAACTTTAAATCTGATTTTTTGTGTGTGTTTTTTAATACATATATTTTTTTTAAATCACTGTTCAAGTAATTTTTCTTCTTTGAAATATCCTCAGTTTAAATCAGAGAGCTATATGTAAGGAACAAAATATAAAAAAGTTCATAATGATATCTCATATAGTTCTTGAGAAAAATGTTCCCAAAGTTAGGCAAATTAACATGAGCAAGATAGAACCATCTGACTCCCTTTAACTACTGTACTGTACCATAAGCAACCGAGAACACGTAGCTCAACGGATAGCGTGTTTTCTTCGGAGCAGAAGGTCCGCAGTTCGAATCCCGCTTGCCTCCGAATACTACAGTGGTAAAATAAAGCAATAAGAATAAAACTACAGCAAGGTGGTAATGCGGGTCTCAAATTCGTAAAATAAAATTTTATTAATTTTTTTCTTTCATTAGTGGCGCCCTCTACCTCTAAATTTCTTAAGTACTAAAATATTTTTTCTACGTACGTTCTATCGCATCCATTAAATTCAAAATTTGGCCACTATGTCTAGCATTGGTATATTTAGTAGATATTGTGGACCTCACGCCAAATATTTTGTTGTTACGTATGTCTAAAAGATATCCACACAGAACATTAGACTGCTTATGGAGTTTGTGGGCCTCTAATGGACGTTTACCATATCGCGAAGTCGTCCAGAACGTCTAGAAAATGTCGGTAATGTCTAGAATTTCGATGTCAAATGGACTTGCAATAGACGTAAGTCGACGGAAACTACGGATGTCTAGCAGACGTCGATAGATGGTAAACTCTTATTCTAATAGATATCATGGATTTTCCGAATAACGTCTAATAGATGTCTACTGGATAATGAGTGGCTATGTGGGTAGGCACTTGAAAATTTTGGCCTCCCACCATCTTGAAGCTATTTTGGAAATTTAGCAAATTTCTAACGATATTTATAAAGAAAAAGAGGTCGGTAACAGAAACTGTAACCGACCATCGCCAATAACCCACATGTAGCTCTAGTGCGACAATGTTTTAACCTAACCCAAACCCCGCTATCGGAGAATCCAAACTAGATCGTAGCTGAGGCACATGTGCTTGAAAATTACAGCACAGTTACGTTTACCAGCACGGGTAAAATGACATTTCACAGAGAAAGTGACACTGAAATTGTTTCACAGTGTAGAAAATCATCAAAATTTTATCTGTAAACATCATACGACTGCTGTAAGACATAGATGTCTCTCTAGAGGAACAAAACGCGGATATTTTAGCAATCTCTAGAAGGCAATAAAGTTTTATGATCCCCAAAAATGCGACGCTAAACCTTTGAAAGAGCAAAATGCTCCACTGTGCTGTTAGGGCTGGGGAGCCCAGTCGGTTAAGGCGTTCGCCTTGCATGCGGAAGGTCCCGAGTACGGGTTCGGGCATTGCCAAAATAACTGCCGACCTATAAACGGCCCGTGCATCCAAATAATGTCCGACGAATAATACTCCATGTAAAGGGTGAGCACGTTAAATATGCTCCAAATCCCAATGCTGCGTACGATGTCGCTCTTCTTAACGGTTGCGTTGGGTTCCTACTCAAGTGTTGACTTTGTCACTTGACTGTGGTTCGAAATTTCGACGCCCATAGCTTCATTGCGACTATATTCTATTCAAATCGTTCATCAATCGGGGAATTTAAACTGGCTCGTTGCTGAGGTACATGTGCTTGAAATTTACAGCTCACGTGCAGGCGTTATGTTAAATGGCACGGTTGCTGTATTCTGACAAATTTTTCACTATGTAGAAAACCACCAAACTCTCTTTTATCGCTAAAAAAAACCTCGTCATTCTTTAAAACACAGGCTGTTGTAAGACATAGATGGCTCCCAGAGGAACAAACCTCGGGTATTTTAGCAATGTCTAGAAGCTACGCGGCAATAAAGTTTTATGATCCCTGAAAATGCGACACTAAAACCTTTTGAAAGGGCAGAAGGTTCTACTGTGGTGTTCGCCGCATTTCTTGTTTCTTAGAAACTATTCTGAGGTCGGAGGGATTTTCTGATCAATAGGATATGTGGATCATTGTTTACAGTCCCTGGACAAATTATTAGACGCACTGCAAGATTTCATGTAAAATATTAATTACCGGGTGATATTGTACCGTTTTATTACTTTCAATTGATTTGTCTTTTATTTTTATATTATCCGATTAATTACTGATTTATTTGACATAATAAAACAGCATTGATTTAGAAAAACATAAGTTTATTAAGTTTTAAAGAAAAGTGAAATTAATGTTAGTAAAAGTCAATATTTAGTTGAGCCACCTTTAGCCGCTATCAAAGCTTTTTATTCTGCGCGGCATGCTATCACTGCAAGACTGCACTGTCTCCTGCATTTGAGGATGATGATTCCACACATAAATAATCTTATAATAAATAATTAATATAAATTAATCTTAATCATAATTATTTTAAAATAAATACGAATATGTTGTCTACAACAATTCTTTTAAATAAAAATCAATAATATTGTAGTTTAAATATACCATTATTGCATAAAAACTCTTAAGAAATATAAAATTACTAAAAAAAATACAGTGCGTCTAATAATTTGTCCAGGGACTGTATGTTACAGTAAACTAAATAAAAACTAACCCTTTTTTAATAATTTGGCTCACTTCTGAGTTGCCTATACAAGAATTTAGACGCGGTCTCAATGGGCATGAGGTCTTGAGTGGCAATAGAAATACTTAAGGAAAATAAATTCTTTCTTGAGACTCTTTTGGTGAATCAATGTCACGTGAAACAGAGCACCAATATCAGCACCGATCGAAGGAAGTTCGGGAATGAAAGCTGGAATAAAATACGTCTCCTGAAACCAGCCAATTCCATTTAGTTTTTCTTCTTTTCACAACGATGTCACTAAGTTACAATGCATAATGTATTTGATGTTCTGGTTAGAATTCTCCTTTGCTCACCAGACACTATTCACCGGCGGCCTTGGTTTAGATTTGTTTCATGAACTGCAATGTATGATGTAACTACTAGCAATGGTTTAAGGTGTTTGAGTTCTCATGCATTCTGAACTTTTTCCAGCAACTCTATATTTTTCTGAGGAAGGGAGACCAAAACTGAACACCACATCTGGAATATGCTGTTCAGTTTTGGTCTCCCTTCCTCAGAAAAAATAGAGTTGCTTGAAAAAGTTCGGCATAGGGCTACAAAAATGATTACGGGTCTATCTGGTATTGATTATGATAACAGATTAAGATCTTTAAACATGCATTCCCTGGAAAATAGGAGAGCTAGGGGTGATTTAATACAGTTATTCAAGTTCATAAAACAGAGAGACATGGAGGGCTTAGGTTTTGCCTTAAATAGCCGGACCAGAGGACATGATCAGAAATTGAATAAATCATGCTTTAGAAGAAAGGTAAGAAAATATTATTTTTACAATAGAGTTGTCAATGAGTGGAATGCTTTACCAGATTATGTGGTGTATTCGAAGAAAATAGAAGATTTTAAGAAGAATCTTGATAGTCATTGGAAACTGGTAAAGTATTAGATTTATTTTGGACCAACCTTGCTGGGCCTCTGGCCTGTTGTTGGTCGACAATTTTTGTATTTTTATTTGAATGTTTTCGTTCCCTCACTTCTAAGATTAATCATTCATATCAGATGGATAAACATTTCAATTCAAAAGTGCATCGTTGCAAAATTATCTTAAATCATTAAATGACGGTTAATTTTTTGATCAAATATAACAAACACTAAAGAAATTCAATACGTATTAGTTTATAGAACAAATATGGACCAAGTCCCAAGTGAACCAGTAAGTAATATAATAGCTCTGTGTGACTCAAGCAAATGTCAACCTGATACTTCCCTATTAGATGGATAAACCCTTTCCTGTCGTACATTGATTCGCCATTGCGTTTTCGTGACTCATAACCATTCATTCGGCACGTCACATAAAGTGAAGGCTGTAAAGGTTTCCACTTGGAACTAATAGTTGAATGGGACGTGAACAAGGCACGGAAGGCGACAGTGTGGAAACTGAGGAAAAAAAATATGTACAAAAATTAAATAAATGACTTTTTAAACTTAAGGGGACGCATTACCCAAAATTTAGGGCTGTCCAGAAAATAATTAAGAGGGACTGTCAGTCCCATAGAGCTAATGCATTAGTTTTGAAATCATAATTTTTGCAAAAAGAATTGCTTTGCCTTGTTATCCCATTTTCACCAGGTATGGGAATCATCATAGCATCAATTTAAAACAAAATTGAAAAGAAAATAACATCCGGTTATTTAATTATTAATTGATAAAGTTTTAAAATAGTGTCGCCATCTGCTGTAATTTGTGGCATTTTAAAACTAAAAAAAATATAATTTAATAACTAGATAACAGTTTCGTTTCAAAATTTATTTCATTTCGATGTTATGTTCATTCTCAAACCTGGGACAAAAGGGCTAACATGGCAAAGCAATACTTGTGAGGAAGTTATGATTAGAAAACTAATGCATTAGCTCTATGGGACTGACAATCCCTCTTAAACATGCTCGAATGCTGTGAGCTAAGGATATTGCAAAAAAGGATTCTTTTATAATGGTGGAGGTTTATTGAAAACTAGCTGTTATACCCGACGTTGGACGGGTAGAGGTGGAAAAATAATTTAACAGTCAATTTAACTATTTTTTTTCTTTCATTTTAGTTACATAAGATATGAAGATTACCCAGTAATTTTCCATTTAATAACCCAACTTGGACATAGTAATGATTAATATTAATTTCAAAAATACCTTTGATAAGAAGCTCAAATTAAAAAGAATACATATTTAAGTAAATAATAATCAGTAAGAATTAAAAATGGAAAAACAGCTCAATCTTAAAAGGGTCTCAAACATTTATTTTAACGCAATTCAAGGGAGTTCTATAATAAATTAAGTAACTTTTTTTGGACACTTTGTAGATATAAATACAATATAAGCAGTACAAATTTCTACCATAATTCAATACAAATGCTGAAAAATTAAGAATTCAATGCAGATGTGTACAATAATTGAATGAAAATAAATACAATAATAACGCTAGCAAATTTATACCCGTTCTTCGCACGGATTAAAAATTATCAAACCGTTCCAAATATGTGTACCATATAACCTGTTATAGGATCATAAACTTATGTTATTGTTCCCGCTCGTTATAAAGTATAAAATCCCGTTTCATTGCTTTAAAATTCCAAAATGAAAAATACGCTATAAAATGCACTCATAAATGTCATCACAATTCCCTCATAAATACATAAAACCTTTTAGCTCATTTGACGCGTTTTGGGAAATAATTTGGCAAGAATATATATAGCTACAAACACACCCATTATACAGCTCTAACACAATGACCTTCGAACAACCGACCAGATTATAAATTATTTATAAAAGAAATTGCCCATTTGGCGAGTTTTAGTTAATAATTTGGCGAGTTTGGCAACGTATTTGGCGAAAAAATAAATACATAAAACACTAATATGCAGATCTAGTGCGATGGCCTTTATTAACCATCATAGTTCAGTAATAGCTTAACTATACATTTATTGCTTAAATATGCATACATGCAGTCAACAGAAAAATCAATGAAAAAATCACATCAAATAAACCCACAATAAAATCCGGGAATGGAGACTGGCGAAATTCCGTCACTTGAAACATGTCAATTATTTTTCAAATAATGAAATTAGTTTCTGAAGGTAATGGCAACAGAATAAAATAAACATTTTCAATTTTAAATGTTTTCGTTAAAAGTTTTATTTAATTTTTTCAGCCGATGGCATCAGGAAAGTAAAAAAAGATCGGATTTGAGCCAAAGTGGTGTAGTTTTTTCAGAAAATTCGAATAAAAACGTTCGAAAACGATAGAAGGAATGGTCTGATTCGAAAAATTATTAGCCTATGTTTGTTCCGGAGATGAGATAAATTTTTGTGCCAAATTTCGTAACGATCTGTTGCGTGGCTCTTTAGATCTCGTGTCTTATACAAACAAACAAACGGAAGTTGCCTTTTATGTATATAGATGATATGGTGGTTTGGTAAAATGGTTTTTGAAAGTTTATGTTTATTTTTTAAATTTTTAATTTTTTTAGCTTGTGAATGGTTAAAACCCTAAGGCTTTTAGGTAAATTAATGTAGAGCTCCAAACTTTTTTTCCTGTGTTGAAACATATGCGTTTAACAAAAGTTGGTATGGGATAAGGTCTAGTATGAATAGTTTTTTTTTTAAATGATGAAGGTGAAAATTTACAAAAAAATCTTATTTTTTGACCAGTTTTATACATAAAGCTACATATTTTTTTTGTTTAACTGATAGCTCAATATCCATACCAACTTTTATTAATAGATGTTGTGGGAATATTTTGAAAAAAATCCATTACAAAATTCTTTAAATTGTAGGAGGAGTAGCATTTTGAAAACAACGTTAAAATTTTTTAATTAAAAAAAAAACGTACGTTTTAATATTTATCATTTTTTCGAATATGTTTATTGAATGTTAGTTCTTTGTAAAAATAGTTTAATTTGAATGCTAGCTATAAAAATACTTAATTTAATTTTTTGGGTACCGCCTCCCTTTAACATTAGACGAGACATTTTTTAGCTTCCACACTACGTTTATAACGTAAAAAGTGGAAGGTATTATAATCGTTCAGTCCGTCTGTCCGTCACCCACTTTCATAGCCGAAACTACAAACGCTACGGACAAGTGTGATACGTCAAAAATTCAGCGCATCAAAATTAGAATACATTGGAAATTTCAGAAAAGAATTCGAAGTACTTCAATTATTTAAAAAACTGCAAAATTCAATGCTCATTTAAAAAGCATGGGAAGCTATTTTTATTAGAATTTAATCACCATTGCCATTCGCAACAATCGCTCGAGAAACTTTAATTCTTTTAGATAATAAATTTAAATAAATTTATTTTTGAGACATCGATCCGTTTGAAATGACGTCAAATATATTTCACTACGAGATTTTTTTTGTACGTGGATATGAAATGTTTTAATTCTCTTTAAAAGCGAGGAATATTACCTATTCATTCTTTGAAATATAAATTAATTTTTGCAAACGATAAGTAATAATTAAATTTTCGAAATAAAATAAATGAAACCAGCCAAATTTAGCATGTAAATATTTAATATAGAATATCAATGCTGTGTTTGTCGCCTAAAGGGGACGAATATATACATTCAAGATTTATAGGGATCAATTAAAAAGAAACTGTATTAACATTTTAAGAACTCAACATTACACAGAAAGTATTAAAAATTACAATTTTAAATATATGAATACTTGTTTGAAAAATGTGTTTATATAAAGAATATAGGCATAGAATTTTTTTTCTCGGGTCTCTAGAGAATGGGATACTTTTTTTGTATTCGAAAAGGAGTTTTCTAAGAATACTTTACTTATTAAATTTTTTTAATGCCAACTTCGTGCTGTGCTGTTAAATGTTCAAAACATTTGTTAAAGAAAGCTTGCATAGAAAAAAAAATTCTTTTCATCTATGTTGGTCATTTTGAGAGTGAAACCGAAGCAACCAATGAAATTCAGTGCGTATGCAAATGAAAACAAGAGCGTTACATCATCTGAAACATTCCCATATAATGGCTTCGCATTCGGCGAGAACAGACTATTGGTAACTGGGATGAGAAATGGAAGACGTAACAAGGAAATGTACTTTTTCTGGTACCTCTCAGAGTTCCTAATGGCATCTATACGTGACCATTCTGAACAAACAGCTGCGTTGGCGGGGCCCGTAAATAGCACCTTCTCGAATTCGAATGTTCTTATGTACATCATAAACAACAACCGGATGTCGCCTAACACTCTCCCTTTTAGAATAAATCAGGGCGTCTGAAGATAGAGATAGAATGATGCAGAAAAATTGGGGTGTAAAGGAAATAACAAACTGCTTGGATGTCACTTGTTAGTTCTGGGGATGTGTGAGGAGAGTTGTTATTGTGTTGGTCTTCTAGTCCGAGGTTTTAATACATTAGAACAGTGTCATCCTCCGTTGATACATTATTTTATGACAGATTGTTTGGTACAAAATAACATGCTTTTATGATGATTTGTATACAAACATAATTTTATGATGATTTGTATACAAACATAATTTTATGATGATTTGTACAAACATAATTGTATGATGATTTGTATACAAACATAATTTTATGATGATTTGTATACAAACATAATTTTATGATGATTTGTACAAACATAATTTTATGATGATTTGTATACAAACATAATTTTATGATGATTTGTATACAAACATAATTTTATGATGATTTGTATACAAACATAATTTTATGATGATTTGTATACAAACATAATTTTATGATGATTTGTATACAAACATAATTTTATGATGATTTGTATACAAACATAATTTATGATGATTTGTATACAAACATAATTTTATGATGATTTGTATACAAACATAATTTTATGATGATTTGTATACAAACATAATTTTATGATGATTTGTATACAAACGTAATTTTATGATTATGATACATTGTTTGTGCAAACATTGTTCAAACATTCTAAATCATTGTTCGAAATTATAGAGTAAAAGAATGTTCGGTTTAATTTGCTTTCAATTTTAGAGCAAGCAATTTGACATCAGTGGTCTTGTAACTTCAAATCCATTTAGGAAATGTTAAAGAATATTAACTGAAATTTTGAAAGAAAATTCATAAAAATAACTAATTTTTGCGTCTAGAAGTTTGAATTAGAACTAAATGCCGTGTTTGGGGATTTTTTTTCTAACTTGTATAAATCCTGTTTAAGTTAATCTTGATAATAATTACTGTTACAAACCTACTTTTTTTACTGTTATTGCGTATTCTTCTATTCATCAACAATCAGTCATTTGTAACGAAATAGCTGTTTAAATTATTAATTGCTAATAACCAAATGCGCGGTCTAGTGCGACGTAATTCAAACATCTCTTTATGTACGTTCCAAGAGATTTCACGTCTAAAATTACCATAGAAGCAAAGAGGTTGTCATAATTTCAGGACCTGATCTAGGAAAACTATAGGCACAACACATTTTGGGGAGCCCTTTTACGGAAAATTTTGTATGTGATTGCCCGTAATGATGGTGCTAATTGGCCGATGTAGCATATTTTTGTTACCGTTTTATCGGCTTTCTTATAAAACATCGAACAAACCAATCACGTTAGGTCTCAATGTCTGAGTCAATTCAAAAATAAAGTGGGCTCTCAGAAAATTTAAAGATTTACTGTAATTTTGAAGGTTTACAGCATTTAGCATAATAAACTAATCTCCTCGGCGCAACAGCCCATTACTGGGTCAAGGCCTGCCGTGCCCATTTCCGCTTTCGTAACCTAGGGCTCCGGGGTGCTAGGAATATGTCCCAGTAAGGTGGTCAGCCTTACGCGGAGCCCCCAGTGTTTAGTTCCCGACCCAATCATACTTGGTACCCATTTTATCGACCCATCTCAAGGGATGAAAGGATAGGTCAACCTCGCCCAATCCAGGATTATTTAGCATGATATAAAGTAAAATTTAGGGGTCTTTAAAATTTGATAGACCCAACGGGCCTTATGTTAGATCAGAGGCCCTGCATAATTTCAGTTACTTAAAAAAAAAAGCAAAAATCACTGCAACTAAAGAATAAATAAGGCCAAAAATAAAGAATAAGTAGGCATAATATTTTGTGACAGAAATAACGTGGCAGAAGGGTTTTTTTTTTCAGGAAAAAGGGTTATGTTTGCCTTCAAGGGTTGAGAATTCCCAGACGTCGGTCAAGGTTTCGTTTTATGGGTTTTTTTTATCTTGTTTCCAAACATTTTTTTTTATGAAAAACATTTTCTGCAAAAAAATGCTAAAAACTTTCCCGCCGCAAGCTACATTAATCTGAAAATTTTAGTCTTACTCTCAGATTAATGTCAAAATGGTAGTTTTTGGTTAAATAGTTGTGCCTGTTTCTTATGTCACTTCAGATGCCTTCTTTACTGTGGTAGTAGTAAAATGCAGAATGAATTAATTTTATATATAATAGGCAATCCGTTTTTTGGCTTAAATATGTGCTATTATATTATCCGTGCTTTTAACTGATATATATATTATGCAGAATGGGAATAATTATATATCGAAAATATTATCCGTGCTAAATATATTATATTATCCGTGCTAAATATATTATATTATCCGTGCAAATATATTATATTATCCGTGCTAAATATATTCCTCATATTAATCCGTGCAAAAATAACTGCTAATTATATATATCCGTGCTAAATATATTATCCGAAATAATACCGTGCTAAATATATTATATTATCCGTGCTAAATATATTATATTATCCGTGCTAAATATATTATATTATCCGTGCTAAATATATTATATTATCCGTGCTAAATAATATATATCGTTAAATATATTATTTATCCGTGCTAAATATATTATATTATCCGTGCTAAATATATTATATTATCCGTGCTAAATATATTATATTATCCGTGCTAAATATATTATATTATCCGTGCTAAATATATTATATTATCCGTGCTAAAGTTTTCAATTATCAAATGCTTTTAAATGATACTATAAACCTCAAAGTGCAACTGGGGGCTGGGGAGCCCAGTCGGTTAGGCATTCGGCTAGCATGCGGAAGTTCGGGTCCGGGCATCGCCAAAATAAGTGCCGACCTATAAACGGCCCGTGCAGTCAAAATGTCCGACGAATAATACCCCGTGTGGAGGGAGTGCACGTTAAATATCCTTCAAAGTCCTAACGCTGCGTACGATGTCGCCCTTAACGGTTGCATTGGGTGCCTACTCAGGTGTCGGCTCGTCACTTGACTGTGGTTCTAAAATACGACGCCCGTCGCCAATAGCCCTCGTGTAGCTCTAGTGCGACGATAATTCAAACTAAACTAAACTCAAAGTGTAACTCAAAAGTTCTTTTCGTTCTTATATTCATAATTTTTTTTATTACAACGGATATAATTTGATTGTTTACAAAATATAAATATTATATGAGAGAACATTATATATTTTTTAATTGTAATTCTGTTAACACACTATCTTGCTCCCGAAAAGTGCATTAATCGCATTAGTTCCGAAAGTAATGAGCAAACTAATTAAAATCTCTAATATTGATCAACTAACATAAATAATTCACGTTTTTGACGTAGTTTGTACAGTTTAATGATATTTTAGCACGTAACCGTGTCGTTAGATAAAATAATACCTCCATAGATATAGTTAAAGTATTAGATTGGCAGATCACGTGACCTCCAATGCTAACGACGGGACGCGCATGGAGGCCAAATAAGGGGGCAAAATGGCCAAAATTACAAAAAATACTAGAAAAGGATTTAAAGTCACTAAAGATTCCAAAATGCAGCTAGTATTTTTACGATATTTTTTTTTTTTAATTTAGAATTAGATGGTATTTTTTCGTAGTATTTTTCTCCTTAAAGTGGCAGCAATTCTGGCCATTTTGCCCACTTATTTTGGCCTCCATGCAAGTCCCTTTAACTATGATATCTATGAATACCTCAGACTCCGAAACAGACTGATATTTGTTCATAATACCCATTTTTAGCTTCCGTTTTTACTTACTTCTATTAGCTTCCGTCTGTCCGTTACCTACCTTTTACAGATAAAATTGCAAATGCCGTGAGTCAATGGGATGAGTCTCATTTAGCTAAATTACGTTACGTTAATTATGAAAACTTGTTAAGCTGGAAATAGTTTTTTAAACATAACGAAATGTAAAAAAATATTCAAATATCATTAAAAGTTTTATCAATAAAGTTGTAAAGTTTTTATTTTGTTGCATTAAGCTGAAAAATTTCCCTTTTAAGAAATTAGTTTTTTTCCCAATCAAATATTTGTAGGAGCTTCTTTTGGTTTATTCTTAAAACTTCAGGTAAAATATGGTCGTTATATACAGGTTAAATATATCGTGTTCTAAAGAGTCCTGATGTCTTAACAATATTACATTGGGTGCTTACTCAAGTGTCTGCCTCTTCGCTTGACCGCGTTTTAAAATTCCAATGTTGTAGTGTCCAACAACCAATGTCTAGTTATAGTGCAAGCATAAATTTTTCTGCAGAAATTACTTCGGCAAGGTCGTGGCAACCATGACGATATGGCCAAACTCCGTCATTTTACTGGTGAACGACGGATCACTAAAACCTAGAGGGCTGTTAACCCTTTCAGTCCCAGTGATGCCATTTGGCATCATCATGTTTCTGATCATAATTTTTAAAAAAATAATAGGGCTGACATCTATTGGGATTAATAAAAAATATTTTCTAATACAAAAAAAGTTTTGAAGAATCGAATGATGTGCTTTTTGATATCATAAATGGCTATAGACGATGCGAAAAAAAATTCTAAAATGATGATGCCAAATTGTCATTGGGACTGAAAGGGTTAATGGGCACTGAATTGCCTCGTTCGGTACTGTTAGCTAACTCTATGTAGTGTTGACGAAGATATTACAACAACCCGTGTCCACCAAAATATACATCAAGCTGAAGAAATTACCTTCAACTTTTTCGACTTATGTACCACGATATTTGTTATAATCAAGATGACACAGTAAATAAGCCCCCCCCCCCCCCTAGTTTGAATATTATTTGAGAATGCCTGTGCGGTGCATCGCCACAACCTTCTATCTATAGTCATTAATCTGGTGAATGGCAGATCGGTATTGGACCAAAAAGAAGTTAATGCCACTAAATTGCCTCGGGTGGTGGTGTTAGCTAACTTGACAAAACTGTGTTTTATTAGTATTTGTATTTGTTGGTGCAAGTAGATATCGAGTCACTCTATTTCAGCCTAAAGAGCAATTATTGTAGTTTTTAAACTTTTCTTGCTGGTTAAATTATTTTCTATGGTTCTTGTTAGGAGACTTTCTTTGGTCATGTTTTTGAAGTTCAACCGGAAGTTAACGCGGCGTGTCTATTTCAATTGTCCTTCCTTTCAGAACTCTTTATCTCATGAATATAAAGCAGCTCTTTTGCGACAATACTCAAAAAGTGCATAGTATACGCAAACGATTTCCGATCTGTTAGCAAAAAGTTCGATGACCCTGAATACTTAAAAGTTTTATTCTTTGCCAAGCGATATAAATGTAGAAAAATTCTGAACAGAACAAAAAAAATATTCGAACAAGCGAGAATCTGGAAACAGATTTCTATTCAAAGTAGTCCAACCGTTGCAAGTGGTAAATAACACGGTCATCGAAAAAAAATTTATATGAAAAAATATAAAATTTCACATTTTTTGGCGAAGGTTGTTCACTCTACCAAAAATGGTTTTAAAAAAATATCAAAAATCGTTTGGAATTCTTTGAAGTGGAAGCCGCCGGTATCGATTGCTCGTCAGATTTTTTTTTTTTTTTCATTGTGATTGTCAACAGATGCTACTTTGATTTTTTTTATTTATAAGTGAAGAAGGTAAGAGTTATTTGGAGATGTTTGGCGTAAATAAAAATGGGAAACCGTCTGAAAATTGAAAAATCGGAGTCATTCACTCAAAAAACCACAATTGTAATTACATTTCAATCAAGAAATATCATTAAGTTTTCGATCAAAGTCTCACTTTATCCTTTAGAAAGCGGTAATTAAAATTCGAAAAATGATATTCTAAGCAATTGGCTTGTTTCAGGTGACGTAATTCCTTCCAGATTTCTTTCCTGAATTTCCTCCGATTGGTACTATGTTGCCGCGTGGCATTGATTCACTAATCGAGGCTCGGGAAAGAATGTATACACTGCTCAAAAGAATTTGGGGAATGCATGGTTTAAACCCTTTCACCCCCCACTTGGAATCATCAGCTTGCAATTTTTTCCTCACTAAGTTGCGCTCGCACTTATTTATCGTTAGAAGGAAGAACCATGTCTTTTGAAGAATTAAATAATGGTTGTTTTAAGGCGTACGTATGCACTTGAACTTTTTTTTTTAATATTTCACTTAAAAATCCAATTTTTTTATATTTGATATAATTCATAAATATATGAGGGTGCATGTAAAAATAATTTTAAAAAATTAAAATGTTAATTAATTAGCATTTTATGCATTAATTAGCATGTTTTTTAAACACTCATAACTCAAAAAACTAATTAACTTAGACCTATAAAACTACCATGCAAATTAATCCTCAATTGATTATGAAGTGCGTGAACCTCAAACCAAGTTTGTGGCTCTTTTAGTTTTTGATTTATAATTTTTTATAATAAGCAACATTAAAAAAATCCAATTTTTTAGAAAAAAAATTACTTTGACATGCAATATAAAATTAATTTAAAAACCAAATCTTCTTTTTTTGAGGTTCACGCCCTCCCTCAACTTATTCTACAAGTAAATAAACAATTCGTTCGACAAAATGTTAATTTTAACTTTAGTTATCATTGTTTAAGCAAAGTAACACATGAAGAAAATGAAGTTTTGAAAAAATTGAGTTTAAAGGTTATAAAAGCTTATTTTTATAAAAAAAAAACATAGTATACTGTACTCACTTTTTTTTACAGGTAGTCAAAACCTGCAGAAGCATATGTAGGTCCTTCTTTTTTGACAATTTTATCTTCCTTCTTTTTTTTAAGCCCTCTTAAATGCTTTCGTTGTTGCTTCTGCTTAGGTGTGGATTGGCGCAAATTCTCTGAAATTCTTAATTGGTCCCTTTTCGTCACACTTTCAACCATGTAATATCCAGGTGTTATATTCATTCTTCGCATAACTTCAAGTTCTGGCTTTGAACCGTAGTTGAAGTGTAACACCGAATCGTAGGTTGATAACTTCACAATGTCCGCACTGGAAAACTTAGTCTTGGGGCACCTCTTCCATATCATGCTGTGAAAGCTTTCGTTTGTGTTTTGAATCTTGCCATGAAGGCACTTAGCAAGCATCTCGGGTTTTGTTAATCTCTCATAGATGGGTTTGATAAGTTTAATCAGTTCGAAAGGCAATCCTCCCCTGTGTTTGTAGGTTGTCTGCTTGTTGTTTGCTACGGCCTGTTGATAGGAGCACCAACTGTCTTTTCCTTCGGGGCATTTAGAATGTAAAGGATGATTATCAGTTGCATACAAATGATAAAATGTACTCCATATGGCGTTAGACATAACTTCAACTGATGTTGTATTGTTTCTAAGCGCCATTCCAAAATAATTCTGCATTTTATTTATCTTTGCATCAGTTAGCTTACCTTTGCCTCCGATTCCTTTGTTTTTCTTTTTCAGCTGTCTGAGACCTGTACCCAACCTTTTCTGGTAATGGCCAATACATTCTTTTTTCAATATTTCTTTTCCCGGATATGGCTGCAATTCGCAAACTGACGAGTAACTTTTACTGTCTCCGTCCCCGTAGAAATTTGTGTACTCTAGACCACGGGTGTCCTTAGACCTTAGAAAGATGCGACACGCTCCTGCAGACTCCATACTTGTTGATGATCCATGGTGGTTAATGGAGCAGTTGTGTTCGGCCTCCCATGCTTGATATTCAACACTGGTATGGTCTCTCTTGGACCACTTGCGACATCCAGCACAGTCTTTCGACAAAACTTCAACGTCGATTATTTCACCGGTATCCACTGAGGCTGCCGTCACAACACCATTAAGAGAAGAATACCCTCTTCTTTGCCAGGTTCCGTCGATGGATGCTCCACATTCAGTTAACTCACTACTTGCTGTAGGTACCCGGAAAGCAGCGACCCTCATTGATTCATCGGCCATTCGCCGACAACTTGCAGCAACTCCTTGTTGTGGCAGTTGTATGCTGATTGATTTGTGGTGGGGGCATATTCATAACACGCATGAAATTGCTGGCTTCTCGGTGACCACATCCAGATTGCCGCATTGCATACACTAGCCGTCTGTTAACTTCATAAAACTGGCCTTGTTTTTTTTAAGTGGAACAACGTTCACTAACAAAGCCGCAGTTTGTACATCTCAAACTTAGCTCTAAAGAGCAGCCGTTCCTATTTTCAGAATGTTCTTCGATAGTCATGCTTTTCAACCAAACTAATCAGAGCAGCTTACGTGTACAAATAGTTTCTTCAAACAGTCGAGGTCAATTATAAAAGAAATACCAACTGAGTCACTGTCAGATACCATGCTTTCATCATTGGCAAGTTTGGATTCGGAAGTACACAACTTTTTGGGTTTCGGGGAATTTTCTTCTTCCACTTCTCTTGTTGCTTCTTGTTTAGTGTGCTGATTTCCTGCAAATTTTCTTTTTTTACAACCCTTGTTCCTTTTGGAACCCATTTTGAATAACAATCGAAAAATTGCGATTTTGAATTTAGCATGAAACACATGTAAACAATATTTAATTTGAACGCAGTCACAGTTAAAATGGAATTGCAAAAAATATAAAACATTACAAATATTAATTATCTAACATTTTAAAAATAACTGACATTAAAATTCGTTTTTAAAGTAAGTAAATATCTCTAAAATGTATATAGTATCAAACTCATCTCGAAACCGAAACTAACTTTTATAATTTGGAAGATTAGAAAAACCTAACTTTTTATTAGAGTGGAGTACCAGTACAAACTTTACATCATTTTAAAGGGGAAAGAATTGGAGATTCTAATGGACTTAAAAACAAAAAATGTCAAATTTGGTCATTTTTGGCCTTTTCTAGTGTGTGTAACTTAAAAGTATAAACAAAAAACCTCTAAAATTTTATGAAATGATAAATCTTACCTTATTTAGATGAAAAATGTAACATGGTAAAATGTAAAAATTCCCCCAAATTAGCCAAAAGTGCTTCCACCTAATTTTGATGTTGTAAAGGTAGCAGTGGTTAATTTTTACAGTTTCAGCATTTATGTCGCCACTCAAGACCTGGAGCTCATGCCCATTGTAAAACATAGTTAGATATCTCAATTAATACAAGGTTCTCATTTTTCCGACTAGGCGATCATAGCTTCACTTGCAATCCGATTTTTGCAATAAGTTTCAGTCCACAGCATCTCAAACCTCACTCCCACCCCCATGTCGAAAGATTGTTGGAATCCGAGAATCCAAGTCGAATGCTGACAATAATCCAAAATCGATAAAGTAAGGATGAAAATAAAAAGCGCCATCGAAATGCCAGAAATAATCGTTGCCATATTCGAAATTGAAAGTAATTGGATGTCGCGGGAATAAAGGATTTGTTTTCGTTCGTCGATAAAACGATAATAGGATTTTTTATTGCAATCGAATGGTAATGGGATAATATATTTTGAATTATTTTTTTTTACTAGTCAAGAGCTTAGATTTTTAAAAGTGCTACATTTTTTCAGAAAAAGTTCAGTTGAAATAAGGTCTTAGTAATTCGTGCAGGGCCGGATTTCTAAATAAGCTAAGTAGGCTGTAGCCTAGAGCGGCGAATTTTTGGGGGCGGCAAATTTTAAGACCAATTACAGCGGCATTGGGCATAAAAAATATTCTTAAAAATATTAGTATCTTTATAATAAAAATAATTTACATTAATGCGTAAACTGCAATGAGCAGTAAATTATTAATGAATGCAAGAAAAGAAACGTTGCGTACAATGAGTACCAAGGTAGGTTCTACTTAATACAATTATTTAATAGTCTTATAATTAATGAGGATTTAATAAGGAAAAATGGCCACTAGTTAAAGACATCTATTCAAATTATCTAGATTCCGATTTAATTGAAGAATGCATTCATTTTAAAAATCACTGTATCACAGGAATAGAAAAACCTTTAGTTAAAGCGGGAGAATATTGTGACAGGGGCGGCAAATCGATCGTAGCCTACAAGCGGCAAATCTTTAAATCCGGCCCTGATTCAATGGGTATGTTTCACGTCGTGAGTGGCAACATATCCATCGGTATTTTTTTCATTTTTGGTCCTTCTGGAATTACATTTGTTTTGAATAATACAATACTTCCTTACCGCATTGAAACAAATGTTGTGTACAAACTTTTCTTTCAGTAGAACTAAAGCTTTTCTCTGTTCGTGAATCACGGTAAATTGCTCTCCCACTATTTTTCCGCATAAGACAAAATATTATCTAAACCGAAGTTTTCGGATAACATTGACGTTTTGGCACTGCTTTGCATATTTGAAATTAATCGAATAAAAACCAATAAGGCTTAATAAATAGCAGGAATAAAAACTAGTTGCACGGAAAGAACTATAAAATAGACGGAGCGGACGACAAAAGCCGCGCAATCGTATTGTCGCGTGGATTTTAGCAGTAGCATGGGTTAATACAAGAAACAAAGTTGGGTCAGTTAGTTTTGCCCCAAGCACTATTAAAGTGCTTTATTACAGGATCTTCGAGGAATGACAATTTACTTGATATAATCTAGTGTACTCGAAACCTACGGAGTATAAGAACGGATAAGTTGTCTTAAATAATAATGGTCCGACCAGAGTCCCAAATTGCCATACCAACAACCCGTAATCCACCAAGCCGCTGTACTAGGGGATCCCTCCTATTGGTAACTGCCCTGAAAACAGGAATGCGTGGAGTCCACTTATGTGGTGTGTGTCAGTTGGGTCTGTCTTACTTGACAGGTTTATAAGCGGGTCGCGACCAAGCACACAAACCTGAATATATGTCTACCAACCAACCAACCAACAAAGTTGGATCTTAAGATTAGCTTTTATTCGCCCCAGAGCACTATTAAAAGTTGCTTATATACAGGATAGAACATTCGACTGGAATGAAACTAAATTTACATAATGATAATAAATTATTAGAAATGAATATCCGAGAACCTTCGAGAGATATAAGAAACGTAATGTGTTTCTATAAATAATAAATGGCTCCGACCAGACCGGGGCCCGAACTCTGCCTGATACCAAAGCCGCACGTAATCCCACCAAGCCACCTCGTCTGTACAGAGGGACTGCCACTTTCGCTACAATATAGTGAAACTGAAACAACCAATGAAATCACAGGAAATGCGTGGCAGTCCACTCAGCCGAATGAGACTCAGCCGAAACCGCAAAAAGTAGCCAACTTGGTGATAAAGTGTGGTTGTGCTTGGCGAAGACATCATTATGACAGCCGCTCTCTTCAGTAAAATTCTCAGCCCCTTAGTGAAAAGCTGTCAGCTATCTTCGGAGGGGCCGTATATGTTGGGTGTTTATATGTATGCGGTTTGTTTTCTTAAGCACAATTGCTATTTTAGAGCGATAAACCAGTCAAATCGTTAGCCATCTTGAAGGGCAGGATAACGAAAGAAAAATCTATGTTGAAAACATTATCGCCATAATGGTGAATATGTTGCCATGAAATTTGGCGAGATTTTGCGGATTAGGGCGTTCGGTTGAGTTTCATTCGGCTGAGTGGACTGTAACCCAGGAAATGCAAAATCTAAAACAGGTGAGTTACATCATCTGAAACAACTACATAGCTTTGATATTTGAAATGTCCTCGAAATTTTGAAACGCGGCATAGTGACGAGGCCAACACCTATTAACGGCATTCAACTTTACCTTTTAGTGGCAACGAGTTTAGGCACGGACGCGATTCATGAAAAAATCCCTAATGTTCATTATTTTCATTTTCTTTATTGCATTATTTTGTTTTTTGTTTTATATATATTCTTTATGCAGCATGAAAAATAATAGGATAAAAAAATTTTCAAAAAAATATAAATAAATTTGACTTGCGTCAACAAATTAAAAATTTCAAAACTTTCCTTGACCATTTATTGTTATAAATATGTTCAAATTTCGCATTTGTTATTCATATTTCATATTCAACTTCAGATCGTTTAGCTTTTAGTAAATTAGTTCTTTTTTAGAAAGTTATTACCTTAAAATTACACAATTTCTGATCAATAAATTGATAAAGGGCGTGAATTGTCTGTTAATAATACACGTTACATTCTAATTATTTTAATACCGTTTCCTCTTAAACACAGTACCTATCCAGACTCCATTAACTTTATTAGCTTTTGGGGAGAAATTAAAAGTAGCCGTTTGTGTTTTTTGCCATTTCACAATGCTTTTAGAGAAATTAAATTGTTAAGTAAGCACTTCCTATATGCGATCGATCTATAAGTATATACGTAATATTTCATATTTAAATTTTATTATTACTTAATTCGTTTATTTGTGATGCTCTATATTAAATTAATAATGTAAAAAATTCAATAGTAAGCTTAAAAGCGCTGTGAAAGAGTTGTTGACATTCAGACTCGTGAACATCCTCTCGTCGAATACGGGGGCTGGGGAGCCCAGTCGGTTAGGGCATTCGATTCGGCCTTGCATGCGAAAGGTCCCAGGTTCGGGTCCAGGCATAGCCTGAATAACTGCCGACCTTATAAACGGCCTGTGCAGTAAAAAAATCCAACAAATAATATGCTCTAAAGTCGAAAAGGCGGCGTCATCGCCGGTGACGGCTCGTCACTTGACAGTGGTTCTAAATTATGACGCCCGTCGCTATAATAGCCCGCCCTCGTGTAGCTATAGTGCGACGATTATTCAACCTAACCAGTAAACAAGGCCTCTGCACGAATTACTATTTTACGTTTGACGTAGTGACCGTAGTCCATTCTGACCATTTGTCAGAGTGGACTTACCTATAAAAAAAAAGTAGGCTTATGTCTAGGCATTGTTTTTTGCTTTTGTGATTGGTAAGAACGGACTACTTCAACCACGTCCTTGATTCCGCCCTTAAAGGTTGCGTTGGGTGCCTACTCAAGTGTCGGCTCGTCATCTGACTGTGGTTCTAAAATTCGACGCCTTGCCAATAGCCCTCGTGTAGCTCTAGTGCGACGATAATTCAAACTAACTAATAAGCGCCACTTCTAAGAAGATGTGTGCAGTCGTAGGATTCGCCTAGCTGCAAGGTCCGGTCGGGCGGATCGCACTCACTAGGACATGTCGCGTTTGCACGTTAAATATCGACGCCCTGTCGCCAATGTGCCTCTGGTGTGCTCTCAGACTGTGGTCAAACAGCCCTGCCAATATCTACTTTGCAAAACTAAACTAAAAAAGGTGTTGATCTAATATCCGTCGTGGACTAATGTCTCGATGTTGCGTGACACGTCGCTGTCGGGTTTCGTTGGGTGCCACCCTAATCTCGCTGTTCAAATTTAATGTACCCGTCAACAGCCGTTGTGTAGGTCTAGTGCAAAGTTTTTAGCATTATAAAAAGTCACCGAAATTGTATAGGGATAAGTACGGGTACGAGAAGAAAATGAAATTTTATGTAAAGGTTAAATACTTAAAAAATAACTATTCTATATTAAATATATACTATACAATATATAACTATACTATATATTAATGAAAAATATATTTACAAAAATAATAATTTTTTCACAAAGAAATATCCCCATACTTTTCGAACAATTTATTACTTTAAAATTTATCTACCTTCAAAATATCTAGCATCAAGAATTTTCTTTTTTATACCAAACAAAAAAATCTTCCAAAAAACTTTCCCTTTAATCCTTATTTCCTAGAAAATCTTTTCTCGCCAAGGTTTTTCACAAAGAAAATTCAGAATCTAAAAAATTGGTTTTTCTTATGTTCCATACATTATTAGATTACCTCTATTAAATTTTTATAAGATTTTATAATGACTCATTGAATTAGGCTTTGTTATGATTAATCCTGTGGTAAAGAATAAAACACATTTTTATCAGTTAACAGTAAAGTTAATTCTATATTTATTTATTTTTTACAGAAACAGCTTTGAGAAATGCGCCAGAGAGAAAAAACATTGATAATCGAATTATTGTTTGTCTGCTGCTATTGTCTGCCTGCTGTCTTCAATGTTAAAGGGCGAATGAGCCCGATCGACCTCGGGTCTCCAAACCAAAGTGCCTCAATGTTAATCCAATGGGGAAAAAATTATTTTCTTAGCCACACTTCTCCTGCTGTATTGAAATCTTTACAAACGTTTTTTGATGATATTTACTGTTAGGAACCTAGTTGTTTCCCGATTAGCATTTCAGTAAGTATTTAAGTAATAGGAAAGTAGGCTATTTTTTAGTTCTTTAAGAACTTCTTGTTTAAATGTTAAATGTAGATAACTTACAGGTCTCTATAGTCCCATCTTTTTGAAATTGCTACGAATATTTTGTGTAAAATTATTTATTGGAAATTGAAAAAAAAAATAGTCGAACCAATTTCCGGGATTGCCGGAACCTGTAACAAGTCAACTACATTTATCACGCAAAAAAATACATCCGTTTGTAAAAATATTCAATACAGCCGTGGAAACGTAGCTTAGAAAGTATTATTTTCTCCATTGGATTAACACTGAGGCACTTGAGTTTGGAAATCCGTGGTCCAGCGAGCTCACTCCCCCCTTAAGGTTTCAAATTCAAATATAAATAATGTAAAGCTCTGCAAATCTTAAAAGAAAACCCATTTCCACATGCTAAAACGACCATTTCCACTATGCTAAAACGGCCATTTCCACTATGCTAAAACGGCCATTTCCACTATGCTAAAACGGCCATTTCCACTATGCTAAAACGACCATTTCCACTGTGCTAAAACGACCATTTCCACTATGCTAAAACGACCATTTCCACTGTGCTAAAACGACCATTTCCACTGTGCTAAAACGGCCATTTCCACTATGCTAAAACGGCCATTTCCACTATGCTAAAACGACCATTTCCACTATGCTAAAACGACCATTTCCACTATGCTAAAACGACCATTTCCACTGTGCTAAAACGACCATTTCCACTGTGCTAAAACCCATTCCAATGAAAACGCCATTTCCACTATGCTAAAACGGCCATTTCCACTATGCTAAAACGACCATTTCCACTATGCTAAAACGGCCATTTCCACTATGCTAAAACGGCCATTTCCACTATGCTAAAACGGCCATTTCCACTATGCTAAAACGATACGATCAAATTAATTAACCTGTCCAAAATTCACGGGTAAAAATGACTTATAATCAGGCCGACAAACCTTTTTTTTCTCGGGGGTGGGGGGCGGGGAATGGTAGTTCAAATATTTTACTAGCAGACGATGATGGACAAGTCCATTTTTTGTTTTGGGCGTGTATGATTCTTTAAGAGTTGAAGACTAAACAAGCAAAGATTTTTTCTTTTTGAATTTTTCGTTTGTAATAAGTTAAGTAATGAAATATAAAAAGGTAGGCAAAATGAAATATAGTCTTCAAATGCAGAGCTCTTAGCTAACCCTCGTATTGAAATATTAAATGCTCAGGCTACCCTGCAAAAAAGTCTGTATCCACAGAAAAAAAGTTTCAGCTGGTGTACCAGAAAAATGCCGTTCAATTTAAAGAGAAAATCTTTTTATTTTCTACAAACAATTCGTAAAGTAAAATTATACTGAAAAAATACTAAAACAAACGTGATGCCTAAATGATTAGTTAACTTATAAGTAGAATTATAATTAGTAATATAGGGAAAATAGTTAATAAAGTTATATAGTAAAATGGGAGCTCCCGCTCCCCTTCCCTGGTATAAGTCATCACATTTTGCCGAATCCCCCACTTCCTGAATATAAAACACCACATCCAATTCACACTTGTTAACTCTAAAAACAATGGAGTTGGGTCACTTCCGTAATCCCAAACTTCTAAGAAGCAAATCCCAGACAGAAAATAGTACTCTGTGTCGTCTCATAGTCGTGACGTCACAACACTTTATAAAGGACGAGTGACAAGGCACACCTTCAGTTATTGTTGTGACTCGTCGCGTGGTGGTTTATTTCTTTAGCGGATAATATTTTGATTCTGTTTGTGACAGCTTTGACATTGTTATTTTTTTGTTGCGCCAGTACGGCAACTTGGGATGTAAGTAGATATTGTTATTTTATTACTTCGCAATATTTTCCCTTACTCACTGTTTACCTGAACTGTATAAAAAAAAAAAACTTTCGGGAAATATTGGAAAATTTCTCTATGAAGAAGAATTATTTTATGTAAATATGTATTTTATTGATAATATTATTGATTTATTTAATTTAAGTATTTAACTTTAACTGTATAAAATTTGTCTTTTCATCCCCCACACACACAAACTTTATACAATCGCGGCAAAAATCTAATAATAATATAAACGTTGTTTGTGTGTGCTTCTTTGTAGACTCCAACACTCGACATCTATTTGCGTCGTAACTTGGCAGTTACGATTTTTTAACTTTCAGTGTTCAAAATGCTCTATTTTTGGAGAAAATTAGATTTATTTGAAAAAACTACACTACTTCGGTTCAAATCCTATCATTTTTTTTCCTTTCGTGTTGCCATCAGCTTAAGAAATTAAACACTTTCAAAAATATTTTTTTTTAATTCTGTTGTCATTACCTTCAGAAACTAAATTCATTCCTTGGAACATACTTGGTATGATTTACTTGACGTAGTTCCTTCCAGATTTCATTACGATTTATCATTTATATTGATGGTTTTAGGTGACGGACTCTGTTATCCTATAGAAATGAAGTTTTTCAACCGTGATTCCTAATAATTCAAAACGGTTTCGCGGTCCCAGGTTCGGGTCCGGACATCGCCAAAATAACTGCCGACCTATAAACGGCCCGTGAAGCCAAAAATGTCCGGCGAATAATTCCCCGTGTGGCGAGAGTGCACGTTAAATATCCTTTAAAGTCCTAACGCTGCGTACGATGTCACCCCAAAGAGTTCTATAGTAGGGTAGAGACTGAACCTGGCAACAGCACCATGGACCAACACGGAGACAATACAGGGTGGCATGTGGGGCCCGATGGCCGAGTGGTTTGGATCGCAGGCCATAACGCTTGCATTCCGCGCTCTGTAACAGGTGCGGGTTCGATTCCCGCCTTTGACCTGGGTGTACTTCCTTTCTCAGTATCAAAATTATAAATTAACTAGCACTTTTGCCACTCTATTCGGGCTCCATAGTGAGCCATGGCTGCCGACGGCAGCTCAGTACGAATCGTTCCTCTACCCTACTATAGAACTCTTTGTGTCGCCCTTAACGGTTGCGTTGGTGTCGGCTCGTCACTTGACTGTGATTCTAAAATACGACGCCCGTCGCCAATAGCCCACTTGTTGCTATAGTGCGACGATAATTCAAACTAACCCTAACCAAAACAGTTTCGGAGTTAGCGCCCCCCATGGTAGCAAAATAAACTTATCGATAGTCCTAACTCCCCGAGCACAATCACGATCTAAATACTTCGTACAAACAAAAATAAAAAGAATTATTTCTCAATACAACCGTAAGTATCGAAAGAAAACTTCTCAGACGATCACGCTTCGTTGCCAGAACCCCCATCCAACAATTTCCCGAAGCTCCCCCAGGAGAAAACACCCCGCAAAAAAAGAACAAGAACTCAGCGAGCATCCATTGAAACAACTACACACGATCTTGGGCCTCTATCAATTGGACGAGGAATAAAATTGCACAATTCATTTCCACCTGTTATTGTTAACCCCGTTAAGGTCGGATAATTGTCAAAAGAAAACTGTCATAAAAAAAATACCAAATTTTGAATCCCTGAAAAATATTTAAGGGAGTCTGATGGGTGTTGGGTCAAAAATGTCGATTTTTTGTTTTTATTTTATTTTTAATTTGCATATCTATAGCTTTAATTTAAGACCAAGATTATCGATTTCTGTTCAGTATTTTTCTTTTTATAAGCATTTTTCAGAAACTCTGTATATCAGTTCTTACCTATATCTTAATTTTCTTTTGCGTTTCCTGAAATATAAGGTTTTTCAACAGTTAGGAGCATTTTTCTCAGAAACTATAAAATATATCAACATGTTTTGTTTTATTATTTCTTCCCCATTAATAAATCTTTTATTTTCACTGACGAATTTTAAATATCTCTGCTCAAAAAAGTTATATAACTTTAAATCGGTACCGGGTGCAAAAGGTAGGTAAATTGTAAGTTAACTCATGTCATTTTCTCGGGGCTGATTTTTATGTATGTTTTAGAATTTTAGAAAACATTGTCAAAAGTTAATAATCAATACTGCCAGACATTTTCAGCCGGTCGAAACTTTTGCCAGACGCCAGGTAAACCTGTAAATTGGCCGTCGGTCCACTCTAGCGAGTATGGGTACACTCAAAGTGTATGAAAACCAAACCTAATCCAATACATTTCATTCGTGAAAAAATAACTTACACTCTTAAAACAAACGAGCGGTTTTAACTCAGTCTGAGTTAATTTCCACTCCTTTCCGTGCCGAAAATGCACTTCTCCTATAGGAGTGAATTTCACTCTTTTTCAGAGTGGGTAAAAGAAATAAAAGAAAACAATCTGCGTCCTACACTCTTAAAACGAGCGGTTTTAACTCAGTCTGAGTTAATTTCCACTCCTTTCCGGTGCCGAAAATGCACTTCTCCTATAGGAGTGAATTCTACTCTTTTGTTTTAAGAGTGTAGGTCTGAGGGGGCCCTGGACTCTAGGACTAAAAAAAACATTTAACAAAAAATAACATTATCAATAAGCAACACTTCCTTCACGATACTTATATACGGTATAGTCCGCATCCTTTGACGAAAGGACCGTTACTATAGCAACCAGCAATCCCATCTGACCAAGCACACATACTTATACAGCCTCTTCTAAAGATTCTGTATCACGCGCTTTCTTGCCAAACACGATTTTTAACCTTCATTGCGCAGCTAGGTGGAGTGAAATTAGCCAAAAGAATTGAATTTCAAATAGCAAGATATGCCAAAATGCGTCATTATATGAACAGAAAACTCTAACTTTAAAGATTTTATTACTTTTTTAATTTTCGCCGCAACTTTATTTTGGAGTACGCTATTAACGATGGATGTCGCTTGACTTTTAGGTAATTATAGGGAAGTACACTGCTCAAAACAATTAAAGGAGCGCATGGTTTAAACCCTTTCACCCCCAATGATTCCATTTGGAATCATCAGCTTGCGATTTTTTTCTCACTAAGTTGGGCTCGCACTTATTTATCATTAGATGGAAGAATCATCTCTTTTGAAGAAATAAATAATGTTTTTTTTAGTAAAATGAAAATATGGTAAACATGGTAAAATAAAATTCACTCCCAAAAATTTTTTGAAATAAATTGACCCTAACTTCTCCACGCTTGCATTATTAAATGTTTAAAAATTGATTTTACCTTTTTTTTACAAAAAGTTTTTTAAAAAATTATTGGTATAATTTATTTAAAAGTTATGATTCGAATTTTTCCCCCTTAAATTTTAGTTAAAAAATTAAGATTTTCCCCCTTGCTTTTTAACTATTTCATTCTGAATGCATAATGAATCTATTTCACAAATTTTAGGTTTTTTATAATAAAAAATTAAAAGTTGAAACTGAAAGGATCAACAAAAGTACGCAAAGTGTTCCCCTAATTGTTTTGAGCAGTGTATTTAAGGTAATTATCTTGAAATTCAATTAATGCTATCAAACCTTTATTTTTATTACTATAGCATTTAAAGATTTCAATGTCATAAACAAGAATGAATCGAAGAAAATCACTGCCACCCAATCCAACTGTAACATCTCAGCAGTACAATGTACAATTCCGGGGCTGAGGAGCCCAGTCGGTTAAAGCGTTCGCCTTGCATGCGAAAGGTCCCAGGTTTGGGTCCGGGCATCGCCAAAATAACTGCCTACCTATAAACGGCCCGTGCAGCAAAAGTGTCCGACGAATAATACCCCGTATGGAGGAAGTGCACGTTAAATATGCTCTTAAGTCCCGGCAAAAATGTCCGACGAATACAACCCACCTCCAGAATATAAGAATAATGAGAAAACATGTTTCAAGTGCTAGAAATTTTGTATTTGTTAAACTGAAAATTAAAGATTGACAAATTCTTTTTGTCGCGTCACATTTCATATGATTTGTTGAAAAATATAACCTAAAATAATTAGCATGGTTTTAAAAAAAAATCTTAACACGAATTGCACAGAAAAAATCCAAAAAATAGAATACATTCAATCGTTTTCTACAAAATTAGAATATGTAAACAAGTAACATAATAAACTATTCAAATGAGTACCTGTGAGAATAATCAGTGTTTAGTTACATCGCCCTTAGCTTTAAATACATTCCACAGACGATCCGGCATACTTTCCACTAAATATTTGCATGTTCTTTGCTGATATTATCCCAAACAAATTTCACACTGTTTAAAAATCTTAACACGAATTGCACAGAAAAAATCCAAAAAATAGAATACATTCAATCGTTTTCTACAAAATTAGAATAATATGTAAACAAGTAACATAATAAACTATTCAAATGAGTACCTGTGAGAATAATCAGTGTTTAGTTACATCGCCCTTAGCTTTAAATACATTCCACCAGACGATCCGGCATACTTTCCACTAAATTTTTGCATTGTTCTTTGCTGATATTATCCCAAACAAATTTCACACTGTTTAAAAATCTTAACACGAATTGCACAGAAAAAATCCAAAAATAGAATACATTCAATCGTTTTCTACAAAATTAGAAAAATATGTAAACAAGTAACATAATAAACTATTCAAATGAGTACCTGTGAGAATAATCAGTGTTTAGTTACATCGCCCTTAGCTTTAAATCATTCCACAGACGATCCGGCATACTTTCCACTAAATTTTGCATTGTTCTTTGCTGATATTATCCCAAACAAATTTCACACTGTTTAAAAATCTTAACACGAATTGCACAGAAAAAATCCAAAAATAGAATACATTCAATCGTTTTCTACAAAATTAGAATAATATGTAAACAAGTAACATAATAAACTATTCAAATGAGTACCTGTGAGAATAATCAGTGTTTAGTTACATCGCCCTTAGCTTTAAATACATTCCACAGACGATCCGGCATACTTTCCACTAAATTTTTGCATTGTTCTTTGCTGATATTATCCCAAACAAATTTCACACTGTTTAAAAATCTTAACACGAATTGCACAGAAAAAATCCAAAAAATAGAATACATTCAATCGTTTTCTACAAAATTAGAATAATATGTAAACAAGTAACATAATAAACTATTCAAATGAGTACCTGTGAGAATAATCAGTGTTTAGTTACATCGCCCTTAGCTTTAAATACATTCCACAGACGATCCGGCATACTTTCCACTAAATTTTTGCATTGTTCTTTGCTGATATTATCCCAAACAAATTTCACACTGTTTAAAAATCTTAACACGAATTGCACAGAAAAAATCCAAAAAATAGAATACATTCAATCGTTTTCTACAAAATTAGAATAATATGTAAACAAGTAACATAATAAACTATTCAAATGAGTACCTGTGAGAATAATCAGTGTTTAGTTACATCGCCCTTAGCTTTAAATACATTCCACAGACGATCCGGCATACTTTCCACTAAATTTTTGCATTGTTCTTTGCTGATATTATCCCAAACAAATTTCACACTGTTTAAAAATCTTAACACGAATTGCACAGAAAAAATCCAAAAAATAGAATACATTCAATCGTTTTCTACAAAATTAGAATAATATGTAAACAAGTAACATAATAAACTATTCAAATGAGTACCTGTGAGAATAATCAGTGTTTAGTTACATCGCCCTTAGCTTTAATTACATTCCACAGACGATCCGGCATACTTTCCACTAAATTTTTGCATTGTTCTTTGCTGATATTATCCCAAACAAATTTCACAATGTTTAAAAGTTCATTTGTGACGTAATCATAGTGGTGCAGCAGACAGGAGCAAACTACGATGACCGATTTCGTAGTGGCCCATGGCCAACTTCAATAACAAGGCCAGAGAAGCTCTCCCAAACATGAACGTAGACGGAAATTTTGACGTCACTGTTCCCAGTGCCGAAGATCGAAAAACTAGTTCGGACGCATTCGGAACCCTAAAATTGTGGTCAGCCGTGAACGAGTTGTTCCGAACAGGTTTCGAGACAGGTTTTCTCTATCTTCGGAACAACGTCACTCGGAACGATGACGTCAAAATTTCCGTCCCCGAGCTTGTTTGAGAAAGCTTCTTCGGCCTTAGTAGTTGAGTAGGCCGTGAGTGGCCACCTAAGAACATTGACATATAACAACAAAGAAAAGGAATTCCCAAATTGTACCAAGTGTTCGAAAGGCCAAGCCACTCCGGAGCACATCCTTGCATGCTTGGGACTCGATAAAGAAGATCTTCCTGAGCGACCATTGTTGGTTATTGATTTCTTGATAGTGTGCAATATCATAGACCTGGTCTAGCTCTGCTGGGCATCAACAGGGATCAGCAACAACACAACAAAAGTTCATTTTTGTCCTTTGGAGCCAATATTTTTAAGATATATTTTTAACTATATAAAATTCCCTTATTAAACCCCTTTAGTTCTTCATTAAACCCCAAATATTCTCTATGGGGTTCAAATCCGGTGAATTGGCCGGCCAATGAAGCACTTGGATTTCATTGTTCTTAAGCCAAGACATGGTAGTTTTCGATGTGTGACATGATCATGCAGAATCTTTTTGGAAAATAAAGTCACCTTCAAATAGATCTTCAGACGCTGGAATCATATAATTATCAAGAACTGCCTTTGTATGCTTCAGAATTGACAATACCTTTCAATATACGCAGTTCCTAGACCATGAGCACTTAAACAACCCCAAACCATTGTTGGGGGGGGGGGGGGGGGCTGGGGAGCCCAGTCGGTTTGGCGCTCGCCTAGCATGCGAAAGGTCCCAGGTTCGGGTCCGGGCATCGCCAAATAACTGCCGACCTATAAACGGCCCGTGCAGCCAAAAATGTCCGACGAATAATACCCCGTGTATAGGGTGCACGTTAAAATACGCTCCAAAGTCCCAACGCTGCGTACGATGTCGCCCTTAACGGTTGCTTTGGGTGCCAACTCGGGTATCGGCTCGTCACTTGACTGTGGTTCTACCAATAGCCCTCGTGTAGCTCTAGTGCGACGATAATTCAAACTAAACTAAACCAAACCATTGTTGAGGTACTGAACTTGACTGTACGTTTCAAGCAGTTTGCGTGAAAAGTTTCTTGAAAAGCGCCAAACACGCGTTACTCTGAGGACCGACAGAAACGCAAAATACTCACTCATCACTAAAAAGTACTTTATTATTATAAACTCCTGGGTGCCCCAAAACCATCTCTCTCTGCACCACATCAAACGTCTCCTTTTTTTTGTTTGGCACTAAGAAACGGTTTCTTCTTGGGAACACGCGATCGAAAACCAAATTCGTGTATTCTTCGCCGTGTCGTACTCACTGAGGCATCCACTGCTGATTCTCGCCACTTCTTGTTTGTGAAATTCACGGTCCTAAACCAATATTTCGTAGTAATCCTTCTCAGACATTTGCCCCGTCTCTTCGAAGTTATTCTTTTGGAACCGCAGTTTTTACGATAATTTTTAAATTTCATGTTTTTTTCTTATTTCATATTTTTGGACTTTCTCAGGGTCACAAACATCATGGAACTGGTCTAATTTTGACCCAGGGATATGTAAAAAAAAGTTTTTTCTAATAAGCTTGAAGAACTTTACTCAGTTATTTGAGAACAATTCATTTTTTTTGGCTATCCCTTGATGGGTAAGCCCCTCTTATCGTGATTTGAAAATGACATTCTTACTAAGAAAATTTACGTCTTTCTTTCTACCCATTTTAAAGCTCAACTAACTCCATTTTTTTTCCAAACTGCACTATCACTACTTCGACTAATGTCATAATTTACGCTGAATTTTGACTCCAACGTGGACCAATCACGTTAATTTATAAATATTCTATTTTTTTTGAATTAGTGTTTTTATTATTCTAATATTGTGATTTTGTTTTAAAAAAATTATAAATAATTTATTCCTTTATATGTCATTTGTGAACAATATGTTGTTGATACGCATACTAAAAATATAAAGGTTCATATTTTGGGGCTTCTACAACTACATTGTATATAATCTTTAATAAATCGGGCATTTTACCTAGAAAGTGATTAAATATTCTGTGAACATTCTAATAATCTGGAGGAGGGTTGTAATACCCCGTGTAGACGAAGTGCACGTTAAATATGCTTCAAAGTCCCAACGCTGCGTGTGATGTCGCCCTTGACGGTTGCTTTGGGTGCCTACTCGGGTGTCGGTTTGTCACTTGACTGTGGTTATAAATTATGACGCCCGCCGCCAATAGTCCTCGTGCAGCTCTAATGCTACGTTTAATGAATTTTAAATCTGCTACAAAATACAAAATATCCAAGCACTTCATAAACAAACATATAACCACAAAACTACTTCCATAAACCAGCACGACTAACAAGCTTACTGCATACCCTTTCAAGATAGGATGGTTACCATAGAAACCAGCATCCCATCGGGGGAGCAGCTACTTTTACAAAGAATTGAAGAGCTTAGTGGAAGAACGTGCTAAGTGACATTTTCGAGAAAATTGAGATTTTTGTGTCAATGGACATGTTATTCCATCCTTTAAAGATAACAAGATTCCTCTTTTTCGTTAAACTTAAAATTAAGTATGTTTTTTATCGTTTGCAAGTACCGTTTTTAAGGGACTTAAGTGGAAACTAAAAACTTTTAAGATCATTATCTCTTTCACTTTTTGTCACTTAGCACTTTCTTCCTCTAAGCTCTTCAATTGGGAGTTGTATTTCTTGGAGACTCGATTTGTAATTAGGCAGTGCTCCTTTTGTGCTGAAATGTGCTAGAGGATTAAGAAACAGTAATTAATTCTGTCAGGTACACTTGTCAGATGGAAGCATTGAGCTAAAAGGGAAACTGGAGTGAAGTATCAGCGAGCCGAAAACCCACTCGCACCCTTTTGAGCGAACCGGGCAGAAAAGGACTATTTTCCCTACACTTGTATGCAATGCTTGAATGTGATAGACCCCTCTATCACATTCACTTGGGCTCCTAAATGTATTTTAACATTTTTAGTTCGAAAGAATTAACTTTAATTTTAAATTCCAACTTTTTTAAGAAATAACCATGTGGATCACTAACCACAAGAACCAGCGAAGATGAACCCAATAGCGAAATAGGCAAGTTTCTAGGTTTTCTGCCCGGTTCGTTTCTGCTGCAGTGCTATGTATACCTCCGCGTTTCGTTATTGGATCGGCTCGTTTGCTGCCCTGTTCAGTGAATCACACACCTCACTCCAGTTTTCCTTCTAGCTCAATGGATGGAAGTCTTTGGAAGATGCTAGTTCTTAATCTCAGACTATTTCGAGTAGTTAGAACTAATTTCAATTGGGCATGTTTCACGTGTCGCAGTATCATTCCTGCTTTTATTCGAGGTCATTGGTGGTTGCGGCGATTGGTGGTATGACATTGCAAGCTCCGCCCACTTCGTTGATTAACTAAATTTCATTCCTGTGGAACTGTTCACTTAAGATGTGAGACATGTCGATTCACAAAGACCAGTAAAAATAGCTTTTAGTTGGAAAGGTCTTTTTTTTTGAGAAATGGGTTATGTAGTTTTGTACAGGTTTTCGAGGAATCCAAACACGAATCTAAAGAAGTTTCTCCACTCAAAATTTTAGCACACAAAAACTGTTTACAAAAAGGTTTTTTTTTAGGCAGTGCTCCTTTTGTGTGGAAATGTGCTAGTGGATTAAGAACTGGTAATTCTGTCAGGTACACTTGTCAGAGGCAGGGCCGGATTTCTAAATAGGCTAAGTAGGCTGTAGCCTAGAGCGGCGAATTTTTTTGGGGCGGCACATTTTACGACAACTCAAAGCGGCATTCGGCATAAAAAAATTATTATAAAGATACTAATATTTTTAAGAAAGAAAAGATATAATTTACATTAATGCGTAAACCCTAAACGTAGTACTAAGATTTAGTACTTTAGAAGCAAACATGGCCACTGCAAGAGCAATTGCACCCTCTCCTAACGAGTTTGGAAATTGAAAAAAAAAGTAGTAGAACCTTTTAGAAAATTCGCCTATTATTTAGCTTTCGATTTAGAGTGTTAAGGTACATAGATGATTTTACTATGTGTACAGAAAAAAATAGTCAAGAAAACTATATCTGGTATATCTTACAACGGAAATGGGTGAAGGAAAAACACCATTGAGACGAAAAAAAAATCACAATTAAATTCGTTATTTCAAGTAAAACCGTCAACTTTATTTTTTCATTTTTGTTATTAACATAAAAAAAGAGTACGTAGCCTACAAGCGGCAAATCTTTAAATCCGGCCCTGGTCAGAGGGAAGTCTTTGGAAGATACGAAACTAAGTTCAATGGGAATGTTTCATATGATGTATAACGCTCGTGATTTCATTTTTCTGCGTACTGCGATTTCATTGGTGGCTTCGGTTTCACTCTCAAAATGACCTATAGAGATGAAAAGAAACTTTTGTTAAAGAAAGCTTGCACAGAAAGAAATGTTTTGAACAACAAACAGCCTTGCAAGAAGTTGGCATTTAAAAAATGTAATAACTAAAATATTCTTAGAAAACTCATTTTAGAATACCAAAACAAAAGTACGTGATTCCAAACAACTAATGAAAACAAACCGTTGAAGCTGTTGCCATCCACGACGTGGAACAACCCTATTCATTAGAGCCAATAAGAATAGGTTTTGGGGCATTGAGTTTAGTAGCTTTGTCCAGGTTTTCGAAGAAACCGAACACTAATCTAAAGTTTGCCAAGTCACAATTATAATTCAGCATACATTTTTTAGCCTACTTTTCTTTTTTTAATTCGAAAGAATTAAAAAAATGAAAAAGTAGGTATTGACATGCGGTCGATGTCCGTCTGTCCGTCTGTCTGTCCGTACCCCCTTCCAAAAACGGTTCTAATCCTCGGATCTTAAAAATTCTTTTTTGTTAGAAAGCTATGACCTCAGATACCCAACTTTCATACTTTTTGTCCGTCTGTCTGTACGTCCGGACGGACATAAATCTACTATCTGTCGGCGAATTTCCCATTGAATTAGCATTGAAATTCAATTTTGAGTCATTTAAATCACTGTAGGTATTGAAATGCGGTTGATCTCCATCTGTCTGTCTGTTCGTATGTCTGTCCGTCTGTCTGTCCGCCTGTCTGTCCGTTTGTCTGTCTGTCTGTACCCCCCTTCCAAAATCGGTTCTAATCCTCGGATCTTAAAAATTTTTTTTTGTTAGAAAGCTATGACCTCAGATACCCAACTTTCATACTTTTTTTCCGTCTGTCTGTACGTCCGGACGGACATAAATCTACTATCTGTCGGCGAATTTCCCATTGAATTAGCATTGAAATTCAATTTTGAGTCATTTAAATCACTGTTGCCAAATCAACAATGACATGAGAAACTTTATTTATTTAAATATATTTGAAGCAAAATAATATTTTCATGAATCAGTTTGGAATGACGTCATAAAATGTAGCACAATTTGATTCTTTGATTGTTCATTAATTATCTAACAAGAAAGCGGCAAGGCATACTTTTGCATACAATTATGCTTAGTTTTAATTTACATTTCTTATTTTTTTTAATGCAGTTTGGAGTTTCATTACTTTTGTTATTAATAAATATTTAATTATTCTTCGAACTACAAATAAATCGCGAGCAGACGATAAATAATATTTAATTAATTTGCGAAATAATATTAAGGAAAATAGTTGATTTTGGCTTTTAGAAGTTTAAATTATTAGCTGGATGCTGTGTTTCGATTTTTTTTTTCTAATCTGTATAAATCTAGTGTAGAAACGGCTGTTGATGATATTTACTGTAAGAACCTAGTTTTTTCCCGATTAGAACTTTAGTAAGTATTTAAGTATCAGGAAAGTAGGCTATTTTAGTTCTTTATGAACTTCTTGTTTTTAAAAAGGTTTAATAACTTTTCATACATTTCTCTATATTTTTTTGTTTTGCTTGGTAAAACTTACTAAGTTCGTGCATTATTACTATTATTAGTTTGAATCAAAGCTAATTAATTGTTGAATTTTTATTTTCTGTAGCAAAAGTGTGGTAAAATATTCTAAAAGGTAACTGAAATAAAAATTTAAGTGTCCTCTTAATTTAATATATATTGATTAATTCTGCCGTCTACTGAAAAAGGAATGATATTATAGATGAAGAGTTGTTCAATAAATATAGTTAACGATAGTTTTGCATTATTAGTTTAAAAGACATTTTCTAGTCAAAAATTAATATCAGCAGATTTTGGCACACATTGATCTTGTTTCAAGCATTTCTGCACTTGGTAGTTTATATATATTACTATAAAAAAATTAATTGCTTGTTAGATTCTTTTTTAACTTCAGAACTCGTATCGGGCACTTTTAAAAATATTATTCAGCATTTTCCCAATTAATTATAAATGATGAATATTGTAATACAAGTAGATAAAGGTATTGATTTATTATTGCAAAATTCCGGCTGAACGTTTTTTTTACTTTTTAATCCCTTAAGTCCAGTCAGTTAAATCTATTAGTATTGACGTAGACAGGCTGGGGGCCCAGACCCCCCCCACACACACACACACGCGCGCGCCCTTTAGTTTTACATAGGATTTTTGGAGATCTTTAAAACAACTGCTCCCAAATAGGGGCTGGGAGGTACAGTTAAGGCGTTCGCCTTGCATGCGAAAGGTCCCAGGTTTGGGTCCGGGCATCGCCAAAAATAACTGCCGACCTATAATTGGCCCGTGCAGCCAAAAAATGTCCGACGAATAATACCCCGTATGGAGGAAGTGCACGTTAAATATGCTCTTAAGTCTCGACGCTGCGTACGATGTCGCCCTTAACGGTTGTGTTGGTTGCCTACTCAGGTGTCAGCTCGTCACTTGACTGTGGTTCTAAATTACAACGACCGTGGCCAATAGCCCTCGTGTACCTCTAGTGCGACGATAATTAACTCCCAAATATTTTCGTAATCAAACTTTAAGGTATCCGCCTACGTTAAAATACCTATTTTTAATGAAATTCAATATAATTTTTTTTTTAGCTTTATGGCAGAATTTTTCTAGTTTCCCAAACTGTAAGAAGTTTAGTTTTACGTCATCTAGAAACGAAGCTATGATTATTTTAATAATTAACAAAAGTAGTCGAATTCAACCGGAAGTCTTGTTTCGAAACCGAAACTAACTTTTTAATTGCTTATATTTAATTAGTAATTGTTTTTCTTTGTTTTTTTAATTAAATTTTAATTTATAAGGTGTTATATTGAAAAGCCACATACATTATTTAAGTTTCTTTGGTATCAAGTTTTGCTTTAGTAATCTAGCAATATAAATGATTGATTGGGTTACTTTTTCAAAACACGTTTGTTTGCAGAGTAGAGATTTCGGAACACATTTCTGAGAAATGTTCATTTTGGTTTACAAACCTTCACGCAAAACATGATTTAAGAAAATGTTTCATAGATATCTTCAAAAAAAAATTCCAGCATATTCATCAAACTGTTTTACAGGCAATGAACTAGAATCATACGGTTCTATATGTAATTTAATTTTTTTTAGCTGGTTTTTCAAAGTAACAATTCTAAAAAAAATGCTTTTTTTAACGAAAACCCAGAGTTTTGTGTTTCGACGAAAACACACAATAACTTTTCCCCTTTTCAATATATCTCTAAGATTTTTTTTCATTGCCTTTTAACAGGGTTAGCACTGTAACATATAAACGGAATTTGTCTATCTTAAGTAGTTTTTATGAAATCATGTTTTGCATAATGGCGTTTTACTCCCTAATTTAACAACAAATTAGCTTAAAATTTATTAAAAAGGAATTTGTATTCCAGAGGAGTTTACTTTTTATTTATATTTTATGCATATAAGTGTTTAAAATATGTTTAAATGCTTAAGGGGACGCATTACCCAAAATTTAGTGCTGCCCAGAAAATAATTAAACATGCTCGAGTGCTGTGAGCTAAGGATATTGCAAAAAAAAGTATTCTTTTATAATGGTGGAGGTTTATTGAAAATAATATAGTGGTTTGGTAAAATGGTTTTTGAAATTATATGTTGATTTTTTAAATTTTTAATTTTTTTTTTAGCTTATGAATGGTTAAAACCCTAAGGCGGTACCCTTAGGTAAATTAATGTAGACCTCTAAAAAATTTTTCCTGTGTTGAAACATGCGTTTAACAAAAGTTGGTATGGGATAAGGTCTAGTGTGAATAGATCTTTTTTTAAAAAATGATGAAGGTGAAAATTTACAAAAAATCTTACTTTTTGGCCATTTTTATACATAAAGCTATACATAACTTTTTTTGTTTAACTGATAGCTCAATATCCATACCAACTTTTATTAATAGATGTTGTGGGAACATTTTGAAAAAAAATCCCTTACAAAATTCTTTAAATTGTAGGAGGAGTAGCATTTTGAAAAAAATGTTAAGTTTTTTTTAAAAAATTAAAAATTTTAAGTTTTAATATTTATCATTTTTTCGTACATGTTTATTGAATGTTAGTTCTTTGTAAAAAATAGTTTAATTTGAATGCTAGCGATAAAAATACTTTAATTTTTTGGGTACCGCGACCCCTTAATAAATAACGTGTTTCAAAAAAATTGTCTCGAACGTAAGCGGATACCTTAATTAATTCGATTAATTCGACATTATCGTAACTGCTGTAATAACTTTTTACAAAGAATCCTTATTTTCCAACATTTATGATTATCGCAATCCTTTGTCCTTTAATTACCCTTAATTATATAATTAGAGTTGTTTTAAATTTCTTCTTTACACACTCGGTGGGATAAGTGCAATGAGGAATGTAGTTGCATAGTTATTAAAAACTCCTCGGCGCAAGAGCCCATTAGTGGGCCAAGGCCTGCCGTCCCCATTTCAGCTTACGTGACCTAGGGCTCTGGGGTGCTAGGCATATGTCCCGGTAAGGTGGTCTGCCTCACGCGGAACCCCCATTGTTTAGTTGCCAACCATGCTTGGTCCCCATTTTATCGACCCACTTAAGGGGTGAAAGGATGGGTCAACCTCGCCCAATCCGGGATTCGATCCCCGGACCTGTGGCGTGGCAATGCGAAGCACTACCACTAAGCCACTGTGTGGGCCTCGTATAGTTATTATAAATTAAGTTATTCTACAAATCGGAGATTTTTTTTTCCACCGCTGTACCTAAAAGTTATGTACAATGATTTATTTTTTATAATTGGCCTTCAAAAAGTAAGTAAGACATCTATTTGAACATCCACTGTACATTTACACAATACTTTGGAACTAGAAATAACAAACGATAAATGTTCTGACATTCTTGTTTTGTTATGGATGTTCCTAAATTTAATTTTCGGAAAACCTAATTTTTTGCCTTGAAACAGGAATAAGGGTAGTTGTTGTAGAACACGTACCTTCACTTTACTTCCTAAATTGTAGGTTTTTATTTTATTTTTTAAATATTTCATCAAAAGAAGTGCGTATTGCGAAGTTTACCGTTACATGTTTACCTTAGATAAGAACTGTGTTGCGATACATAAATGCGAAGTAATGGTAGAACATAGAAATTTATCGATAAGTAAATTGTTTCTTTGTGTGTTGTAAGATACCGAAATGCTCCCGTTGTTAAGTAAAGTAGTACTTTGCATTATATTTTCCAAATTTCCTAGAAAACGTCATGAAAGAACTAAAATGGCTTCTTAAGCGTTACTTGAAAACAAAGAGAATTTCTTAGAGTATTGATGATTTTATTTCACTACCATAATACGTAATGATTTTGTTTCACTAAATCATAAGTATTATGCTTATTCACTGCATTATATGTTACTGATATTTTTTGAGCGAATATTATCTTAAATTGAGACTGGCTAATTAGAGTTAAAGGAATTGATACGAATGAGAGTATCGATGCAATATCCGTTTTTCATTCCATTTCATTCCATTCTTTTTAATTTAAAAAGGAAATTTGACAAAAGCTTAAATTATGAATATTTAAGTTGAAATGGTGAGTTTTTCTATTTTAAATAAGGGAAGGAATAAGGTATTTGGCGAATCTGAAACGATTTTCATGTTATTGTTTTGTATTAAGATATCTTCTTCCATATGTATGATATTTTCTGTATTCTTATAGAATCTATAGAATGTCCCGTATTTTGTTCTGTCTGATGCTTCGTTCTCTTGTGAGCCATTTCGAGAGAAATACTTTCTCAAGCAACATAAAATTGCCTCCTTTATTATCTAAGATTTGTGCAATGCATCCGATATCAAAACATTTCTCTATCTCTTGGATATTTTTAATATTTATTTTAAATTATATAATGTTTAGCTAAAATAAAATAGTTTACATAAAATTACTAAAATAAACTAAGGGTCTGGGCAGCCCAGTCGGTTAAGCATTCGCCTAGCATGCGGAAGGTCCCAGGTTCGCGTCCGGGCATAGCCAAAATAACTGCCGACCTATAAACGGCCCGTGCAGCCAAAAATGTCCGACGAATAATACCCCGTGTCTAGGGAGTGCACGTTAAATATGCTCTAAAGTCGAAACGCTGCATACGATTACGCCCTTAAAAGTTGCGTTGGGTGCCTACTCAGGTGTCGGCTCGTCACTTGACTGTGGTTCTAAAATACGACTCCCGTTTCCAATAGCACTCGTGTGTAGCTCTATTGCGAAGATAATTCAAACTAACCCTAACCCATACAACTGGATGGGAATATCTACCCTACGTTAAATTTTCAACTTCGCCAAAAGCCGCCAATGCCAAAATTCAATCGACCATTACGCCATCTTAACATCAGAATAAAAAACAGACATTCATCATCTTGTATGGTTGGAATTCATCCTCTTGTTTGTGGTCCTATGTCCTGACGACGCTTACATACGACATCGCTATCTGGGTTCCCACTCTGGTGCCAGCTTCGTCACTTGACCGCTGTTCAAAATCACTCCGTCGCGTCGCTAATTAATAGAGTATATCCGTAGACGTTAATTCAACCAAACGACTCATACGATGTCATTCTCACCACGTAGGCTCTTGTACGACGTTAATCTAACTAATCCTCAAGTTTTGAAAAGCCAATATTTAATGAAAATTTCTTACTTTTTAATTAATTTTATCAATAAATAACGTCAGCTATACAGCAAATCGTATTTATCGCAAAGAACGCCTCATATTAAAAAAAAAATAATAACGATACACGACAGACTCTCGGTGTGATGGACACGAATTTTTCCACTGATGAACCCAATTTCCTCTCCCGAAAACGGGAAAATATTTTTCTGGAGAATTTCTTGGAAGAAAAAAAGGTGTTTTTTTACTGCGTTCCATCAGGATTCGTTTCGACAGGAGTTACCTAATATCCGACTGCAACGTCGATGATTCATGGCCCCATTCATCTTGTAGATTGTTTTTGTTGGGGATGCTGGCTATGTCAACAAGAAAAGGTCGCCAAATTTGGCCGGGTAAGGCCTCCCATTAATAATGCTTGGGTGGCATGTAAAAGATCAACTGAATACCCATCTGGCTTGGGTTCTCTCGGCAAAATTAAATCTCGGCATACTTTAACATTCACAGAGAGCTCGGATTCATTGTAATCTGAGCGTCAAAATTGGTAGCGAAAGTCGCCTAGATAGTGCCACAAAAAAGGCTCTCAGTTCTGGGGAATATGCCGAGTCTGCATCTGCAAAGACCAAGCCGGCAATAAATCAGCCCATTTGGAAAAACAAAAGTAATAATGATGCCCAATTAAATAACTGTTCCAACGGGCTTTAAAATACACGTATACAAATTAAACATATCGAAATGTCTCAAATGAAAGATGTTTTCAAGGTTTTCAGAAAAATATTTTTCTGTTCTAATCAATTTTTGGTACTTTTTCAATTCGCGGCGTTTGTTTGTGCGATATAAGACAATGCTTGACGTAAGGCTGGTATCACTGTAGGTGTAGGCGTGTCCGTTCTAGTTTAGACGAATTAGCTGCCGGGTGGTTTGTTTGTAGGGTACAAGACAACGTGGCTGCGGCGTCATCATCTGTGGTCGTTCCACTCTTCCACGACGTTATGGCTATATGGTTGTGTTGTGCGCCAACCTTATTAACTGACGGCATTGAGCTAGAAGAAACGTGGAGTGAGGTGTGTGATTCATTGAACAGGGCAGCAAACGAGCCGGTTCAATAACGAAACGCGGAGGAATACCGAATACACGACACTGCAGCAGAAACGAACCGGGCAGAAAACATAGAAACTTGCCTATTTCCCTATTGGGTTCGTCCTCGCTGGTTCTTAGTTAGTGATCCACATGGTTATTTCTTTAAAAAATTGGAATTTAAAGTTAAAGAAAGTTAATTTCTTTCGAACTAAAAATGTTAAAATACATTTAGGAGCCCCAAGTCAATATGATATAGAGGGGTCTCATACAAGTATTGCATACAAGTGTAGGGAAAATAGCCCTTTTCTGCCCTGTTCGCTCAAAAGGGTGCGAGTTGGTTTTCGGCTCGCTGACACCTCACTCCAGTTTCCCTTCTAGCTCAATGACTGACGGCGGTTCATTTAGCTCTATCTTGTACAATCTCAATGCCAATTCAGCAAACCAAATCATACAGCTTATTTAAATTAACTCATCCCATTTCCCTTGAACCGAATCTTACAAGAAACTGTCTTCTCTATGACAAATGAAGAAAGTGAAGATCTAAATTGAGTTACTCCTTTCTGGGCTGTTGTTTACTGCTTCTCACGATGAGTTGTTGATAATCTCTCTCCAGGAAGTTTGAAGAAGATTAACGGATTTATAGTGACTGATGGATGACTGAAATATGGCGAATTAACAGGCGTGAACTGTTTCCAGTGATAAAAGACTTGTTTTTCTGTCGCAAGTCGCCTTCTTTTCTGGAGTATGTTTAGCCAAAACCTCCTGTAAACAAGGCCCTTACCATTGTACGTGTGACGTAATGATTTTTAGTCCACTCTGACCTAATCATTACTGCTCAAAACAATTGAAGAGCTTAGTGGAAGAACGTGCTAAGTGACATTTTTGAAAAAACTGAGATTTTAATGTCAATGAATAGATTGCCAACTACTTTAAGGATAACAAGTTTTCGCTTTTTCATAAACTTTAAGTTTAGCAAATGTTTTACGCTTTGCAAGTACCGATTTCAACAGATCTTAGTGCAGACGAAAAACTTTAAAACTCATTTTCTCGTTTTCACCTTTTTGTCACTTAGCACGTTTTTCCACTAAGCTCTTCAATTACAGTCGTATCCACCAGCCACGGGATCAACTTCGGATATCGTTTTGCCGTTAATCCCGCATTTAAAACCCGGTTCCGAGAATAAGCCGAGCTTAATCGTGGTTGGTGGATATGACCGTAAAGTCACTGAACTTGTCAAAAAGAATTGGAACTTAAAAGTTATGAAAAATTGTTTTTAAATAGAATGCTAAAAATAATAAGTTAAAAATATATATTCTATAAAACTCATAACCTAAAACGAAAAGTTGAAAACATTATATATAATTGGAAAAAGAAACGACGCAGATTTCCAAAATTTGTCAAAACCACTAGACCATAACGGTCAGCGAACTTCTGATCTATTTGTTAGTTTAGTTCTAAAAAGAATGGGGAAAAAATATATATGGGATTCAATTTTGTAGTCTGTCCAAAATATTTTTTTCCTAGTTTGCTTTGTAATTTTTTTTTATTAAGGATACAATTTGTGTTAAAGGATATTTTGGATTTTATGTCATTGTATTTGTGTAAGATACTGAATTTTGATTAACTTTGAAGATTATAAATATGAATCGGGAACAAATGGATAACTGACTGAAGTGAATTTTTTTAAAAGATGAAAAGTAGATATTGGTGAAGATGTCCGTCCGTACGGCCTACCAAATTTGTTCTATCGTTGTTTTAATAAAAGATTATTTATTTATTTTTTTAAAAAAAAAGTTGACTATAAAAATCTGGGGTGTTATACATGTTGTACTTATCTTTTGCTGAAAAAGTAACTAAAACTTCATTTCCTAATATGTTTGTATGTACTAAAAAAATGCATAGAAATTTTTTATACAATGAAAAATATGTAATTTTTAATATAGTACAATTTTAAAAGTAATTTATTAAAAATTTTAATGTAAAGCAAAAATAATATAATTTATCCGAAAACCTTTTTTACACTTTTTATATAACTAAGTCATACATAACATAGTCATGCATTATAAATTAAATTTGAGTTCATAAAGATTCATGACGCTAAAAACAAGCAAATGTACTTATCGTTTTCACAGAAGCCTCTAGATGGCAGTAGTGTTGTAAACACATCTGACATGCATCTGACGTTTCGCTACGTCACGTTTGTTTTCTTTTTCAATTATTAAACTTCCGTAAGATCGTAGTAAATTTAATCGGGGGTACTTTACTTTTTCGAGCTCTATGTACTGAAAAAAACCCATTGCAATAGATCTTATTCGAGCCCATTTTTCTTTCTAGTATTCTATAAAGCTTCTTGAATGGCCATGGAAGTAGAAAATCAGGCGACTTCTCCTGCCTTCGACGACTTTTTGCAAACGGGAAGGACGGGCAGGCGAAACGCTATGCCGGACATCAGAGGGGAGAACGCGGCTATAAGCACGGCATCTCTGCCGGATAGCCTGGAAAAGTTGACGTGTTCGGGTGAGTGCTAATTTTTGTTCGGAAAAATTTATTTGCGTGTTTGTATTTTTTTTTTGCATGGAATAAAGTTTTAATTGTTTATCGGCTAGGCATGGAAATATTCTCACAATGCATGAAAAATTAATTTTAAAAATTTGCAGGGCTTCATTGACTTTAAAAAAAAAAAGAAATTTTTGAATTAGTCCATAAACTTTATCGGGTATTGTTTGCATAAATAATAGTGCTTGAATTGTTTAAAGTTTGCAAAATGTTTTAATATACAAATTTGCATTTTGTTAAAAATAAAAAATAGGATCAGATTTACTGTACGGTCCCCCTTGGCGCGATGTTTTCGGATTTGGTGATATTTTTTTCTGGTAACCTGTCTGATATCGACTGATGATTCGAATTCTATGACTTCGCACCGATGACGTTTTCCGACAAACCTATTTTTTTAAAGTCGCCAAAATACGGACTTTTGGGGCGATTTTGGAAGGTTCGCCAAGGGGGACCGTACAGTAAATCTCTACCAAAAAATAAATTTTGTAAAACATATTTTACCTACATTCCATATTTATTTTATTTGTTAACAGTAAAGATTTAAGATTACTTTATTTTGTTAAAATATTATTATAATATTTTATTGTTAATTTAACATAGTTTGAAAAATAAATATCTTTAGTTTACAAACTAGCATAACACCATTTATTTTAGCGACTTCTTTTTAAAGAGAAATGGTTTCAGTGATTTTTTTTCCCAAATATTCCATTAATTTCATCAAAATTCAAACATCTGCATTTTTTATAGGATAAAAAGGTTTTGCATCTAAAAATACTATATTATATTTTTTCTACAATGTGTAGAACTAAGGTTGAAGTTGACACTTGATTCAAATGTTGGCAAAAAAATATTTTAAGATAATATTTACCTTGTTGGAATCCAGTCTTGGCTACCTAGCTGCTGTATAGTGTTCCAGTTTTGAAATCTGCGCAATAGATAAAACTAACCTTACTCGTTCCTGGGTAACAATCCTCAATTTAGGCACATTGCTGGAGGGGAAGGGATATTTTTTCTTCTGGACAGACAACCTGCACCCATAGTACTACGCTATATCCCTTTAAGACCGAGCTATCACGATCGTGCTGGTATAAGAGAATATTCAAGCTTTTCAAAAATATCGATACCACAGCAGCTGAGTTGTACCATTCATTATTTGTGTAAAAAATGACTGTTTTTAAGGAGTTGCTGGCATTGATTCTGTTTAAGGCATTTTTTCGATAAAACTCTAAAATTTAGTCTCATAAACTTAAATCAGCGCCATCTGATAGCCGGTCTTAAAGGGATAACCATCGACTGAACTTTCGGGCCCACAGATTTAACTAGTTCTCTTCATGTACTCAGGACAACACGAATAAATATGCCTTATCCGGGATTCGAGCCCACTCATATATATCTAATTGAAGAATTTTATTGGATTCTGAATTAGCTCCTTTAACCAGAAGGGTTGAAAATAAATCTTAGCATGCACTCACACCACCCCAAAAAAAATTAGAAATCTGCCACTGCTATAGTTCGTAAGATTACAACGCTCCCCCACCATCTCATGTGGTTTTCCAAGGAACAATGTGACGTGTTCTAAACCTACCTTGGGGGGCTGGGGAGCCCAGTCGGTTAGGCACTCGCCTAGCATGCGGAAGGTCCCAGGTTCGGGGCCGGGCATCGCCAAATAAACTGCCGACCTATAAACGGCCCGTGCAGCCAAAAATGTCCGACAAATAATACCCCGTGTGGCAGGAGTACGGCGCCCTTAACGGTTGCGTTGGGTGCCTACTCAGGTGTCGGCTCGTCACTTGACTGTAGTTCTAAAATACGACGCCCGTCGCCAATAGCCCTCGTGTAGCTCTAGTGCTACGATAATTTAAACTAACCTAACCTAAACCTGCCTTGCTTGAGGATCTGCTGTGAGGTTAATTGCAACTGCTTTCCACACCCAAATAAGTGGGGGAGCAAAGATCGCCTCTCACGCTATATCCTGGATAACCAAACGAAGGGGTAGGGGAAACAGGCTTGTATTCTAGTCATAAAGACTATAGTGGCTCCTCAAATATGTAAAAGGATTTTTTTCCCTTACACAAAAGAGCATACTTATTCTGTCTAAAAAATGAAGGAAGATTCGACGCATCCAAACAGAATTTATTATTTCATATCAAATATTAAAAGTCTTCAAAAAAAGCCCTTACGGCTTTTAAGAGAGGACCAAGAACGGCCACCAAAGCACGCAGCCTCTCACATCTCGAGGTCTAATTAAGGAGTGACTATTTTCAATGGTTGTGTTATGAGAAGAGAGGAATTAAAACAATTTTTGATGTGGTTGCAATTTCCCTGGTAAAATAATTTATTGGCAAGGCGCTATTAGAACGTGGAAACTGTTCAATGAATTGGCAAGACATTAACTGAAAGTTATTAAGAAAGAACTGAATATCAGAACATAATATGATTAGAACATTATATTACATGCATAACTGTGATTCTCTCTTCTAGATCTGGATTCAAACTGCACTCCCGGAACCTCTGGATCCAGTCAGCCCCCTCCTGCATCAGTCTCCAATACATAGCCAACTCACCGACCAACCCCCTGTCCCCATTCTCCGTATTTTTTAATTTCCGTGACAAAATTTCAGGCTCCGTGCGTGGCTTAAAAACCTTCGATGACTTGGAACACTAGTCGCAACCTGTGATGTCGAAAGACCTGAAACGATACTTACAAAAAGACTGTTTTCTGTGGTGGCAGCGTTTGAGAGTGTATGTAAATAGTTGGTCGAGACAAGATCGATATTATGTTCGATTTAGTGTTGTGTCAATACCACCTAGAGTAGAAAGCTGGCAAACTGAGATGCTTGACGTCATAATACTGGACCAATTCTGTGACCAATGATCGTTCACAACTCGGTCTTATATTGTCTTTAAGGGGGAATGAGCCTGCTGGACGCGGGTCTCCAAACTAAAGTGCCTCAGTGTTAATCCGACGGAGACAAAAATATATTCTAAGTCACATTTCTCTGTCTGTATCGAATATTTTTGCAAACAAGTGTTTTTATGTGATAAATGTAGCTGGCTTGCAGGTCTTGACAATCCTACTTTTTGAAATTGGTTCGAATATTTTTTTTTTTTTAATTTTCAATAAATAATTTTAAACAAAACATTCAAAGCAATTCCAAAAAGGGGGATTATACAGACCTGCAAGTTATCTACATTTATCATTTTAAAAAATGGTTTGTAAAAATATTCAATACAGCTGCAGAAATGTGGTTTAGAAAATAATTTCCTATTTGATCAACACTTTAGTTTGGAGAACCGCGGTTGATCAGGCTCATTCGCCCTTGAGATAACTCTGTCTACTAGTGTGACGTTACGTTGCTTAGTTCTTCAACCTTCTATCCTAGGTGGCATTGGTTGTGTTCGACAAAGTATTGGTTCTTTTTATGTACATTTTCATTGATCTCCGATGTATTTGTGTTGTGATATTAAGTTATAGAATTATTTTTTTTAGTTGCCACTGTGTAGATTTTTTGTAGCATTTTATTTTATACCGTTGTAGCATTTCTGTGTACATGTCCATTCAGTTTTTAAGAAAGGAAACTTTGTACGTGTTTTTAAGATAATAAATGTTGCTAGTAAATTGGCTGAAAAGATTTTTTTTATCTTTTATAATATTTCATACAATTAACCTTTTTTATACCCAAACCTTAACACACAAACCCCTTTCAAAACTTTTGTTGAGAGGTAAAAAAAACGTTCTTTCTCTATTAAAAATACAAAAAAATGGCATACTTTTAATTACCAATATGTAATCTTTCAAAACCTTTTTTAGGATTAAAATCCTGAGTTTTCTTGTATTTTTTTTTCTATAAAATAAAATTTTATGTAAGTAATGACTTTTGTAACAATGGCATTATTTTACTTTACTACTATTTATTTTACTAACTACATTTACAATAAATTAAATGCCAATAACAAGTTATTCTAACGTTATTGAAAAGAAACCTAAATTAGTTTAAAAATACCATCCTTGTTTAAATGGAAGAATGTATTAGGAGCTATTTTTTTAATTTTATAAAAGTTACTCGTTTTTTTTTTATTTTAGTAATAGTATTTTGTTTTTCCTGGAAAATGCATCTTTTATAAAATCATGCCTTACGAAACTTCTAGCATTTTCCCAGATAACGTATATCCCAAAGAAAAAGGCATTTTCTAGTTAAAGAAAGAGGTATTTACTAGTTTTTCCTACTGCAGTGGGAAATATTACCTAGTTTTGGACAGGCAACCCTAATCAGATTGCGAAAAGTTTAAAAAAAACTGGTACAAAAGACTGATGAAAGAAACTGGTTCACAAAGCATGAATTAAAAATAAAACCCCACCAAGTAGCTTTTGAAACTAATTATTAATGTTCCTACCTTTATAATGTAAATATCTGTGCACTATATTGACTAAACAAAATAAGGCTCAGTGGCCAGTATTACGTGTCCGCCTCATAAGCTCAAGTTTGCAGTTTCGTGCACCAAATTTTCTGGATGGTAAAATCGTGGGCATGCTTTATAGAGTCTTAAAATATAAATAACACAAAACAAGAATTGCAACTAGCTTGAAAAAATAAATGTCTTTATTTAATGTACCAAAATACATGGTTTGTATTATAATATATACAGTTTGTGCTGGAAGGTGCTTGACTTATTTAAAAAAAAAAAGGCACCAAACTTTAAAGAATCAACAAGTTATCCGGTTAGTCACTACAATTAAGTTGAAATGAATTACTGAACAAAAAAATTCTGAACACTTATTTGAAGCAAAATGTGCTGAAATTTAAATCGTGAGTTAGAACAGATTGGAACGACTTCGCGACTCAAGTATAAAACTCAACAGTCTTCAACTTTCAGTTAGAATAATTTTTACTTTGTAAGTAAATACAGTGTTACTACTGGTTGAAAAGAGCCCATTCGTTTTAATAAGTTATTTTTTAAGAGGCACTTGCTTGGTCCAAAGTTGCACTATTTATATATAAGTATGTTCTGCATTGAGATAAAAATATATAAAGGTATATTTTTATAGGAATATTAAAAAAAGCAGAGGTTGTAACAAAATCCTGGAAAAAAAGTTCCCTGATATTTCCATGATTTGCCTGATACTTTCATAAAAAAAATTCCCTGATTTTACAATTACTTTTTAGTTAAGTTTAGTTTGAATTATTGTCATACTAGAGCTACACAAGAGCTATTGGCAACGGACGTCGTAAACCACAGTCAAGTGACGAGCTGTCACCTGAGTAGGCACCCAATGCAACCGTTAAGGGCGACATCATACACAGCGTTGAGACTTTGGAGCATATTTGACGTTTGATAATAATTGACAGTTTTTTGCTTCTGCGTGATAGGTAGATAGTCGAGTTTACTTTTGTAGCTCCGGTTCAGGCCATTCGGACCAACCAGAATATTTTCTTTTGATCAAGAAGTGTCCGCTAGTATAGTGATCGCAAGAACAACCTAAACCTGCTGTTTAAATAATCCGAAATGGAAAAAAATTCCCTGATATTTCCAGAATTAAAAAGTTCCCTGAGAATTCCCTGATTTCCAGGTTCTGTTACCACCCTGAGATGTTAATCACATCTTAGATTAAAGATAGAAACAAACATTAGAATAATTAAATCATTATGAAACCAGCTCTTCGCTTACAATGAGGGCTCCAACTCAAAACTTTCAGAATTTTTTTTACGGGGGGGAGGGAGATTCAGGGTCCACAGTTATATTATCTTGGCTATATTTTAAGGCAATCGTTTAAAGAACAAAGTTAGAGAATGTCATGACATATGATTGGTTTTGAAACAACATGTTTGCTATTAGAAAAATTCAGTTTAAGGTAGGACTATGTCATGTTTTATACAAATGGCAAGGCCAAACTAAATAGAGTATCGGGGATCATGCCTCTACTACAAGCTGTTACGTAATGGCCAGCGTATGAATCGGTCGACACCAAAGAGTTCTATAGTAGGGTAGAGACTGAACCTGGCAACAGCACCATGGACCAACACGGAGACAATATAGGGTGGCATGTGGGACCCGATGGCCGAGTGGTTTGGATAGCAGGCCATAACGCTAGCAGTCCGAGCTCTGTAACAGGTGCGGGTTCGATTCCTGCCTTTGCCCTGGGTGTACTTCCTTTCTCAGTATCAAAATTATAAATTAACTAGCACTTTTGTAACTCTATTCGGGCTCCGTAGTGAGCCATAGCTGCCGATGGCAGCTCAGTACGAGTCGTTCCTCTACCCTACTATAGAACTCTTTGGTCTACATCTTTGGAAGCCCTACTTAAGTGAAGCAGTGAAAATAGTTTTACAAGTAATAAATAAGTAGTAGTTAGTACAAGTAATAAGCAATAGTTTTACAAGTAATAATAACTTACAAGTAGTTTTACAAAATAGTTTTTGAAGCCTTTTGTTGAAGGGGGGCAATACATGTAAATCGCCTAAATGGTGACCGTGTTTCAGAAGCTTATTTAAAAGGGAAGGAATAAATTAATCTTTTTGAAATTCATTATGTTTATTCATAATATATTTAAATGCAAGAATCAGAGGGGTTTTTTTATTGTGAAAATGGCCGCCATAGTAACTAATCTCCTGAGTCCTTCGTGGCAAAAAGCATCAATCAACTAGCATCAATTTCTAGCTTCTCCTACAGTGATCGGAAATCAAAAAAATTTTGATTTGAATGTGTTCATAAAACATATATCTTCTAGTTAAACCGATAAAAATATCAAAAAATCGAAAAATCATAAATTGGCATGCCTTAGAATAATAGAAGTTTGATTTTTACAATTTTTTTCCAATATTTTTTGGGTAAAACACAGCAATTTTTGAAACAAATATTGGCATTTTGGAGGTTCATCTAGAAACTAATACTATAGAGAAGACGTGTACGAAATTTTATACGTATCCGTTGAGAACTTTTTGAGTTATCTTGCCCGCCAATTTAAAAAAAATAGTTTTGAGATAAACGTGCCTAAAGTTTTGACAGAGCCTCAAGTGCCGAGTTGAGGTGGAGCACCCAAATGAATTTTCAATCGATAAATAATGTAAATTTCATTCTAAAAATTTACAGGCATATTTTAGAGATGTTATTTTAACTATTTATGAAATAAAAAAATCGACTTTTTACAGGTATCACCCCTCCTTAAGTTAGTAGTAACGGTTTTCCTTGCTTCACTTCAGTAGCGTTGAGAGCGGTGAAGACCCGCTCAATCAAGTTCAGCTGTTCTGTAACGAGACATATAGGATGAGGTAATTTTCTATACGACTAGTTGAAATACAATACTAATTTTTTGGATGTCCAGGCCTTACTCTATTGAATTTCACCTTACAAATACAAAAAAAAAGCTGAACTGGGAAATTTTAAGGCCTTTTCTTAAAATTATGGACTTTTTAGTAGTTAGGATGAAATTTAGGGGCTTTTCAAGGACCCCTGAAACTATTTTCAAATTTAGGGACTTTTAGAGTCTTTTCAAGGAGTGTGGAAACCCTGGATAAGAATAAAACTGGGCACTTTACAGAGTATTATGAATCCTTTGATTTTTTATGTTTGTGCTTATGAGACTTCTTATGGTGTCTTGACTTTGACCTGCTGCGACTTCTCTTATGCTTGCGCTTCTTTCTCTTTGGAGATGGGCTTGAACTCCTATCTCTACGCGACTTGCGCTGGTATTTTGAGTCAATGGAATCTCTATCTTTGGTGGATTCTTTATCATTGTTAGATAGTTCTTCATGTCTGCAGTACGAAAATGCATGTTAATTACAAAATTGTAGGGCAGGAAAATTATTAAGATTTTTATTAAGGAATATTGCACTGTAGTGACAACAGACATATGTGACTGGTACATAATTACAGTCAATACTCGATAACTCAAAGTCCCAGGGAACCCCCAATAATATTCGACTTATCCGAAGTTCGAGTTATCAAAGTTACTTCCCAATTCTCTCTACTGGGGTACTTAGGATGGGTCGACATGGTTTGATAGGTGCCATAATACTATAGTTGTAAGCATTTAAATTTTTTAATAGCCTATGTAAACAACAAGAGAAGAATGGGGTCAAAAGGTTTATTAAAACTCAACTTTAACAAAATTTGGCCTCATTACATATTGATTAGTATACATACCATGTAAGTCTCATTTTGAAAAAAAATTCAGATATTTCTTGTTGTTTGTATTTTTTAAGGTTGTTGGCATTCACAAAGTTACCTAATTGTTGAAGAATTTGAAGATTTGAACTGAATTGTGCTTTTATAGGGGAAATCTGTCACAAAAACTTCGACTTAGAAGATGTTCACTTCGAGTTATCGAGACAGTTTTTTAAAGAAAAGTATAGAAATGATTCGGGACTTGATCAAAAGTTCGAGTTAGCAGATTATTCGACTTATGGGAAGTCGAGTTATCAAGGTTTGACTGTATTACAGTATTCAAAAAATTTCAATCTATCAAATAGTGTTAGACTCAAATTGATTGGTAAAAAAGTCGGGTTACATGAAAATAGATGGTAATCAATAACAAAATTCTAAGAGTAGATAAATTATTAAGATATTTTATTTATTAAGACACATTGCCCTGTAGTGGGCAGATAAACTGCAATATTTAAACTGATGACTTGGACTATTGTTTGTTGTAAGAATTCTATATTTTTAACCTGCATGAAAGTATACTAAATCACTGATTTTTTGGGGGTAACAATGGTCCAATTCATTGCTGTGGTTACTGCAGTTTCTGATTTATTTTAAAATGTAAAACCTGTGTTATGTTTATTTCTGCAAATTTACTTGGTCACATGTGTCCTCAGGAAACCTGGTTAATTGTAAAAGTTATTAATTGATGTTTATGTATGTACACACTTTTGTTTCATTTGGCCTTATTATGATTCTGCTATAATCAAAATTGACTTAAGCTTAACTTTGTGTAACTCTCTTAATTATCCTTTTTTTTACTTTATTTTTGTGTAAAATCTGTGTGGAGTTCTGTTGTTTATTACAACACCACATTTCCTGCCTGCAGCAGAACCTACAAATGTTACTTTTACAAAAAAAAAAAATATTATTAAAGTAGTGAAAAAATTTTGATCTATCAATTAGTCTAGTCTTGAATAGATTGGTTTCGTTTCAATTATTGTCGCACTAGAGCTACACGGGGGCTATTGGCGACGGGAATCGTATTTTAGAACCACAGTCAAGTGACACAGTATTATTCGTCGGACATTTTTGGCTGCACGGGCTGTTTATAGGTTGGCAATTATTTTGGTGATGCCCGGACCCGAACCTGGGACCTTTCGCATGCTTGGCGAGCGCCTAACCGACTGGGCTCCCCAGCCTCTCTTGACTAAATTGGTAAAAAAGTCAGGGTAATGCAAGTAGATCTGTAACTTTTACACAATAAAAAAACAACTTTGTATACAAAGCTGTAGACAATTATCCTGGAAAGGTCTAGATTTAACGATGTGTCACTTTAGCTAGTACTACAACTTAATTCATGCATTTAATTATTAGTTTAAAATAAACAATAAAAGTCCAACAAATATTTCAAATAGATTCAATGTTTAGGGCTATCATTCCAACTTTAAAAATATGTTCAATATTGAAACATCTCGTTATTGTCACCTCAGGAAAAAAATATAATAAACATAGAAAATAGACATTCTAGAGACAACATTTAAAAACTGAATTAAATTCCCTAACAACAGATAAAACAACTTTTATAAATGTTCTTAGTTCTTCCCTTAACTTTTTTCATTTGTGTTGGAATATGTTAAACCTAATGATGTGAGAGTATTAATTGATACAATAAATAGTGTGATTTTTCAAAATGTCTTGACTTTCTAACTGGAGCTTTTAGAATTATATGATAGATAAATTTACTTTACCAGTAGATAGAATACTTTAAAACCATATAAAATATATGCAAATGGATTTTCTCAGCTTCCTCTCAGAAAAATATGAGATCATCGAAAGTATAACATGTTGCTTTGCCAAGGCAAGTAAACAGGGTTCCCACTCTTTTAATATAAATGCTCTATTATATATAACTCTTTTATAATTAAAAGTCCATGAATTTTTTTTAGAGTCCTTGAAAAGTCCTTAAAAACTCCTTGATTTTTATTTAAAAAATTTTTTAATAAAAATCAAGGAGTTTTTAAGGACTTTTCAAGGACTCTAAAAAAATTCAAGGACCTTTAATTATAATATGCCATTTTTACAAACAATCTATGTATAAAGGTAGAAATTCTGACTGACTGAGTCATGTATCAACGCCCAGCCATGGGTGAAAGCTAGGAAGATCCCAGATACTGAAAACTTTTTTTTAGGCAAATGGGGGATAGAGAAAGAAAGAGATAAAACACAGACTCGCAAACCTCAAAATTTTTCTAATTTTTTAAAGTTTATCTGAAAAAAGATACGTAAAAGAAAGCTAAATTATATCTTTGTGAAACACAGGGTGAAATTTTTTTAGGAGAAGCATCAGAAAGGCAAAGTATCAATCTCTCAACATCTAATAGATATTCAAATATTTCGAACTTAAAACTGTTTTAATGTTGTGCTCATCATTCTAGCAAGCAAAATATCTTATTATGAAAAGAAAGATATATATCTAAGATTTTTGAATGCCTTAAAAAAATTAGGTGATGTTATTCTAGCGATGCGGCAGATTGCAATGGCGGAATGCAAATTTCATTCTCTCTTCATCCAGTAGATATTTAAATACTTAGCTCAAAAAACTATTTTCATATTAAGCCTATAAAACTATGAAAAAAAATACAGAATGTAACCGCTAAACCGGAATGTTCTATAACCTGGATACTTTTGAACTTCGGCGATAGTCTGAAAAATTTTCGGAATGTCCGGAAAATTTCCAACCTTCCACTTTTTTTAAATTAAATCTAGGGGGTCCTTGAAATCAAAAATCAAGGACTATTCAACGATTTTTTGTCAAAATCAAGGACTTTTTAAGGACTTTCAAGGACCAGTGGGAACCCTGGTAAACTACAGTATTTAAGCAAATAACTAGTAACCATTATTGTAGGGGCTCAATAACTCTAACCTATAAGGAAGTAATACTTAGAATCTAATTTCTACTATTTCAGGGCAAAGATGATCCAATCCATTTTCGTGGATGCTGCTATTTACTTGCCCACGGCAGTGTTTAAATTAACATTTTATGATATGTAATCAATAACATTCTACTAAGCATTAGCTATTAGAGTAAAATGCAGTGGAATAATCCTACCTTTCATTGTCATCCTGTTTCCTTGTTTCAGCCAAATATGTAATTTGGTTTTCTATTACTTCTTTCATGACCTGCAAAAAATGTAGAAGCGGATGAAATATTTGAAGTCCACACTTTTATGAAGCTTTCAGTATACCAATGCAATGAATAGAAACAATTTTACAAAATGAAGTAATTACAAAAAAAAATGTTGGCTGTAAGTTATGTCACATACCTACGAAGATTGAAATTGATATATGTTCCAACTTAATTTATGTAGTTCTATCAGTGATAACGCAGATTAGTGCAAAACCGTGATGTGAAACAATTCTTTCCAAAAAAGTGGAAATCAGCAGAAGAAGAATGTTGTGTAGATCGACTAGTGTCAATGCACAAAAGTATACGTTAAATTTTAGTCTCAGTTAAAATTTAAAACTTGAAGATACAAAGTAGTAAAATTCTCAAGGGGAATGGGAATGGTAACCAGGTCTCCAAACCAAAGTATTCTCTGTGTGCTAATCCAATGTAAGAAATAATTTTCTAAGCCAAAAAATATTCAAACTGGCTATATTGAATATTTTACAATTTTTTTTACATCATTAATGTAGCTAGCTTACATGGCTCTATAACTCAACGTTTTGAAATTGTTGTGAATCACACTTATTATTTAGTTAACTACAGAAATGAAGGTAGTTTGGACGTCCAAGATCTTTTATTATAAAGAAATCATTTAAAGTATTTAACAGGACGGAGTCCGGAGCCGAAGCTCGGCCCGCCAAAAAGAGCACACAACCTTACACCTCGAAGTCTAATTAAAAAGTGACTCTATTTTTAATGGTTGTGAGAAGAGTGGATCAGAAGTCAAAACAAAGTCTGCTGCGTCCCCATTTTCTCTGGGAAAGGAATGTATTGACGCCTATTGAAACATGGTAACTGTTCGATGGATCGGCAAGACATTAACTGAGAGTTATTAAGGAAGAACTGAATATTAGATTATAGAGATTTTTGTGGTTAATATTATAACTTTATAGAAAAATTACGAAAATAATTAAGGTACATACAACAAAATATTCCAACCAATTTCAAAAAGTGGAATTTAGAGCCCTGTATAAACTAGTACATTTATCACATAAAAAACTTCTGTAAAAATATTCTATACAGCCAGAGTTATTTGGCTTAGAAAATTATTTTTTCCAGAGGATTAATATTCCAGAGAGAGTACTGCGGTTTAGAGACCCAGCTACCTCTTGCATTCCTTTGGCCCAAAATAGCAGATCTATCACTGTCTAACAGTTGACTTGTAATATAAAGCAAAACCTTGCATGATTCTCTAGAAAATCAGCAATGATGTTCATAAACAAAGAAAAATTACGAAAATATATTAAGGTACATATATTTTACAACAAAATATTCCAACCAATTTCAAAAAGTGGAATTTAGAGCCCTGTATAAACTAGCTACATTTATCACATAAAAAAACGTTTGTCCAAAATATTCTATACAGCCAGAGTTATTGGCTTAGAAAATTATTTTTTCCAGAGGATTAATATGTCCAGAGAGAGTACTGCGGTTTAGAGACCCAGCTACCTCTTGCATTCCTTTGGCCCAAAATAGCAGATCTACCACTGTCTAACAGTTGACATGTAATATAAAGCAAAACCTTGCATGATTCTCTAGAAAAATCAGCAATGATGTTCATAAACAAAGAAAAATTACGAAAATATATTAAGGTACTTAATAGAAGCTAATAATAATAATAATGAGCATACCTCAGTATAAGATTTCTTGGTAATGTGTACATTCTTTGCTCTGTAGGATTGGCGTCTTCTCCTATAGTCTCTTTGTTCAGCCAAAATTTCAAGACCAGTTTTGGGTCTACCATCTGCAGCGAAAGATCAATTGAACATCTTACTACAGTAAACTCCCGATGATCCGCGGAATTGGGTGGCCCGTCATCCGCGGATAAGCAAATTCGCGGATAATCCGCTAAAGTAAAGAAAATAACCACAAAATTGCATCTGGGTTTTTTAAAAGTAAATTACAGTTATCGTAGTGTTCAGGTTTCCTATAGTCATTCTTATTTTTATGCATTCGTTGATCTTATGTATTCTTCGTCCTTTAAATGTATTCGTCATTCGTTGAATGTGTTTGTTGGTCTTGGAATGCATTCGTCCAAAAAGTTTTGAAACGTAGATAAGTTTCATTTCTCTGCATTTTGTTATATTATTTTTTTGAAGAGATAAAAATGGGGGGGGGGGTCGTGGCCCGCGGATAATCCGCAAAGTGGATAATCCACCCGTGGATAATCGGGAGTTTACTGTATTTGATATTACCTATTAGGCACAAAAATAAAACATTTTATACAGTTTGTCACCAGAAGGCATGAGCGCCAAATCTAGAGTATTCAGACCAGAACGGAAAGGAGACATTGAGCTGATAGGTATTTTGAGTGAGGGTTATGTACTCGGAGTAATGTCTACATTAAAATAATATTATATTTTATAAAGATTCTATTTGAAAATCTGCAAAAATCTTTGATTAACCAACAAATTGTCAAATTCTAATTAAAATAATGTTGAATTGAAAAGATATTCTAATAAAAAAAATTTGGTGCTGTTCTTTGTTTAGTACACGTAAAGGTGAACTCCAAAAACTTAAGTGTTTTAGTCAGTTAAATAAAAAAAATAATAGTTAAGGTAGTAAGATTTTGCAGATTTCTAAATATTTGTATTTATGCAAAATATTCAAATTTTTAAACATAAAATTTAATATAAACTACTATTAGGTAATTATTAAAAAGTAGTATTTGTAATCATTGTTATTCAATTAGATGGAATGGTCAAAAAGAATTTTTTAAAAAAATACATGCAATCTGAATGGTTCAACAAAACACCATAAAACATTTACAACATGAATAATTTTTTTAGATTTCTGAAACTAGATAAGTTATGGCTTGCAGGTTTCTGGCTTGTATTAGTATAAAAAATGCAATGGTAAAAAAACCTCAAGTCAGAAAAAAATATGATATGGTTTCATCTTGAAGATGGTTAGTATGAAAACAAATTACAAACAAATCAGGAAATGTAAGACATCTATCTTAATTGACTCTATGAAATAAATTCTATCCATTTTTAGGATAGTTAGTATGTGATCAAAATTCCAGCAAATCTAATGGACATATCAGGAAATGTGAGACACATCAAACTTAATTGATTCCATGAGATTAATAAACAATAATGTAAAACAATTTTTGCTATAAAAAAACTACCTTGATCATTTTTCATCTCAAAATCAATCATCAAATCTTCCAGTGTAACATTTGTAGTCTTATGACTCGACTTGAACTTTTCAACAACATAATCGTACACAGCCAGCCTCTGATCAGATGTCAGCTCAATGGACCAGCGATCCATTGTTTTGGGTAGATCAGGTATTTCATCCATAGCATCTGAAAAAAGTTATTCATGTAAATTAGAACAAATTATTAAATTAAATTTTATCATACCTCTTTGAAAACAACTTAGTTATAGGGTTTTTAGAGATTTTGTTAAAATAAAATCTAGTGATTTTTTAAGTGTGTTTAGTAGGGTGGAGTGGTGTTTTTTTTTTTGTTGTTTTTTTGGAAATGAGGTATTCTTCAATGGCAGCGTATGAGACCTATTAACAATTATGTATAATACGTAATTTTCAAAAAATTCTGTCTATATATAAGACCTTGTTTTACTATTTAGTAACCATATGGTGTGTGTTTTTTTCAAGTAATTAATTTATTAAAAATTTTTACAATTTGGCTCAAAATTGTAAACATTTAAAAAAAATTAATTACTTGAAACACAAAAAAAACTTATGGTTACTAAATAGTAAAACAAGGTCTTATATATAAGCAGAATTTTTTTTAAGTGGTGGTTTCATTCCCTGCATTAGGCCTAAAAATCAGAAAATTCAGCCTAACCTTAGGTTAATGTGCAAACTAAAACCAAAACCTAAAAATATGTTTTAAAAAATCATAAGCTAAAAAAAAGGCTTTTGCATCAAGTATATACTTTAAAAAAATATTAAATAATGATGCTTTCAAAACAACTTTAAACTAAATGTGCAGCCAAAGAGGACATCATAAAAATTAAATATTTTACAAAATTGTTACACGTTCACTGCTTTAAAAAAAAATACTTTTTTCACTCCTCTACAATACAATTTAGATATTTTTCTAGAAAGTAGTAGTATAAGATCTTAAAACTTTAAGTACCCAGACGTTTATTTAACATAAATTTATAATTTGAATTTACATGCTGCCAAAAAGGATTGTAGAAAGGAACTGACAATTTTGTAAAGCTTAAAGAACAAAATAATCAATTGATATATAGTACTACAATAATAAAGAATTCAATTATGCACTGTGTTGAAGTAAATGTTATTTTTCTAAGATTTCAACATGATATTCAATTTTCCAACTATCTAAGATAAATTTCCTTATTATGACATTAGAAGCCCAGACGTTTAAATATTGTATCAAGAATAGAATAGAATTCCGAAATAAATTATATAAATCAAGCAACAGGGATAAACCTTATTTATATTTGGAAATACCAGGTTGAGTCAAAAGTTTTTCGTATTTTCAACTACAAAAGAAATCAATCAAAGCCACGTAAAATACGAAAAAACTTTTGACTCAACCTGGTACTTCAACAGCAAACAATGGTGTTTTAATTTATCATAAAAATTAGTGATACTAAAAAAAATGTTGTTTTTAAAATTCAGCATTTTACCATAAAAAGTAAACAAAATCAAGAACCCATATAATTACAAATTTGAAACTGGGTAACATAAAAAAAATCAATATTATTTGATGTTTAATTGAATATTACAAGCATAAGACTACCAAATTGGATTAATCTTCTTAGCAACATTTTGAAGGGAAAAAAATACATTAGTGAGTTTCACAAAGAATTTTAGAATTACTGGAAACACGCATTAAACATTTAGAAATTCCGACTACAAGCATGCCACATTTTAACAATTTCAGAATCATTCCAGATTTTTCATTTAGAAACACTGTGTGTGTGTAGATTCTCAATGTCGAAATCACACAAAATCGATCTCAGAAACTGTCTCGGAAAATTCTGGAGATTTCCGCCATTTAAAAAAAATGAAGTTTCCCGATTTGAGCCACCTTGCGTGAGATTGTTTTCCTACATATCTTTTTGACACATTTTCTTTAAAAACTTAAAATGAAATCCACACAACCACTTCTTTCAAGTTACGTTTAACTGTAACTTAACTTTCACATTAAACTCTATTTTCCGTGGCCATAAATATATTTTTATTACTATTTGTCTGCAGTTTTTTTCCCCCTCTCTGCTTATCGTTCGATAAGAAGTCTAATATTTTGTGTGATAACGATGCACTGTTTCTGCCAAGAGGCAGTTATCATTTCTTAGTTTACAGTTTTAAATATAGTACAGTCGAAACCCCGTTAACGCGAACTCGAAGGGAACACCGAAAGATTCCGTGTTAACCGAGTTTCATGTTAACCAACAGGATTTTTTTTTTGCATCAAACCAGTGAACAGTTTTTAAAAAATATAACATCTAAGAATTATTCTAATTTTACCATGGAATACACTGTATAGAATTAGTAAATCAATAAATAAAGTTCATTTGGACTAGTACATACTACAGAAAATTAAGGAAAATTTTTAAGAAACAGCAAATGGATTTTAACCCTTTCACTTCCCGCTTTTTGTTTTAATGTTTTGTTTCACTTGTTTTTTCGAAACTTTGAATCACTTAGAAAAAGAGTCAAATTCTCAATTTTTATATTCGGGTTAAGCAGGATTTCCTCTAAAACGATTTCGCATTTAGATATTTTTTAGCATTACCTCAAAGCTTTACAGGCCGGAGAATTACTTTCAGTTCATCTTAAGCAAAATTTCGTGTTAAGCGAGTTCACGTTAACGAGGTTCGACTGCATTAAAAAATACAAATAATCTTTTCTACTTTAATAATTGAATGTAGAATTGTTAAAAAATCATTCAATTATAAAAACAGGTCAATTAACACCTAGAAACTGTTTACTTGAGGTCTTAAATAACAACTATTAATATTATATTGGATTGCCTAAAACAGGGGTTCTCAACCGGTGGTACGCGGAAAATTTTCAGGTGGTACGCGTGAGTGATGTGAGCAACATGATGCTACTATTTTTTTATATCATTTGTTACTTGTGTGATAGAAGAGGACTTAAGAGTAAAGATAAGTTCCATTACTCCTAATGTTGATATTGGAATCACAGGCAAACAACATTAAGTTTTGCACTAAAGACTATAAAAGTTTGCTTTATATGCTGATTAATTTTTTGCTGAGTTTGTACTAATATTTTATTTGTATGTTTTTAGACCAGTGTAATAAATAAAACTGTAAATTAATACCATTTCAATTTTTTTATTTCTCCTTCATTATAAGCATTTTAGAAATAAACAAATATTTAACCATTAAATATGAAGTTTTCTTATGAGTTTAATTCAAAAAGCCTTTGAAGACTTTTAAAATAGTAAATATTATAAAAATATTTAGGTCTGGTGGTACGCCAAAATTTCTCAAAAAGTCAAGTGGTACGAAGGGGCAAAAAGGTTGGGAACCCCTGGCCTAAGGAGTTATTAATATTAACTATTATGGTATTAAGCTATTTTGAATATTATAGATAAGACTAAAATATTTTATAAGTGTATAAAACTTAAAATCGAAATTTAATTTGATTTTTAAGCATCATGAAAAGGATATGTTTAAGAAAAGAGGATACAAAATGAAGGCACATGTTTGATACCAGACCATCAGTAACATACCTGGATGTAACTGAAAGAAAATTTAAAAGTGAATATTGTTGTATTTTACTTTTATTACCTTTTCAACATGGTGGTTACAAAAAAAATTACACATAAACCAGTTTTTCAATTTTTTTTTACTTTTGATACATTATATATATATTTTTAATATAAAACATCAGAAAAAAAGCATAACAAATTTATGTGAAACCATTGAATTTTAAACACAAGAGTTACTTATTTTCTAATGAAAACAAAAAATACTCACTTTGCTGTACTAAGCCTTTTTCTGTTAAAATTTTGGCCTGTGTTTCTTTGCCTAAAATTTAAAGATCAAGTATTTAAGTGATCATATAAAAATGCTTATTAAATTTTAATGAAGAATAATTAATTGCAAAACTAACTACTTAAAATATTTAGAATGTAAAGAAAATATTGGTGAAGTAAAAACCCATAACAGACAGACTGTATCATTTTGAAAAGTAGCAAATGTGGTCAACATTGCATAACCTAAGAGTTTACATATAATAAAATGTAGGACTTATTAAAAACAAGCAATATAAAGTCGATGTAAACCATTCAAGAAATAATACAAATGAAACACATATTAAATTCAAAACCCAGCAGTATTTTAATTCGACACAAATCTTTAAAAACACAAAAAAAAAACTTGATAGATGTCGATTTATTATTAACAATTAATTGTCTAAGAATGTACTAACTATGCATTGGCTATAAACTGTAAAGCCCTGGAAACTTTTAACTTATCTATCAAATAACTATTCAAACTAAAAAGGATTAATTTAAGTAACACATAACACAGTAAATGTATCTTATATCAGGGCTTGAAAAATCTCAGAAATATTACCCGTCCCAAGGACGCTTGTCCAAGAATGTACCCGTCCTCCTTTGAAAAATAACCAGTCAAACTCAAACTATATAAATAGCATCTAAATAAATAAATATATATAATTTTCCCTTATTTATTACAAACGGAACTCCACCCATGGAAATTCTTTTGTCCAAGTCTCTAAAAATGGTGGCTTCTCTTCTCTTTGTCGTAAATTTGAAAACGATTTCATTTGTTTCGATATTGTCGGTAGACCATTTCTGTAGTGGTTTTCGACTTTTATTGGAATTATTCCGATTAAGCTACCAAATAATTGCTGATGCTTTGCTGCCGTTTCATTTTCCCGCCGTAAATATGCCGAGAACGGTATACAAGCAGTGTCGGGCCGCATTCGTTTTCGATTTTTAGTGGGGAAGGTAAACGAAACAAAAACTTTCCAGAAGCGACTCAGAGAGTGAGGAGGAGCGGCGCGCCAGGATTTGAGGGCCCTGATTTTTTAAAAATAAACAAACGTTAACTGGGAGTAGCCATCCTCGTGGACGGGCGTTTTTCCAGCCCTGTCTTATATGATTATCTAAACATTTGCTCTCTAAGTTTCAATGGTTATTAACCTACCAACTATAATAGAAGCTACTGATGATGAAGGTTGATAGAAACCTCTTGAGCTTGGAGGGTGTTTATCCTAAAAATACATATACAAAATTGTATATATAATATACAAAATTGTTTTATAACCCTATCAAGATTTGAATCTGTATAAAATAAAAAAAACTAACATCTTTAGATTCATCCTTCGGGTAGAGATTTACTGTACGGTCCCCATTGACGAACTTTCCAAAATCGCGCCAAAAGTCCGTTTTTTGGCGACTTTTTTTTAAAAACCATGATTTTAAGAAAAGATTGTATAGGAATATTTCTTATGAAAACTCAACCAACGGTCCAATAGGGTTGCCGGAAAAGGTTATCGGTGCAAAGTCATAGAATTCGAATCTTCAGTCGAAGTCACACAGGTAGCCAGAAAAAAATATTTATCGCCAAATCTGAAAAAAATCGCACCAAGGGGGACCGTACAGTAAATCTGATCCATCCTTTGTGAGGGGTGAATCAGAACATCACTATAAAAAAACATACAATCTATTAAAAAAAATGCAAACTTTCAAGAGCAAAACAAGATCAAATATCTAATAAAAAAAAACTTTAAAATACAATGACTTTTTTTAATCTTTGAAGTTATAAAGTGTTCCAATTAATCCAATTCACCCATTTTACAGTACTTAAGCAGAACAATACTAACCCTAAACACACTTTAAGATCCTTTCTCTAAGAAAGTAAACAAAACTAGTAAATATTTGAGGTGTAGGCCAATAAGCAAAAGTGTAACCTTTTTTCACTTTATAAACTTTCAGCGATTTTTTAAATTTCTTTTACAATTAAAATTTCAACAGTAATGGTTTAAATAGACTCCGTCATCGTTCAATAAATGAATTTTCAATATATTACATTTGAAACAAGTAGGTTTGTAACAGAATCTGTCACTTAACCCGATTCCACACAACAGTTATGTTTAACAGGTAAAAAGGCGCCAAACACAGCATTAATTCTATATTAAACATTTACATGCTAAATTTGGCTGGTTTCATTTATTTTTACTTCGAAAATTCAATAATTATTACTTATCGTTTGCAAAAATTAATTTATATTTCAAAGAATAAATATGTAATATTCCTCGCTTTTAAATAGAATGAAAATATTTCATATCAACATACAAAGAATCTCGTAGTGAAATATATTTGACGTCATTTCAAACTGATCGATGTCGCAAAAATAAATTTATTTTAGTTTATTGTCTCAAAAGAATTAAAGTTTCTCGAGCGATTGTTGCGAATGGCAATGGTGATTTAATTCTAATAAAAATGGCTTCTTATGCTTTTTAAATGAGCATTAAATTTTGCAGTTTTTTAAATAATTGAAGTACTTCGAATTTGAATTCTTTTCTGAAATTTTCAATGTATTCTAATTTCGATGCGCTGAATTTTTTGACGTATCACACTTGTCCATATCATTTGTAGTTTGGGCTATGAAAGTGGGTGACGGACAGATAGACGGCAAACGGACAGACAAACTGAACGATTATAATACCTTCCACTTTTTACGTTATAAACGTAGTGTGGAAGCTAAAACTGACAGTCCTTAGATATTTTTTCTAAGTATGTATTCCCGACAGTCAAACTAAAAAATATACCTTTTCTTCTTTGAGATAGCCTTCTTTAACCCATGTGCACATTTCAATGTGCTGCGGAAGAGTAGATGATTGAACCCAATGACTTGGATTGACAGGACACTGAACTTTGATCTAAATAAATAAAAATGTTTAATGACAACTTTTTAAAATCTTTATGCAAGAAATAAAGCACACTGTTTAAGGGTCAGGTTACTGTGAATGCTCAAAATTCCTGAATTGAAACACAGAATACTTGCAGGCAGTTCCTACTAGATATTTGAGCTATGACTCAAAGACTTGTTTGCTTATTTGAATTGAATCCTATCAGAACCCTCACAATGGCTGGGATAGCCTGGTTGGTAAGGTCTTGGACTGGTACCCCTAAGGTTGTGAGTTCAAACCCTGGCCCCCGAAGACCCCCGTGTACGCTAATGGTGACAGGTTCACGTTAAATTCCATCGTGGTCACAAACAGTGTTGGAAGTGAGAAAAAATAAGTGGGGGATGCCTTCAATTAGAATGCCATGCCCCATCCCCCCCCCCTCGAACAAAAATAACAAAAATGTGCTAATTTTTATTATATTTTTGTATTTTTTTCCTCTAACTTTTCTTAACTGTTCTCTACATATCAGATTTTTAAATTTAGAAACACGAGATAACAATAAAACAAAGTTTTATACAACATTGTTTTACAAGAAATATTGTTTATAATTGCAACTTCTAATTATTCTAGATAAAACTTAAATTATGTACTAATTTTTTTTTTCAAAACCATTATCTTACATATTTGGCTTTAGTAAAAAATAATATCTGTAAAATTCTAAGACATGTAATGCCGAAAGAAATGAAAAATCAAAAAAACGTACAATCAACCCCACCAATGGGTCACTAGTGGTAATGAATTTAAGAACAATAGGATGCGCTACATTTTAGTAAAGTATATATTGTAGGAAGTATAATATATGTATTGATGTAATTCTCTTCAAACAAAATAATTTTTTTAAAAATAGTAGGTGAAGCATATTTAAAGCCCCTATACTGTAATTACTTACTATAGTACTTAATACAGGAGAACCTCGATTATATGTCTCTCTTTTATTCGGAACTCTCCGTTATCCGACAGTCGGTAGTCGAAGTCAATATTAATAAATTTCTCCAACTAGGTATAATTTTTTGTTTGTTAAAAAAAAAACAGTCTCAGAAATCTAAGGCAATTCTAAAGAGAAGGAGCTTAGGCGAGACTGAAATCGGCAAACACCGTTATCCAAAAATCAGGAGTCTCCGGAGATTCTGAAATCGGAATTCTCCGGTGATTCTGAAATTGTAAAATCAAGGCGTTTTATGAAATTGAGAAACTGCGGTAATTTTAAAATAGAAAAACTTAGGCAACTCAAAAAAGTAAAAGCAAATTTCTAGCAATCCTAAATTTTCGGAAAACTCATGGAATCTTCTAAAATCGTCAAACTCTAGGTGATATCTACTATCAAACAAAAAACAAGCAGTTTTCCCCGAACTCTGTTCAGATTTAATTTAAAAAAAAACAAGAATTAAAATTAAACAAAAAGTGCCGCTTTCTTAGAAAACAAATAATGAACAATCAAATTACCACATTTATGATGTCATTCCAAACTGATTTATCATCCACAATAAATTTAGCTTCAAATAATCTTATTTTTAACTAAATAAAGTTTCTCATACCATTGTTGGGTTGGCAACAGCAATTTAAATAACTTGAAATTAAATTTTAATGTTAATTCAATAGGTAATTTGGCGACAAACAGTAGGCAGATGATGTCCGTCCGGACGTGCAGACAGACAAAAAGTATGAAAGACGAGTCTCTGAGGTCACAACTTTCTAACCAAAAGAAAAAGAATTTTCTAAGATTCTAAAAAGAATTTTTAAGATCCGACGAATAGAACAGATTTTGGAAGAGGGTGTACGGACGAAAAGACGGACATCTTCAGCGTGTCAATACCTACTTTTTCATTCTGATATCTACTATAAAACAAAAAATAAGCAGTTTTTCCAGAACTCCGTCCAGATTTTAAATTTAAAGAAATCAAATTAAAATTAAACAAGAAGTTTTAAAGAACTAAACTCAAAGAACTTTTTAACTCTTTCGAATTAAAAAAAAAGTAGGCTGTTTTAGCACATTCTTTTTGCTAGGAACTCTCAATTCCGAGACAACTTAACACTAAAATTCAATGTTTACAGCCTATTTAATGAAAATTCTCTATTATCCGAAATTTTCAATTATCCGAATTACCTCTGGTCCCAATTAGATCAGATAATCGAGGTTCTATCTGTATAATCATAAACAAATTGAACTAACGAAGTGAAATGCCGGGCAAATAAAATTGTGAGAGTTTTTTTTTTTTAATTTAAAATATGAGACGGCTAAACAAACAAAAAAAGTGGGGGGTTGGATTAAAGTGAATATAGGAAGTGGAGGGATGGATTTGAGAAATATTAGAAGTGGGGAGATGGATAGCCATTTTCTTGAGTAGTGGGGGGACGCATCACCCTGCGTCTACCCACACTTCCAGTACTGGTCACAAAGTCCTCCAAGTTCCCATACCAAATCAATACTTCTGGGGGTGATAAGTCAATTCTGGGGATCCTCTAGTTGACCTCTGTCTCTCAAAATTAGATGGATCCACTTGCGAGCGGTAGTGCTGCCCTCTATTGAGAGCGAATCTGCTGCTATTTGTGTGTGGATGTGTTTGTCTTACTTGACAAAGGTTTATAGGTGGATCTCTGACCAAGCACACAAACCTGAATATATATGTCTACCAACCAACCCTCACAATTTGCATGAATTATTTTGGTTGGCGATAATTGCGCCATTTTGGTGCATCTACCTCTGTTTAGGTACAACCTAGCCTCGCTATATTCACTTGCCACCATTGTTGTGTAAGTTTGGCGGCATCTATATGGCTTGGCATTTTGTTTTCAGTAAAGCCAAGGGTATGAGCTCTCCTAGAGTATTATCGAAATTTGTTAGCTTCAGGAACTAGATTCACAATTACATTTAGTACTTTTATGGTCTTCATTTGAGATAAAATTTAATTCAATAACCTGTGTGGAGTTCTAGTTTTATGTTACATTACACAACGAATCTGTTGATTAACACAAGTTATAAATTAATGTCCGAGGACATGTTACTAATTGCTCCCTTCTTTGTCATTTAAGTAGATGCTATCGGTTGGATCAGATTTACTGTTACGCGATTTTTTCGGATTTAGCGATAAATAATTTTTTCTGGCAACCTGTCTGACTTCGACTGAAGATTCGAATGGACAAGTTGCATGAAACGCGAAATTCAGAATATATATGTTTTTCTGGTACATTAAAAGCTGCAGATTCCGAATATAAGCTTAAATTCTCACAAATATGTTTAATTTCAACAAAAAATGCATTTGAAATTTGCCGAAAATGTACGTCACTGAAAACAGCACTGACGTCAAGTGTTATGTTTTTGGCGATGTTTCGATCTATGCTTTAATTCACTTTATAAAATAGTAAACCTTACAATTTCTGCGAAACCTCATTAAAAGAAGAAGATAGTATTATTTTTAACCAGTTCCTATCAAGGAATTTAAACAGCTTGTTCCAAGTTTGGTTGTTAGTTGTTAAAATACACACACTAGAGCGCGTATAGCTATTGCAGAACTATTGACTGTTGGATCTGATCGGAATAGTCGGGTGAAATCGTTCAACGTTTGAAGAAATTAACTGGAATGAACATGACATGTTTCTGTAAATAGCATAACTTTTTTAAGAGTTTGATAAAGATGAAAGCACGTTTCACAGTTTCAAAAGCGATACAGTGAAACGTGATACGAAATAACACGGCAAGAACAAAAAAAGCCAACCGCGACGTCATGTGTTATGCTAAGAGAGGTTTAACAGGAGTGACGTATCACTTACTTTAAAAATGAATTTAAAGATAAATACATCTTTAAAACCAGAAATACTTGAGTTTTAGAGTTTTTTTAATATGCTTAATCGAATAAAAATGTTTCTGGAAAACGCTGTAATTGTCCATTCTATGACTTCGCACCGATGACGTTTTCCGGCAACCCTATCGGACCGTACGTTGAGTTTTCATAAGAAATATTCCCATACGATCTTTTCTTTGAATCGTGGTTATTTAAAAAAAAAAGTCGCCAAAATACGGACTTTTGGCGCGATTTTGGAAAGTTCGCCAAGGGGGAACCGTACAGTAAATCTCTACCCTATCGGTTTAATAAGGTAATTAAAAAATTATAACAATATGGATAATGTAAGTGAAACCTCAGTACAGCTGTGATAAAGAGAACAGCTGAGACTACATCACAGCGGTTTTCGATAGATTATTGTAATTAATAATTAAAAACAACCTCATTGGTTAATGTTTCTTCATCCCAACCGACACTCTTAATAACATGCAGCAGAATCTCGTTTTTCTCTGACAGGTATGTATCTAATTCTTCAAGTTTCTTAAGCCGACTATTCACATCCATAATTTTGTTATTAAAAGGAAATTTCTTAAAGTGACATCAAGAGAAACTGTACAAATTTCAAATTAATTTCTAGCTTCGATTCCAATTCTTAGTCCCTGGAAATTCCAAACCAGTAATACAAATAAATAAAAGATTTTGCAGTTCAGTTCGAATAAAGAAGATATAATTGTAATTAAATTTACAGTACTAAAGCTTATTTATTTGACATTGTAAATGCAAACATATTTGTTGATAATAATATTAACATTGTCGATTAATCATTATTGTTGATAAGTAGTTGATAAAACTTGAGTTTTATTATACTTCAAATACAGATTAACTGTAACCGTTAAACCTGTATTCTCTTGTTATTTTTTTTGCAAAACACGCATCAGCTTGTCTTCGAAACGGCTTCAGGATGGTGAAAACTGGAACAAGAAAATTAAAGGTGCCGCGCAAGGTAATACTAAATCCTTTTACATCTTCATTTGTATTTAGCGTACTAAAATTAAATTTGATAAAATATAAAGAATTGTGTCTGTACTACCGATGTCCCTATGTATTGTTTACATTCCATCCCTAATACGAGCTTAATATTCACGTGGAAATAATGCTTGTAAAATTGAAGTTGCGGAGTAAATATTTCTGAAACTTACATTGCAATATTTATTTCAGAAAAGCCTGAAAGCTGGCGGAAAAGACAAAGAAAAGAATCCGATGAGAGAAGTCAGAATCCGTAAATTATGTCTGAATATTTGCGTCGGTGAATCTGGTGATAGGCTAACTCGAGCTGCTAAGGTAAGTGCCATATTAACTTTTCGATACATAAAATGCAAAATATGTTGCGTTAAGGAATGAAAATTCATATGTTTTAAAAGGATATGTGTTATGTTAAGGGTATGAGTTTTTGTTCAAACCAACAACTGGTTTTTGTAACTATTTGATTTAAATGTTTTGGTCGTTAATAAGAAATCAGTGCGGTAATCGCATTATTTGAGGCACATTATGGGCAGATGTACATTTAATGATGTGCTCTTCTGTTATAAATATTATTTATGTGCTATATTACTACCTCTATGCAACCCGCAGTCACTAATTTACTGACGGTGGTACTATTCGGAGGAACATGTTACTCCCACACTTTCGTGTTTTGAGGCAGTGGTATACGTGCTTAATAAAACAAAGTTTTTGCTTGTTTATCTACTGTTAGTTCTTAATCTAATACCAATGTTCTGATTAATCAATTGGGGATTTCATGTAGTTAGCCTTCTCGTAGACGGTTTGTTCCTTATGTCATGAAAAGCAATTGCAACTTAAAAAGATTAAAGTGGAACCGGGTAAAATCCTAAAAGGGTCCGGAGCCGCAACTTTTCAAGGAATTATCTTGCTATCTGTAATTTTTTGTCGCCAGCATGTATGCTGGTTCGAGGAAAAGATTTGAAATATATAGTTGGACTCATTAAGTGAAACATTATATCTTGTCATACAGAGATAGGGTAGAGATATACTGTACGGTCCCCTTGGCGAACTTTAAAAAATTGAGCCAAAAGTCCGTATTTTGGCGACTTTTTTAAAAACCGCTATTCAAAGAAAAGATTGTATGGTAATTTTCTTATGGAAACTCAACCAATGGTCTGATAGGGTTGCCGGAAAACGTTATCGATGCGAAGTCAGACAGGTTTCCAGAAAAATATTTATCGCCAAATCCGAAAAAATCGCACCAAGAGGGACCGTACAGTAAATCTGATCCAGAGATAGTTATTTTTTACAGTGTTTATATCAGTTTTCATTCAAAGTTGCACATCTGAAACAAATGTTTTAAACCATGGTTCAAAAGCCATTTTGATTTTTTGGCTAAATTTAAACTGAATTTTATGTGATACTATATTTAAATTTGACATGCTAAAGCACACTCAATGATTGGTTTGGTAGCTAAGTTATTGGTAAAATAATTGCCAGTGTTTGATGCACATTATGGGCAGATGTACATTTAATGATGTGCCTTTCTGTTATAAATATTATATATGTGCTATATTACAACCTCTATGCAACCCACAGTCACTAATTTACTGACAGTGGTACTATTCGGAGGTACATGTGAATCTATCTTTTATAAAGTGTTGTTATCATGGTATACTTGCTTATTAAAACATCATGTCTTTCCTTAACAAAGTGGTAGGGTAAATTCCTAATAATGGGTCATCTCCCTAAATTGCTATATTTAGGTTCAACTAAAATGTTATGGCCTGTCTTGATTTGACGAATTTCCTTTTGAAGCCAAGTATTGAACATTTAATTAGTTAAGCAAACATTCCAGTCCAGTTCCCCTAACTTTTTAAGTGGTCAAGCGTGTTGCCAATTCATGTGAACTAACTTGTTTTTGATTTGGTTAATATTGCCTAATGTCTTTAATATTTTGACTCGAGTGTAAATTTAAAAATTGGCTGGCCATTTTGTTTCAATTTCTTAGTTTATTAACTTGAAATTTTCTTTATCAGCTTGAGCAGTTAATGTTGTAATGATTGATGGTATTGATTGTAATTGGGTTTTTGTTAAAGAAATTTTAACAATTCATCAATTGAAGAAGTAATTGAGCATGAAGTGGCAGCAAAATGGGATAAAACCCTGTTGATGCAATCACTGAACAATTTTAAAACTATAGATCATAGTGTAATGGAGTTTAAAAGCTGTTGTATGCTGCATTGGACTACAGATTTAGGGAGAATCTTGGCGACATTTGACCTCAACCACAGCAAAATTTATTAGGAGTTGATAAAGCTCCTAAGCTTGTAGCTATTTAAGGCGCTTAATAAATCCTTCTAATCGCTATATATGTATGGTAATTGGTATATATGCATCTGTACTGTATTCATTAATAAAAATTACATTGAAATGATATAAGTAAAAAGTCTTTCAAGCAACGTGATAGGTATAGGATTCCCATATTAGATTTCCATGATCGCTAATAGAAATAGACAGACCAGCCTCCTCTTTTCCTTGATTGAAATTGTTTTTGTTTGTCTATAGGTGCTCGAACAGCTGACTGGACAACAGCCTGTGTTCTCCAAAGCTCGATACACTGTCAGATCTTTCGGTATCCGAAGAAATGAAAAGATTGCCGTACACTGTACGGTCAGGGGACCAAAAGCAGAGGAAATCTTAGAAAAGGGACTTAAGGTTTGTGTTAAGGAATTTCTTTCTTGTTGATTTTAAAGTAATGGTGTATTCTTTTTTATGATATATTTCACAGTTGCGTTTTTTTGTAACTTTGTTCTTTAAGTAGAAAGCATCTGGATTGTATTGACTAGTTAACATGGATTTTAAATTCTGTTTATTAGGTGCAGCAAATATGAATGCATAGTACATTTATTAATGTAGGCCTTCTGTACTCTGTGTTTACATTTTCTCAATATATCTACTTTCTGCCCGTCCTATGAATTATTATGTTAAATCTTAGAATAATGTTCATGTGAACCTAAGTTGTCCTAAATGCTATAATTTAAATAAAAACTTGGAGAATCTTTAATTAAAATTTGCCATTTTTTATTTTGGCCAATGTTTGACATTAATGATAGTAGACATCGTTGTCTTTTCATGGCTAAAAAATATTAAGAGTTTTTGTTTTTGAATTTTAGACATTTATATATAATTAATTGGATGTGACAACAAAACTTAATAAAGCCCTGGAAATGCTCTATAGGCAGAATTGTGTTTATAAAGTTTTTTTCCCACCCTGGTGTTACAATCTGTCGTTTATATTTCTGTTATCAATTGATGAGTGGATGTGTTGGGTTTTTATATATTCTAAGCCGTTCTTATTTGCTAACTGGAGTTTCATTTCCTTTTAGGTTCGAGAATATGAACTGAAGAGGGAAAACTTCTCAGACACTGGAAACTTTGGTTTCGGCATCCAAGAACACATTGATTTGGGTATCAAATACGACCCAACAATCGGTATCTACGGTCTTGACTTTTATGTTGTCCTCGGTCGACCTGGTTTTAACGTAGCCTACCGACGACAGCAAAAGGGCACAGTAGGATCCAAACACAAGCTGTGCAAGGAAGAAGCAATGAAATGGTTCCAGCAGAAGGTAGGTTTTATCAATATTCAATTGATACTTTATTTTTAATTGTGCTTGTTGTCTTGTCTATGGATAAGTTGAGGTATTCGATGTGACCGTGTGTGTTCCCACAGCCTCAACAATCTGAAGGCAGTTTTGGGAATAAAGGTCATCTAGCGGAGAGTCACTAATCTGTTGCATTTTTGCAAGGATGGCTAGACATGAGAAAATGTGTGTTGGACTTAGTTCTATGTCGAGGCAGATTTTGCAGGTGGGGTACTTTCTGGAGCAGTCTGGCTGGATTTTCATTCCCCCCAGATGTCCAGTTCTCAGTCTAGTTAAGGTTTTTGCTATTGTTCTGCTAGTTGTTAATTCACAGATTTGGTTCTTTAACTTGATGGGGTCGTATCCCTGAATTTTGATTTTGCCACTGAGTTGATGTCGCTGAGTGTGACGAGATGAAAGGATCCTTCATTGAGATGTCTCGCTTCTTTGGCTAGTAAGTCGGCTGCCTCATTTCCATCAATTCCATCCATTGTGCTTGTTCCAGTAAACGTATGCAAAAACTACTCTGGTTGTTAAACCAGTTCTCTGGCTAAAACCGGATTTTATGTATTTAGGCCGCCCATAAGCCAGGCTTTTTCTTTCTAATGCTTGAAATGATACATGTGTACAGTCCTAAATGTTGCTGCAAGTTTAGGGATATTAGAAAATAAAGTTATGTTACTAACAGACTGCCTAATTTTAAGATCCTGGCTTGATCTAACTTAACAATAAGTAAATGTGATCTGCTATGCAACCCACAGTCACTAACTAACAGTGGTAGTATTTTGTGTACCATTTGTCTTTTTTGCATGGATGGTGTTTAAATTGAAGGATTAGCCTCGTTACTAACTTGTGCATGTTATGGGCAGATTTACATGTTCTAGTGTAATTTCTGTTAAAATATAATTTACTATGCTACATAAAAATCATTTTGCAACCCACTTCCACCAACTTACTGGCAGTGGTACTATTTCTTGATACATTATGGGTTATCATTCCCTGCGAATTTGTTCGATAAAGATCTTCTTGAGCAACCATTGTTGGTTGTTTTTTTTAGAGTGCAATATCATAGGCCTGGTCTAGCTCTGCTGGGCTACAGGGATCAACAACAACATGAACTTTTCAATAGACTCATGTTAAATGTTGAAGAACAAAAGACATTGTAATCAAGTTTCTCAGATCAAAATGCCTGGGATTAAATAGTGCAATGAATATTTTATTATTCAATTTTGTTCTTGCTGTATTAATTTTAATTCATTTTAACTTAAATTTAATCAAGCCATTTAAATGCATGTTTATAAAATTTGTTTTGATTGCTTTTACAAAAAAATATTGCTATCAAAGCCTTATACATTGAATTTGAAGGCGTGGGGTCGGAGTTTCCCCACACGACTGGTGCTACTTGTTACAGTGAGCTATAGTCCCCGAGTTAAATATAGGATCAGCTGTAGATAGCAGTATCTTACTTTTGTGTGCTTTTATTTTCTTGTGAGGTGATAGTATTTTTTACTGATGTTCTATTTCTTATTTCAGTATGATGGTATTATTCTTCCTGGCAAGGGCGGCAACAAGTAGAGAGTACAGTAGAAGAAGTCTGTGTATTTGTAAAAAAACATCCAAATAAAGTCTCTAAAAAGACATGTTTTCTTGTCTTTTTTTTCCTCAATATGAAATAAGTTTGTGCAGATTTGCATTGGTGATTAGTATGCTACAAAATTAGTTTTAGCTTCCACACTACGTTTATAACGTAAAAAGTGGAAGGTCGTATAATCTGTCTGTCCATCACCCACTTTCATATCCCAAACTACAAATGCTACGGACAAGTGTGATACGTCAAAAAATTCAGCGCATTGAAATTAGAATACATTGGATATTTCAGAGAAGAATTCGAAGTACTTCAATTGTTTACTGCATAATTTAATGCTCATTAAAAAAGCATAAGAAGCCATTTTTATTAGAGTTAAATCACCATTGCCATTCGCAACAATCACTCAAGAAACTAATTCTTTTAGACAATAAATTTTTTTGCGACATCGATCAGTTTGAAATGACGTCAAATATATTTCACTACGAGATTCTTTGTATGTTAATGTTGATATGAAATGTTTTCATTCTATTTAAAAGCGAGGAATATTACATTTATTCTTTGAAATATAAATTAATTTTTGCAAACGATAAGTAATAGTTATTGAATTTTTGAAATAAATGAAACTAGCCAAATTTAGCATGTAAATGTTTAACATAGAATGCTGTGTTTGGTGCCTTTTTACCTATTAAATACAACTGTTGTGTGGAAGCTGGTTAAGTGACAGATTCTGTTACAAACCTACTTGTTTTAATTTCGCAATGGTAAGCTACTTGCTGGTTCCCATTTCAGCCTGAGCTAGGCAGACTTGTAATCCTGTTAAGTTCACAGTTCATTAAATTTTGAAAATAGGTTTTAATGAGGTGGTGATTTAAGTTAATTCTTAAACTTTTGCAGAAGGCTTTTTGGCTTCTATAAATAAGGTGTTTTCTTTATCAAATTGTGTTTTATTGTTCATCTTTATTACGGTGATTCTATATTTGCAATTTTAAAATCTAGTATTCAATAAAAAAAGCAAATTTGCTTGTTTTTGGTTACTTATTTCCTTTTTGGCTTTCATTCTTATTTCTCTGTTGGTATGCGACTTAAATTCACCTATTAAGGCTTGAGAATTTATTTTATTGAGGAAATTTTATAGAGGGTTTTTACGAATACTAGACTGAAGAGGAGGCATTCCTGGTATCTTCCCGACCAACAGTTGAAAACCACAAATAGAACTTGTTCTGCAAAATCCTCAAGTGTAAAATTTTGAGTTGAAAGCTATTGAGGCTGATAGAGCTTTCATATGACAATATAGTTTTTTGGTATCAGTTGTGTAGAAGTTATTGCAAAGAATATTTGAATGGTAATTTACATTTTGGCAGCATTAACTTAAAACCTCAGATTTTTAATACATACAGTAAGAGCAGTCCTACTCTATGTTAGTGAAACCTGGAAGCTCACCAGACAAAAAGAGAACAAACTTGATACTTTTCAAACAGAATGCCTAAGAAGAAAAATATTCTGACCTAACAAACTATGAAATACGACTAAACCTATATCCACAATAATGAAGAAGATGGCAGTGGGTATTACATATACTACGAATGCCCCCAACCCCATCAGACCAACTCGCTTTGCCCTCACTTGGGCACCTGATGGAAAGAGAAAAAAAGGGATGGACCCAAACTAACCTGGTGGTGTTAGATGGCGAAAAAGGAAAGAAACAGTTTGGGGATGGTCAAGTTGGAGGATCCCAAGGGATGCAGCACTTGACCGGAAGGGTTGGAACGCTATGCTTGTGGCCACTTGAGCGTGAAGAGAAGCCAAGTTCATTTACATTTTTTAGAAATGTTTGAACGGACTATGGGTAGGTCTGCTATGTATTAGATAATAAATAATAAGTGTTTTATTATCGACTACTTTCAATCGTATGTATAAAAATAACTTCTTAAGCGCTAGGGCCAAGCACCATTTCGCAGGTCTTGCAAAAAAAAAATTGTCAATTTTTTTTTAAATATTATGTAAAACAATGTTATAATAGATTACAAGCTTTAAAAAAATTGGCCAAGCTTATTCATTCATAGCACAAAAAGACCTCAAATTTCATTAAATGAATTTGCACCTCAGCAGATGTTAATCGTTATTTTTTAATTAAAGAATGTGTGGAGTCAGGAAGCTAAACAGTAGCAATAAAAAGTATTTTGACAAAGATATGTTAACAGGGGCGCAAAGGCGTGTTCCCCAAAGTAGTTTGTTCCTATCACAGCCGTAGCAGACTTTCGTGTTTCTGAGATAGCGTAAGCATTTCAGATTTTCACTTAGAATTTCAAGAGTATTCCATGAATATAGGGAATCCTGTAAAACATCAAATCTACGACATAGCTGCGGCCAGAACAAAATTGGGTCCATCGTCGACTGACGAGAATTATTAAACGTAGGCATATCTTGTTGTTCTGCAAATTACTGCCGATGTTAATGCTGGGCCGTCAACAAGTGTTGACGCGTTAACCCTTTATTGAGCTGCACCTTGTAGGAGCCTTCAAGGAAACCGTGCGTGCTGAGACCTAACCGTGACACTTGCCAACGCAAATATATTTAAACGAAAGTCTTTTGGTTCAAAATGATAAAAATAAAAGAATGATAGATATTCTTGGAAAAGCGCTTTTGTACCCACAGCGGGGAAAATCTTCGGAAGCTTTCAACGTTCAATAATGGAAGTTCTTCTTTAACTCCAATATAATTTTTCGATAAAAAAATTCGAGTCATAATTGCATCAACATGTGGTTATAAAAACAACTACTCAAACCTATGCAAGTGTCCAGACAGTTACTTTTTTGGTCAGAAAATGCGAAAGAGCATTTGTATATTTTATTGCCTCAGATGCACTTTGAACTATATTGGGTACAAACTCTATGATTAATACCTTTGTATGACTGCATTATATATTTTGTAAGGAGGTGTGTCCGCCCTTAAAAATATATTTTTATTTGACGAGTTTGGTGAGAAATAAAATTTTCGTTTTAGTCAGGGTGAAGAAAACTTTTTAAAAAATAAAAGACATAATCTATGTCTTTATATTTATAACGAGGCTCTTGAAAAGTCGAGAACTCTCTCGAAAAGTAGGTGCAAGATCCTGTTCGATAGTACTCAAAGCTCAAAGAGTTCCTTTTAAGCGATCATGGGTTAAGGCATTTGCCCCGCCGATTTCGTTACTTGATCCTTGCTCAAAATTCAAAATTACTTGCTCGTGGACATTACTACCTCGTCCCTTTTTTGATTGATCTAGTGCGACTTTATTCAATCAAACCTTAAATCCCCAGAAGGCTTAAAAAAAAAAAATACGAGACTCAATGCTCCAAACCAAAACGAATGATTATATTTTGAAGTGATATGAAGTAACTTCCTGCAATGTGCGCGCAAAATTTAAAACGTAAACAGAAACTAAGAGGAGCAGGAGCCCAAGAGCTCAGCTGAGAGCTGAGTGTTGAACAACTTTTTTTTTATTGTTTATTACCACAGTTTATGACCTACCGTGTTTTGAACTCCAATTTTTTACCACTACACAAAGGTCTATTTTAAAATAAGTATAAACTTTGTTTAGAATCAGTAGTTATTATGGTAAGTCAGTAGCATAAATTATATATGGTATTTTCAATTTGAAGCTTTTCAATTGAAATTTGAAACAATATTTATCATGTTTATTTCTCAGGAAAGAACTGATCAGGACATATTCAAGGAGAACATTGAGCGAAAAAAGATAAAAATGTAGGTGAAACAAAACTTACAAAAGTACTGCAAGTTATGATAATAATTGCAGTACAGTAACCCTTCGCTATATCGCGCCTTGTATCATGTCTCCCAATCCCCCCTCCCCCGGTTCTTTTTTTTAATATATACCTTCCTAAAAATAGACATCAGACACACAGTCAACTGATAGAGAAAGCCTATAATGCATTCGAAGGATGCAACTCATTTAATAATGGTGAGATGCAGTTTATAAACTTTCGTTCTTCGATATTTGCTGGAAAACATGTTTTACGAGAAAAATCAAAGCAGCTAACTTTAGATGAATTTTTTACTAGAAAATTAGTGAAATATGTATATTATTACCTGTACAATAATGTGTAATGTTCATAGTAATTAATAATGAGTCCTTTCTAAATTTTTTGTTTCTTTCATAGAGTAGTTATATTATTTAATATGATTTAGTTTTATCTTTCATATACATATTGTGATTTAGTTTAAAAACTTTGTTGGGAGCATAAATACATCTAAGGTATACTATTTATCAAGTCGCTCGTTACATTGCGCATTCGGTTTTATCACAGTATTTTGCTTGTCTCCCGGGAAGCGCGATATAACGAGGGGTTGCTGTACCTACTTTTCTTTTACCAAACAATTGATGCATTTTAATCTCATTCAAATATGTATTTTTTGCATAGGAAGAAACTAACAATAAATGATTTTGAGATTGGTCGTCCACTAGGCAGGGGAAAATTCGGTAGAGTATACTTGGCAAGAGAAAAAACTAGTCACTTTATTGTTGCACTAAAGGTAGAGTAAATAGAGTTATGTATTCGTATTGGCATATAGTTACAAGTCAAATGTGATTTTAAAGGGAAACTTTGGGCAATATTGGTTACAAGACGGCAAAACAATTGGCCAACTTACGAGATCCACATATGGTTTTGGTACAGCTATGATATGATATTGACGTTTGGCGAGCTTGAAAATTTAACCTTGGTTTGCTATATCAATCAAATTGTAAGAATATATGAAGTGGAATGTTCATTACATTTGAACATTTTCGTTGCTTGGCAACGTAATACAAGTCACCAAATCAAGACCAGCTATTATATCTTAGCGGTTACATGGTTTTGGTTGGATTATTCATTATTGAGCTATATTTAGTGTATTGACAAAGCTATGTTTTTAAAAATTTGGTATGATTGAACGTACAATTGTCACTAGAATTTTGCATCAATATCTGGCAGCTGATGGCTTCTTAATTTTATTCTCCCCTTTTTTTCATCATAAATATTCACTAAAATAGATAGTTTTAGTATTAAAAACAACCACAAAAACACTAATAAAATATAATATTTTTAGAAAACTAGTATAAAATTGCAAAATGACTTTTTGGTAATTCTTGTGTGATGTTAATTTTATTCAAAGCAAATTAAGATCATACATCTCTTCATAAATGCACCTATGTTTACTGTTGAACTAGTGTAGGAGTAATCCTACCAAATCAGTAAGTGGGCCCAATTGTTTTTCTACATTTTTTTATGGTTTCCTTACAATATGGTCAGAGAATGCCTTTAATACCCGTCTTAAAAGTATATATAAACTCAAATATTTACATTGATGATAATTTATCCATCCGACAGACAATATCAAAAGCTCAAATTCTAAAGTATAACCTTGAACACCAGATAAGAAGAGAAATAGAGATTCAAACCCATCTGCAGTAAGTTTATTTTTTGTAAATTTTAAAATCTTTTTTTTTAGAAGAAACTCTTGTCAACAAATATTAGTTTTTCTCATTTGTTTTCTTTTAAGTTTCTAGAAACATGGGAAAGTTGGTGGACTGTTAGAAAAGTTGGGAACACTCAGTTTAGTTGTTACAATCCTCTAAGTCAGATTAGTTCCAAAAAGTTGTTGACAGTTTATAAAAAGTAAATGACATTCCAAGGGTCAGTTGTTACCTCTTGCTTTATATGCTATGCTTGTCAGGTACTATGCTTGCTTATAAGGCACTGTAGGACAGGTTAAGCTGAGGCTTGGATAGCAAAATATTTCTATCATGAAATAAAATGTTTCCATATCTATATATTTATCAGGAACTATTTTGGTTTCATATTAAAACAAAAAAATAATTATCATTAACATTAACCCTCTGAAGGATAAGCAATAATTACCATTAACATTAACCCTCTGAAAGATAAGCAATAATTACCATTAACATTAACCCTCTGAAGGATAAGCAATAATTACCATTAACATTAACCCTCTGAAAGATAAGCAAATTGGCTGAAGTGTAAACTTGTTTTCACTGCATGAGATTTAAATTAAAATTTCCAACTGAAAATTTAATTTCTTAAATTTTTAAACATTATATTTCTTAGTAGATGGTTATAAATGGTAACTCCATGCTTTTAAATTTTAAAATTTAATAAACTTATCAAATTTATATATTTTTAAAAAAATGATGTGTGTTGCTGGAAAAACTTACATACAGGTGATGGGTTTATACGTCTCTATACCTCAGAGGGTTATAATTAGTTTGATAATATATGACATTACAGTATTATTATGTCAATAAAATTTAATTCGAGCAAATACTTTCAGCCACCCAAATATACTGCGCATGTACTCCTATTTTTACGATGACAGTAAGATTTATTTTGTTCTGGAATATGCTGCCCGGGGCGAGGTTTATAGAAGCTTGCAAAATCATGGTCATTTTGATGAAAATAAAACAGCTTGTGTAAGTAGGTTATATATTTTTTACATTAATGTGTTCACATTGATAAGATGGGCTATGAAAAACACAAAATTGCAAATTGAAGTTTTACTACTACATTAGTTTAAACAAAAATACAAAATGTGTACCTGCACATGTATCAGTTGGTTCTATGTCACTATTAGAATAAATAAACTTTTTTTTATAAGAGTTAAACAAGTCAGTTATAATATGATAACCTAACTCTTCAGCCAATCAGAGGTACTCCTGAAATGCCATTAACTGTCTTCCGAAGAATTGTCACATGACAGTCAAGTTAATTTGATTATAAACTAAACTCTGTGTCGGAACAGCCCATATTAGACCTATACCGCCTATGGAAATTCCGAACTACAAAATCAGTGGCCTCTGATTTCCAGGCAACAGATGTTTCTTGTCGGGTGTCCTAAGGCAAAAAAACCCCAGTAATGAATTCCTAAGTTATAGTCCTTCCGATCACAACGAAAGCTTCAAAATCACTTTCTTCCCTTACCGCCTTGGGGCTGGGGAGCCCAGTCGGTTAGGCATTCGCCTAGCATGCGGAAGGTCCCAGGTTCGGGTCCGGGCATCGCCAAAATAACTGCCGACCTATGAACGGCCCGTGCAGCCAAAATGTCCGAGGAATAATACCCCGTGTGGATGGAGTGCACGTTAAATATTCTTCAAAGTCCTAACGCTGCGTACGATGTCGCCCTTAATGGTTGCGTTGGGTGCCTACTCAGGTGTCGGCTAGTCACTTGACTGTGGTTCTAAAATACGACACCCGTCGCTAATAGCCCTCGTGTAGCTCTAGTGCAACGATAATTCAAACTAAATTTTAAATTCCCTTACTGCCTTAATAAGGTAGGTTTTGAACCATTGTTTCTTGTAAAACCACATGAGGGTGGTTTTTTAAAGGATTTTGAAGATTGCGTTGTAATCATAGGACTACAGCTTGGGTCCAACTATAGTTACCTGATTGATATATGGTAACTTCCTTTCGACTGTAGCTTATACTAATGTTGCATTTTTTATCTAGTATATGATCCAGCTTGTAAAGGCTTTCCAGTACTGCCACAGCATGAAAGTGATTCACCGAGACATTAAACCTGAAAACCTCCTGTTAAGTCTTACTGGAGATATTAAGATTGCTGATTTTGGATGGGCTGTGCATGCCCCTTCTTCAAATAGGTAGGGGTGGTAAATTTTTTTCTACTTATTTTCGTTTTAAATGAATTTTTTATGGAACATGGAGGAACTTTGTGACCACGACATTTAACGTGCCTCAGCCACCATTAGCAACACAGCACTTTGAAAACCTAAAAAGTTCTAAGACAGTTACCATTTGCGTCTTTTTTATTTTTTCAAAAACCTTATTATAAAGTTTGGCAGGTACTGAGAACTTGTGTTCCAGATATATTTTTCCATTTTTTTAAAGCGAAACCTTTAAAACCCAAAAAGTTAATATGATATTTATTTCTTTGTGCAAAAAGACGATTTTTTTTGGCAAAAATTTTATTTATGAGGGTTCGCTAGGTACTAGGAACTCATTTACCCAAGCCCCTTTACTCTTTTGGGTTTGAGCCGTAGAGGTGTTTCAGATAGCCCAGACGGACCAATGCTCAAAAACCACTTCGTTAGAATTGGCTGCACATAATAATTATTTTCTTGAAAAGGGCTTTAATAGTGAAGTCTCCCTTTTAATTTAAGTCGAAATTTTTTCCCTTTAAAACAGGAAAACCTTGTGGTTACTATGACTATTTTCCCCCTTCCAGAGATCTGGAAACACGAGATTTGGTGAAAGGTGGATTTATGTCCTTTTGGGTTACTCTGCTACGAGTTCCTGGTTGGAAACCCATTCGAACAATTTTTCCCCAAGCTAACCTACGCATTGATTCGAATGTAAGGGTGGGGATTCCCTGATCATTTATCCGCTTAGCAAGGATTTTTTTTTCCAAAGGCAAGCTTTTTTAAAAAAACTTAATTAAGGGTTTGTTTCAGGGAGGATTAGCGATAGTTCTGGGGTTTTGTTTCCATGTCTCTCGATTTATTTTTGGGTTGAATTCGAAATTGAGTTTTCTAGAATAAGTTATTTAGTTGTTAATTTTTTTAAAATTAAAAACTTTTTGCTGTGCTTTGGTTGTTTTAATCATTTACAAGGAAACCTGGCTTGGAAAGAAGTTGGAATTTAAAAAAATAACAAAATTTCTTTAAAAAAAAAAAACAAAATCCCGAATACCAAAACAACAGATTTTCAGAACCTCAAACAAAACCGCGAGCTTTACCAATCCTCCAGAAACAAACCCATACATAATTATTAAACCAAAATAGTGGGGGCCTATTTGGTTTAGGCCGTTTGGAAAGGTACAGGTTTGGGTTCCTGAGCATCAAAAAATAACTGCTGACCTGAACTGCAGCCAAAATGTCCGCCGAAAAATCTGTATTTTGCAAGTTTAATATGGCTTCAAAGCCGAGATCCCACCCATATGATGTTGTCGTTGAGGGGATTGGGTTGGTTTCCAAATCGGTGTCAGCTCGTCAATTCACTAATTTAAAAAAACATTAGACGCCCAACGAAAAAAGTGCATTTTTCGTTTTGATAATTCAACCCAACTTTGATAAAATAGTGTGTATAATAAAAATAAACGAGTTTACATGTATTTTAAGGTAGTTGTGGAGAAGAGTAAAACATGCTATTTTATCATCTCTCCATTAGGGTGGTAACAGAACCTGGAAATCAGGGAGTTCTCAGGGAACTTTTTAATTTTGGAAATATCAGGGGAAAATTTTTTAAATGTCGCAAAATATCAGGGAAATTTTCCATTTGGGGGGGAAATTTCTTAAGAGGATCGGATGGTTTATCTCCCCAGTTAATTTTCCTAAACTTTAGGAAAATTTTTTCTCAAAACTGTATGAGATATCATTATGACTTTTTTTATATTTTGTTCCTTACATATACCCTTTTTAAACTGAGGATTTTCATAGTAGGAATTTTTCTAACGTTCCGATAATCAGCACCGCTTTGGATAATTTGGAATTCCACTATGCTTTAAAAGACTGCTTAGAAAAATTTGGGTTTTTAAAATCTCTGATATTATGTTTAAGCATTGAGAATTTTTTTATTTGATTACAAATTTTGTAATAAATAGTGGCCCCATTCCCCCCCCCCCCCCGATTGTGGAAAATAGCAAAATATGTCCTATTGTTCCAAAAGCAATTGTAACAATTAGCTTTAGTTATTAAGCTAAACCATTACCAAATAAATTGAACTATTAAGTAGTTAATGAAAGAATTTCTTTAAATTAACTCTTCATTTGCTGCAACGTAATTAAAAGAAATATAATGTAAAAAAAAATTTTTTGACTGAAACTCAAAATAGTGTTTTGTTTTTAATAGTTTACATTAAACACGGTCTCTACACTTTTAGTTCATTTCTAAATTAGATATTGAAGAAGAACCCAAAGGAAAGACTGACTTTAGAAGAGATGCTGACTCATCCTTGGATTTTAGAAAACTGTGGAATTATGTAAAGTATATGTTAAATGCATGGTAAAAGCCAAAAAATTTTTTCATTTTATCACAAAAATCTAGTCTAATCATTTATTAATTATTTTTTTAAAATGTATTTTATATTTTGTTCAAGTGTATGTTTTTTAAATACACTAATTTGATATTGAGCTATTTTAGTACTTTTGATTGAGCAGTTTTATGTACTTTTGTAATCTTTCATGTATTTTTATCATTTAGAAATTTTATTTTTGTTACAATTTTAACTTGTTAATTTTAGAATGAATTTTAAGTCTGTTTAAGAAGATGGTATTTTTAAAAATAAAATTATTGAAATTGATTTTGGTGCTTGGAAAATGTCTTCCTTTTTCAACTAAACCTTACATTAAATTAGAAAAGAGTAAAAAAGGAGACTTAGAAAGGACTAACTACTAAGTAAGGAGGATAAAAGGAGACTAAACTAAATTAAATAAATCATAAATACAGGGTGTCAACTCAAGAACAATTTCAAACTTCCCTGATTTTTTTTCAGTTTTTCAATACTAAAAACTATTTCCAGGTGTCGCTTTCAAAGCTTGATTTGCGACGCTCGAAAGTCATTTGATGAACAATTAGACTTAAGGGGGAATGGGCGCGCTGGACCGGGGGTCTCCAAAGCAAAGTGCATCAGTGTTAATCCTATGGAGAAAAAATATTTCTCGGCCACATTTCTTTCCGCTCTGTATTGAATATTTTTGCAAGTGGATTTTTTATGTGATAAATGTAGCTGACTTACAGGTCCCGACCTTTCCGCTTTTTGAAATGGGTTTGAATTTTTTTTTAAATTTTTGATAAATAATTTTACACAAAATATTTGAAGCAATTTCTAAAAGTGGGAAGATAGAGACTTGTAAGTTATCTACATTTATTATAAAAAAAAACGCTTGTAAAAATATTCAATACAGCCGGAGTACTGTGGCAGAGAAAAAAGTTTTTTCCCCATTGGATTAACACTGAGGCACTTGAGTTTGGAGACCCACGATCCAGCGCGCCCATTACCCCTTAAGAGTCAGAGTTCTCAGTGCTGAAATTAAGATTTCAATTCAACAAAAGATTAAAGGGAAGGGAAGGTAAACTTGACTCCACATGAAATGTTTTACGAAACTATAATATTTTGTAATGCAATACTTTTAGGAATTTAATATTTAAATCAATGATACAAAAAGAAAAGATGAATATTTTAAAACCTAGAAAATTTCCCAGGTTTTTCACTGAAAAGGGAAAAAGTCGATAACTTTTCAAGTTATTCCGGATCAGTAGACACCTTGTAAATATTATGAAAATTTAGATAAAGAGGATTTCTAAGCTATGGACCACAAGCACACTGTTACTCAAATATAGCAACCTTGAACATAATGACAATTCCTTTATAAGTGTATTCTAGAGAATCGCCAATAGTTCTATTGCTGTAATATTTTTCTTTTGGTCGCACGTATCAAGGCTCATACTCTATTTTTAATAGTGAAATTTAGGAGTTTTAATGAGTGAATTTAGGAGTACAGTACCACAAATTCAGGAGGTACACAAAACATACTTATTGTATAACCTCAGAATAAATATTTCAGATAAAATAGAATTTTTTTAAAAATCTAGATCATTGACCAGCAATTAAATAAACCTTATAGATCAATTAAAATAAAAACTAGAAAAATTGTGACAAACATATCAAAAACTTATCAAATAGTTTAACAAACAGAAACAATTTTTTTAAAAAAAATCGTAAAACTTCCAGACAGGCAAAATCTAGTGTTTTTTTTAAAATGAATACTAAAAATTCGTAGAAAACTCATATTCTATTATAATTATATTTTTTGGAGGATAAAATCTTTAAATCAGGTTTTTAATACTTAATATATGTATAAATTTCAGGAGTTATGAGGGCCTTTAGACAAAAATATAAATTTAGGAGGAGTATGAACCCTGGTCTTATTATTCGCTTAATCCTTTGTTATATTGATTTAAAGGGGGAAATTTCTGGCTGTAGTTGAATCACCCACAAAATTATCTTGGCTTTTTTTGATATAATTTAAAAAGGTTTTTTTTTTAAAAAAACAATGCACGGGTTTTATTAAGATACTGTAACAAATCGCTCAAAAGGGTTGGGTTTTTCCCGTCCAAAACTAATATTTCCTGTCAAAAACTAATATTTCCTATCTCAGCGGGAAAAAATGGTAAATAACCGGGGAAAAAAGTGGAAATACTGGAAAAAACCGGGAAATATATATTTTTTTTTAGAAAAAAAATGGGAAAACCTTTCTTTTCCAGTATATCCTTATGGGGAAATTATTTGAATTAAAAAGTTTTATAAAAATAAACATTAGTTGTTTTTTTTGTTTTTACATCCTATTTTTTTTTTTCCGCTGTGATTGCAATTAACCCCCGTTGGGGGGCTGAACCCTTTTAACTCATGCTTTTTGTTCCCTCTTTCCTGTTGTGTTACAAGTCTGTGGGAACTAGATCGGAATCAGCCAAAAACCACCTGCCACCTGAATATAACTTGAACTGTGACCGTACAAAATGTTAAATATTGCTAGCGTTTTGTTGCTACCACTGTTTAATCCCCTTGTCCCTTTACCATTTTGTTTAAATTTAAAATGGTTCCAACCCCCGGTTTTCCTTTTTTGGACAAGATGCAATGAAGCCCAACACTGGCGACGGGTGTACGGAGCGAACTTCGCAAAGGGTTTTTTTTCCTTGGCCAGGTAGGGGGGTTAGAGGTGTTTTTTGTTTTTTTACCGCGGCGGTATTGTTTTTTTTTTAAAGAAATTTTTTGAATTTTAAAAAATTTTTTAAAATATTCGTAATCCGCATTTCCCCGGGTTTTCCAGATTCATTTTTTTTAAAAAACATTTTCCCTTCTGTAAAAACCTGCCCGAGTGTTGTTGGCGTAGTAGGTCACATGTCCGGTTCGAACTGCAAACCGGGTGAATGGGACCCCTAAGGAGAGCTAGGGGTTTTTTAGGAGCTAAGGATCACAGAGGAAAAAGAAAGGTGCTACTTTATTTAGTCTTGGCACCAAAACACTTTTAACCTGAAGTCTTTAAAATTCACCGCGGGTTTTGCAGATCGAAAATTTTTACGATTTGTTAGCAAAAATCAAGGACCCCCTTTTTCCCCAGAAATCGGAATTTTTTCCCGCTTATGTTCGCAAGCGCATGCAGCGCCCCCGGGGAAGGGGTTTTAAGACTACGTCACTGAGCTCCCCCAAATTTTTTCGGGGGAAATTGGGGCTTCGGTAAACCTGTCAGAGCGTTGCGAGATCATTGTTTCGGGTTTCGGAGGGGTGTACAGAAAACGTCGCTTTCTGAAAGTGATTTAAAACCCCGACAGCCCGAAACAGGGCTCCGCTCAGAGGGGAGCCCCCTTTTAGGTTCGAAAAGCATAGTCACCGGGTGTGAGTAGTTGATTTTGGAAAAGGGAAAAAAAAAGTTCGTTAAAACCGGGGGTTTCCGAAGGGATGGTTTTGGGGTTAGACATGCCTGGTTTTTGGGGGAAAATTAATAGTCTAAAAGCAGGTTCAGGAATGAGGTGCCGGCTCTGCAATGGTGGGGGGCCCATCGCGAAGGTGTGAGGTCAAGGTGATAGGAAACCAGCCAGGAAAATCGATTGCCCCCAGATAGAAATAGGCAATGTACTAGTAAGAAGGGATTTCAAGAAA